>JAGTTF010000526.1:0-13913 GCA_019095985.1 Streblospio benedicti
AATTGGGGGGTTTTTGCCAAAAAAACCTTGTTTTCCCCCTTTCCCCCAAAGTTTCTTGGGCAGTTTGGGTGATTGGTTCCCGAGTTTTTTTTTCGGGTGGATAAAGAAACCCGGGGGTTTTGGGGAAAATTTTTTTTTTTTTCTGTCTTTTAAACCGATGGCGTTTATTAAAAAAGGGGTTTGTTTAAAGGAAATTTTGGCCTTGATGTAATTTAATGGGCGCCCTTTTGGGGCAAAAACCCCTTGATGGCCACCCCCAAAAAAACCCTTTACCCCCCTTAAAAGTTTCCCTTTGTTCTTTTGCCCCAAAAAAGGGTTTAAAATTTTCCCCGGCAAAAAGAAAATTTTTTGGGGGGTTTTTATTTTTTAAAAAAATTTTTTAAAAGTTTTTGGTTAAAAAAAAAATTTGTTAAGGGGGGTTTTAAAAGAAAAGGGGCTTGACTTTTTTACCCCCCCCAAAAAATTTTACACCCCCGAAACTCTGCACTCCCAAACCCTTGCTACTGCCCGCAAACTCTGCTACTGCCCGCAAACTCACTGCGCACAAAACTCTACTACTATCCCGCAGATTGTGCTACTGCCCGCAAACGAGTCTATTTCAAGGGTTTTACAGTTGCCCTGTCTTCAGCCATCTTCATTTTATATGATTTTCTATGGGTGGCTGGTATGATTTGCAGGTACATGTTATGCTATTTGCAATGATGCCGCACAAACATTCAAACATTGATTGCAGTTTGTTTAAAGGTTTCATTATGGCGTTGGCGCCAAGTCGATAATAGTGGAAAAAGGATGGCCAAAACCGCCAAAGGATTGGCCAAAACCGCCAACGCCAGAAGAGCAACACCCTTAAACCAACGAAATTTGTTTGCGTGTTTGTCGTTAAAATAAACTTTGTGGGCTGTAAAGATAGATATTTTTTCGGCTCTGGCAGTTAACAAGCGTCCTCGTGCTGTTTTTGCACAAAAGTTTTTGCAGAAAACAAAAAAGGGCTCAATCGTTTCTTCTAAAAACTGTCTTTTGTCTTCGATAAAGCAGCGCTTAAAATGCCAGCTGGACCCCCTGAAAAATTGTGTGCGATGATCTGCAGAAAATAACGGTCGGTCTAAACTTGTCATATCCCCCAGTTCGCTCAAGGCTTTTGGATCAAAAGCCACTGATAGCCTGCTCTTTTTGCACGGTTGCAAAGTCATAAGCACGGCGCAAGTAGCGGTTAGCAATGCGTGGTGCCGCGGCCCGCAGAGCAATTTCCCGAGCCGCCTCGTTTGTTATAGGAAATTGAAAAATAGTGGTTGGCCGACCGTAAAACAATAGATGTCAGCTCTTCTGGTGTGTAAAAGGATAAGCGTAAAGGAATGCTAAATCTATCTCGTAAAGGATTGGACGCATGCCAGGGCGCGTTGTTGCCAATTAAAGTAAATTTGGGCAACTCAATTTTGACAGTGCGCTAGGTCCTTGCCCGATCAAAATATCTACTTTAAAGTCTTCCATCGCGCTGTATAACACTTTCTTCATTTGCCGGTTCATACGGTGAATTTCATCGACAAACAAAATTTGATCGGGTTCCAAATTGGTTAAAATCGCCACAAATCACCCATGCGTTCTATAACGGACCAGAGGTGGAAATAGTTTCATTTTGCATTTCGTTAGCGATAATTTGGCTTAAAGTCGTTTTGCTCCAGACCCGGCGTGGACCGCTTTAGTAAATAATGGTCTAAACTGGTGCTACGCATTTGGCCCGGACTGGATAAAAATGCGTAAAATTGTTAGCTGTTCTTGACCAATAAATTCATGGAGGTGACGCGGGCGTAAATTTTGCTCAGATTCCGTCCTTTTTTCCATCAATTTACTGAACACGCTTTGTGTTGGTTCTTTGGTCATTTCCTTGTCAAAAATGGGTTTTTTAGGTTATCAAGAGCAAACTTTTATTAATGCATAGCTTTTGGCCATTAATGTATAGCTTTTGGCCGCTTGTGTTTAAAAACCTCTGTAGGCTACCGGCAAATCGCCAAAAAGTAAAGATTGTCTCGTTGGCTTTTGTTTTTAAAAAGCTGATTTATCAAACACTTATGTCGTTAAAAACAAACCAACCAAAAAAAATGTGATCTTACCAAACTACGCTTTGTTGGGCCAAAACGAGCGAATATTTGCAGATGGTTGGCGTAGGGTTCTATTGCCGATTTATCCCATCAAAACCCGCAGCAGTTGTATGATGACCTTTGTTTGCAGATGGGCAAAAAGATGGATTTTCGGTTGTTGGATGTTTTTCATGCAGTTGTTCATGAAGCACAAAAACAGGCGAGCAGTTAGATTGGTGGCATTTTTCTCAAAATACGGCTGAACAAACCTTTTAAGGCATGATGCATGCCATTTCTACCCTTGTTTTGTATGTCTATGATTGGTGCAAGCGAAGCACTCGCTTGCTTGAACAACTTGATATATCGCCAAAAAAACCTAGGATCTGTTTGGCTATAGAAAAGCGGTTGGATATAGATTGAGCGAACCGATATATATAGCGATCGAGAACCAATCCCGCCTTTTCGCCGCTGTTTGGTTGATGGATTGCATTAAGCGCCTTTCCGGCTGCTGTGCCTTGCACAGTTCCGGTTGTTGCGCCTGAAGATGTTGCCCAAAGCGTGGGCTTAGTCGCTTTAAAATAGCCACTGGCTTTGCCGTTGCCAAAAAAATTTTGCGCTGAGTTGTTAAAAAAGAAGATGGCCGGGCTGGTTCGCCAAGGGATAGGGGAATATTTTGCATGAGATACTATGCCGAGCCGCCAAGAAACTGCTATTGAAGAACAAGCGGCAGCACAAAAAGGGCAGCAAATTTTTTGCTGCTGGCAAAGAATTGATGCTAACGTTGTTGGTGTGTTGGCAGCTATTGGTAAAAAAAATTGGCTGTTTTTGCTAAGCCGTCAGTTCATGTGTTATCGAATGGAGACGAACTAATAAGCTGGTTCTCAACTGCCCAAAGCCCATGAAATTCGTGAGGTAGCAACAACCCTTATTTAGTATCTGTGTGTGAGCAATTTGGGCTTATGCCACAAGCACCACTGGGCCATTATTGCAGATGATCCGGCACTTTTTGCTTGATGCGCTTAAACGAGCTGCTCAGTCTGATGTGGTGTTAGTAACAGGTGAGCGTCGGTTGGGAAAAAAAAAAAAAAAAATTTTTTTTATTGCTGCTACCAACAATTGGGCTACCAAACTGTTCCATCGCGGTTGCGCAGCGTCCCGGCAAACTATGTTTGTTGGCAAAACTTAAAAACAAATTTGCATTTCCTTGCCGGGCAACCGTTAGCGGTTAAAGTGAACTTTCATTTTATGTTAAACCTATTTTAGCGCGTTTGTCGGGTGCGTTGCACAGTGAAGGATTCGGCCTTTTTTTGCTTTGCAGCACGATGTGCAACCTAATGCGCACCTTGATTTGTTTTTTGCTGTTTGATTGGGCGGATTCAAAAGTTGGGCAAAGCATTAGGTTGCTGCAGCCTAGTTCAAGCGGAGATTTGTTTGCTGCATCCTTAGCAGTAGGTTTTTGTTATATTGCCCGCCCAGCCAAGTTGTTCCTGCACAAACTTTGGTTCCGTGCTATTTTTGGTAGGTCGGATTTGTTTGATTTTAGCAATTTGTTTGATTGTAGTACTGTTGATTTATACTAAAAAAAATTAGGGGGGAAAAGGATTGAACCAGAATATTTGTTCCAGCTGTTGATTTGCGTGCTGATAACAAAAAAAACAGCCGTCTTGCGCTTTATCTAACCCCTACCAAGACCCTTGGGGTAGGCGGTTTCGTAACTTACGCTTAAGCATCACAAACCGATGCAATTTAGCTTGTCGTTACTGTGTTCCAGCGAACAGTCAAAAAGCGATATACAACCCGGCAATAAAGTAATATACAACCCGAGCAATTTGGTCGATCAGCAGAGCAATTGGTACAACTGGTAGCTTTGTTGCACCGCAACCTGATGTTAGAAAAAATACGCGTACTGGTGGGGAACCTTTGTTACAAAAGGTTTTTAAAAATTGCACGCGGTTTGGCAAAAACTGGATATCCCAACCATAGCGTTAACCACGAACGGCGTTTATTTGAGCAAGTATGTGGATTGTTTTATCGTTGCCGAATCACGAAAGTCAATGTGAGTTTAGATGGTTTGACAGCCGATTCTTTTTCGCAAATCTCTCGCAAAACGATCTTCATAAGGTGTTAAAGGGCATAGAATCGCTGTGCAAAAACCGGGGTTGAGGTCAAATTAAACTGTGTTTTGTTAGCCAGCCAGAACCAAAGCATGATTCTTCCGCTGCTTGATTTTTGTTTGGCGCAAGGAATTGAGTGTCGCTTTATAGAATTGATGCGCATGGGGGTGGTGGATGATGAATTTTTTCGCCGCGATTATCTTAGCATGGCGGAAGCCCTTGCAATAATTGAAAAAAAATATTCTTTTACCCCTCTTGCAACCAGCCCAAATTCCACTGCATTGCGGTTTCAAATTGCTCTGGAAAAGTTTTTGGTGTTATAGCCAACCACTCACAACCATTTTGCCGTGGTTGTGATAGGTTGCGACTAACTAATGAAGGCAACCTTTATGGCTGCATTAGCAGTGTGCGTTATCACAACTTGTGCAGTTTGCTTGCGTTGACTGATGAACAAGCGGACATTGCGTTGGAAAAATTCTTTTTCTGCCATGCAGCAAAAGCAGCGAGTTCATTTTTGTTGGTGCGAAAAACGAGCATGAAACACTTAGGTGGATGAAGGGCTTGTTGGGCAATCAGAACCTGTTTATCAAACTCTATTGCTTTATCAAAAAAAATCGTGGATATGGAGCTAAAGGGTGCGGCTCAGTCTGCTGGGCTATTTTTAGCATGCTGAGCAGAAAACTATCAGATGAATAGGCTAAACAATTTGTTTAAAAACTGTTGTTGAATAAGCAGGAGTAACAGGAGAGAGCAACCGCCCGTGTACAATGTTCAGCCATTTTGTTGACTTTTTGGGCTTGCCTGTAGCTCATGGAAACAGATTGACAAACCTGAAGATTGACAAACCTTATAATTGTGCAGTAGAAAATAATCTTCATAAAGCATTTTATTAAGATTCATTAGTTTATTTAACGGGATGTAAAGTATGGAACTATTTGTATTTTGGCCATTTACTGCATTTATACCAGCAATTTTAAGAATTTTTGTTTTCAAGCAAACGCCAATTACTTTGAAACATAAAGATGCTGGTATAAAAAAAAACTAGGTTGGGCTGGTCTTGGACGTATTTTTATTTTGGTTGGTTAGTTCAATTTTTTCGCGGTGAGCTTGGCATAGCTTTTCTCCATTTGATCCTTACATTTGGTACATTTGAGTTTTTCAATTTATTTGGTCTTTTCTTTTACAACAAACAGCATATCACCCGTTTATTAACCAATGGTTGGGAGTTGTCTGATAGCTCAGAAGCTGAAAGCTACGCTAGGCAAAAAATTAGGCATTAATTGAAGTAATGATTGATTGCATATCATCACTATGGCAACACTATGACAAAGCGGTGGCAGGCTTTGGACGCGAGTTTTGTGAATCTTCACTGCGGGCAATTGTTCCAATATAACCCGATTCATGCGCTATCGCTGGCAGGCTCCTTGACAGCTGGTTTTTGGCATTTTTTTATTGTATTCAGATAGGTTACACTAAACTGAAAGCACCGCACGCTCAAAGCGCGCATAGTGTGCTGTTGTTCTTGTTTTTTGGTGCAATGCGCAACAACATTGCGTTTTCATTGGATTTGCTTAGAGTAAAAGCTTTATTTCAAAATTTCAAAACTGCAAAGGCTAATTCAAAAATATAGGCACATCAAAAAAAGCTGCTTGCGCGGTGTTATCTGTTGTTTTTTGTTCTTTCTCTCGTTTTTCCATTATTTTTATCAAATTTTATGCAGCAGCCTCCTGATTTATCGTCCCAATCTTTTAGAGCAACAAGTGAATCAAGCGTTAGCCACCGTTGCTTTTTGATGAACAGCACAGCATAACTGAAGCAGATGCGATTGAAAAATTTGAACTATCGGGCAAGCAAGCTACGATCACTTTTCGGGCAGACAAAATTCCGCCGCAAAAGAGCAATTCAATCCTCGTTGTTGGCAGCGTTAAAGCCGATCACACAAATTGAGCAAATCAAGCTCATTTTTCCAGACGCCCAAAAAGAACCCAAACCTTCACAAAACATCACTCCACAGCGTGCTTCTTTTGCTCAGCAATTATCGTCAAATCGTTTTAGTAGGTAGTGGTAAAGGTGGCGTGGGTAAATCAACAGTTGCTGTTAATCTGGCAGCCGCGTTAAAAAAATGGGCAAAAGCGTTGCTTTGTTTGATGCCGATATTTATGGACCCTATATTCCAACCATGTTCGGTTTAAAGAGACGCAAAGCCCACTATTATGGCAAACAAAAATGAACCCACTGAGCCGTTACGGCATTGAACTTATGTCTATTGGTAGCATGCTCAGTGTGGAACAAGGGGTTGCTTGGCGCGCCCGATGGTGCACCAAGCGGTGCAGCAACTTCTGCAAGATACCAATTTTTCTGGTGGTGATTATTTTATCATCGATTTGCCACCAGGAACCGGCGATGTGCAAATTACACTGGCTCAGTTGTTAAGTGCTGCTGGAGTGGTGATTGTTTCGACTCCGCAAGAGGTTGCTTGGGCTGATGTGCGTCGGTCCATTGCGATGTTTGAAAAAGTGAATATTCCTATTTTGGGAGTTGTAGAAAATATGACCTATTTTTCTTGCCCAAAGTGTGGGAAAAACAGAAATTTTTGGTGCAGTAGGAAGACAAGCAGAATATGAAGCAAAAACATTCCAGTGCTTGGTTCTTTTACCTTTAGATCTGAACACACGGATTGGTGGTGATTCTGGCAAAACCTATTGTAATTGACAACCCAAGTGCAGAATTTCTCAGGGCGTTTTTAGCCATTGCCAATGCGCTTGACAGGTTGTTGTAATGGGGGTTGTTTTTTTCGGTTTTTGAACGAATTTTTTGGTTGTTCCTGCGTTTTTTGGTGATTTTTTATGATGAAACCAGCAGAAATTGCTTTTGACAAAGGGTTGTGGATTTTATGGACAAGTGATTCTGCTTTTTGGGTCAGAATTTACATTGCTGTGCGGTTTGCGTGCCCTTGTGCGGTTTGCGTGGACGAAATGGTGGCGAAAAAAAATTGATATCACACAAATCCCGCTTGATATTCACCCAAAATCTTGTGAATACGTTGGTAATTATGGCTTGAGAATCCATTGAGCGATCAACACCGACTGAATTTTTTCCTTACGGTACTTAAAGGCGGTGGAAGATCTCAATAATTGTGGCAAATACCCCAAATAGCCCGCCGCAAGAATGATGTTATAAAGTTTGTGCGCTTCTAGGTTTTTATATTTTTTAAGCAGGGTAAAAATTGCTAATTACCTCAAACCATTGCGTGCGCATTGTTTCGCACGAACTCTATTCGTTTGTGTGCGATACTGATTGCACCTCAACCCATTGCGTGCGTATTGTACCTCAGACAACACGAATATTCGTTTGTGTGCGATTCAATATTTTTCAAAGATCTAAAAATTACTGATTCCTCAACCCATTACGTGCCGCCACCAACACGAAGCTATTCGATGCGATTACATTTTTTTCAAAGGGTAAAAAGGTTGCCTTCGGCATTGCGCGCGGTTTTCCCCAGGCACAAACTCAATTTTACGATCAATGTTTTTGGCAGGGAAAAAAGGCTGCCTTGGCTTGCACCAGTGGAAATCTTTTGTACAAGTATGAACGCTTCATCTGTCTTATGTTTTAACTGAAACAACCCTGCCTCATTCCAGACAAAATTCATGAAAATGTTAAAGCTCAGTGTGGATAACCGGGTAAAAAAATGCCTCAGTGGTGGTTTTACTGGGCTAGGTGTAGCAGGAAAAATTGGTAGCTTATATAGTAGCAGGAAAAAATTGGTAGCTTTCTCGGGTGTTAAAAGCCGATATTTTTCACTGATTTTTTATGCGGGGTTATTGACAATTGTGTCGTCTGCGCCCACTTTTTAACCCTCCTACAGTTTTGCCCAAATCACTACTAGGGTTTTAAATCGAGCAATTCATAAGCAATTTGCACAAAGTTTTGACTTCACCTGTTTTTGTGAAAAACCGCTAATAGAGGTGATACGACCAGTTAAGCGGTAATCAGCTGGCAAAATTTGCAACTCATCAGAAATTTTGCTTTTCTTCTAGCACCGCATCAAATTTTTCACGAGAAAGAAAAACAACATTCTGCCATTTGCATCTCTTAATAAATTGATGCGCAAGCGATCGCTAACAAGCTGGTGTTGATGTTTGTGATGATTCATTAATCAGTCTTTTTACTATCAACAATAATTTTTGGTGAGTCAAAGGCAGCACAATTTCATTCACTGTCATCAAATCTTCTGCCATTTCCTTGGTCATGCGGTCGATATCTTGTGATTCTAAGCCCCTCCCGATATCCCTCAAGGTTTCGTCACAGCAACTTCGCGCACTGGCATGCCTTTTTTGCTAGAACAACCGAGCAAAGAACACTAAAAAATAGCTGTAAATGTTAATCGATAAAACATTGAAAATATAACCATAAAGCCTCAAAGAGAAAAAAATAGGGAAAAAAAACAACAAACGTATTATTTATATCAACTTAACTATATCAATTTGCCGGACAGCCAATAGACAAAAAACCCATCAAACTTTACTGTTAGTACAATAATGAAAGTATTTTGAACAGCCGAACACATAAGGGCGAATCGCCGTTATTTGAGCAAACTCAATAAAAAAACTATAATCCATAAAAGCAAAAAAAAATCAACCTAGTTCATCTTTACCCTGTTAAGGATTGAATTTTGTTTTTTTATTGCTCTCTTGATGCGAAGCATCTTTCATAATGCCAGCAAACCACCAAACAAAGCGATTGGTTGATTGATTGGTTAGTTAGTTGATTGGTTAGTTGGCTGGTTGATTGGTTGGTTGGGCAAAAATTTTGATTCATATAGCTTAAAAACAGGATGACACCAAACTGAATACGCCGTTGAATGGCTTGGATCACCAAAAAATTTGGTTCATTGGTTGCTAACGACAATGTCAACATTAAAGTGAAAAGGCAGTGTGCACGCCATTGTTGGTGAAAATGGTAGAAAATCAACAGTTGTTAAAGTGTTAAACGGATTTTATCGTTTAGACGCTGGTTCGATTCGTATTCATGGAAAACTGATTTGTTCAAATTCGCACACCGGATGCGATCAGTTTTGGAGTTGGAACAGTGCATCAGCATTTTATGTTGATTAATGCCCTCACTGTTTTAGACAATATTATTTTAGGCAAATCGCCTATTTTTTGGTAAAATTGACTGGAAAAAAAGCGCGTGAAGATATTGAAGCGCTTTATGGCAGAATTTCAGTTAGAAGTTGATTTAGATGCCCCCTATTGACAAATTGCCCGTTTGGCGTAAAACAACGGGTAGAAATTTTTAAAAGCGGTTTTACCGCAGGGCCGATATTTTGGTGTGATGAGCCGTCTGCGGTGCTTACGCCCCATGGAGGTTGAAGGGCTGTTCAAAATTATTCGTAAGTTTATTGCAGCTGGCAAAACGGTAATGATTATTACCCACAAATTGCTCAGTAATGGAAATTAGCGATGCTGGAGCTGTTATGCGCAGCGGAAAAGTGGTGTTTCGACTTGCTCACCAAGCAAACGAGCGTGCAAAATTGCGGGGTTGATGGTAGGCAGACAGTTAAAAAACTTTGTGAGCAGAAAAAACCCACGGGTGTGTTATTAGAGTTACAAAACCTTTGTTTTGACACAAAAAAGCGCGTAGAATTTGCTACATAATATCAACTTTCTGTTCGGTCGGGCGAAATTGGGAATTGCTGGGGTGTCTGGCAATGGTCAAATTTTTTTAGAAAGAATGTTTATCTGGTCTGATTACTGATGGTGTTTCTGGTGAAATTAGGTTGCGCCAACAGCCCATTCAACGCTAATGCCAAAAAAAAGCGCCGTCAAATGCATATTTCTCATGTTCCAGCAGACAGAATTGAACGTGGATTTGTGGCCAATTTTTCTAATGAAGAAAACCTGGTTTTGTTATTGCCACCCTAAGGGCAAAATGAGTAAATGGAGCTTGTTTTGCGGTTTGTCAACATTGCAAAATATTGTAAACAAGCCATTGTTGACTTTGATATTCGTCCCCTTTGTCTACATACTTGACCGCGCGGCTGTCAGGCGGCAACCAGCAAAAAGTAATTGTTGCACGAGAAATGGAAGCGCACCCGGATGTTCTTGTGATTGCTAAACCAACTAGGGCGTGGATGTTGGCTCAATCGAACTGATACAAACAAAAATTTTAAGAAGCTCGCGATCAAGGTGTGGGATTGTGCTGTTTTCTTCTGAGCTGTCTGAAATCAAAAAAAAGTTAGCTGATATTTCTTATGTCATGCGATGGGCAGTTGCTGGCAAAATTGATTGGGAAAAAGTGATGAAAAAGAAATTGGCATGCTCATGATCGGTGCACAGCCTGCAGTGACCCACAGTCTGTCAGTGAGCCTGTTGCTGACATGGCCAATTAATAGTTTTTTTTTTTTTTGCAAAAGCGGGTTGAAACACCTGTTTTTGTCCAAATTGTGTGTTGTGAAATTTTGTGTAGTTGCGATTGAGCGCTTTATTTTACTATAGCTTTGTTATCAAAAAAAGAGATATGAAAAATCTGTTTGCTTTGAACTCTACCTCTCGAACAGTTTGTGTTTCGCTTTTGAGTAGTTTGCCGCCTTTTTGGGTGCCGTTATTGTTTTGTTCATTGGTGATGACCGATAGCGGTTTTCGTGTTTTTAGAACATTCTTTTTTAAGCCTTGACGGTTTAGGCTATAGCTTGTTTTTACACACAACTCCGTTGTTGTTTACTAGCATGTCGGTGGCGTTCGCGTTTCGTTGCGGTTTGTTTAATGTGGGGTCTGAAGGGCAGTTGTATATGGGCACAATGGCAACAACAATCGTGGCGTTGTCTTTGCCTGATTTAAGCCCTTTTTACTAATCCCGTTGTTGTTTGCGTGGCCTTTTTTGTCGGTGGTGTTTGGGGTGCAATTCCTGGGTATTTGAAGGTTCGTTATGGTGCACATGAAGTGATCAACACCATTATGTTAAATCTGATTGCTTACGGTATCTGTAATTATTTGGTGGTTGGCCCTTATAAACGGCAAGGGGATCATTTTTTAGAAACAGGAATATATTTTCTAACGCACAAATTTTTCGATTGAACAAAATTTTTCCTTTTTTTGATGAAGACTTACCTATCAATGCCGCGCTTTTTTGGTTGCGTTATTTTTATTGGTGGTCTATTGGTTTTTTCAAAAAAACTACTATAGGCTATGGTATTCGGGCAGTTGGCGGCAGCCCAAAGGTAGCTGAATATGCTGGTATTGCTGCTGGTCGTTATACCGTTTTGTCTATGTTCATTTGCGGGTGGTTTTGAGTGGATTGGGTGGCACTGCACGAAGTTTTTGGGTTATCGCTATACCTTTCATGACAATTTTTTCTCGTGGTATTGGCTTTATGGGGCATTGCGGTGGCGCTGTTGGGCGCAACCATCCGTTAGGCATTTTGTTAGCGGCGTTTTTGTTTGGAGCGCTGACTCGGGGCAGTTTGTTTTGGATATTGAGTTTGAAAACCTCTCTAATGATCTGGTAGTTGTTTTGCAGGGGGTGATTATTTTGTTTGTGGGCATGCATGGTATGTTTGAAAAGTGGCTGCCAACACCAAAAAAATTAAGCGAAAATAAAAATATATTTACGTGTATTTACGTGGTTTGCTCCCCTTGATAATGGAAAATTTGCCGCTGTTGTAAGGATCCATTAGGGGGAACAAAATTTGACCCTTTGTGCGCGAGTTGACTTTTTTTGGCTTGTTGCACGCTTTTGGTTTGTTAACTTTTGGTACACTTTTGGTTTGTGCAAAAAGACGCGCGCAGTCTTTTTTTTATCGGTGAACATGGAGGCGGTTATCAGCTCAAAGGTTGTTCATCAGCACCGTGATCTGAAATGTGTTGACCAAAAGCATAGATTTTTTTTTTTTAAGCACTGAGCATCAACATTCCTGTTTTATACTGGCTTAAATTTGTGAAGCTCTTAGTGCATTTTAAAAAGTGCGAGCTGCTGTGTTTCTTTGATTGTGCAAAGATTAAACAGCCTGCAGCCTAATCACACCAAGCAACAGCTGCAGGCAGCGCAAATTTTTTTTGATGCTTGATGGTAATAGCTTGTTCAAGTGGGGTTCATTTTTTTAAGTTATTACAAACTTAAAATGGCAGAGTATCAACAAAAATCGGCAGGCACGTTAACAACTTTGACATTATTAGTCCCTTTTGCGAGCCAAGTAGCCATTACACACCGCCCGCTATCTCAACATCTCAACATTAAACTGCCCGCTATATTTTCAATACTTGCATATTTTCCTGGCGTTCCAATATTCTTTTTTTTGTAAGTGGATATTTGATGTTCCAATCCTATTCAATATCCAATAGAAAAATAACAACATTTTTACCAATCGATTGCTGCGGCTCTATCCGGCTTTGTTTTTGCTTCTTTCTAACGCTTTTGTCCTTATTTTTGCGGATATTTTGTTCCATATTTAAAAAAAAATAACAGATCTTTACCAATCGATTGCTGTGGAGAGTTTGTTTTTTGGGCTTTTGTCCTTATATTTTTACATATTTAAAGACTCAATCTTTTACTTTTTCTGCAGGTTTTGCCATCATTAACTTTTTTTCTGTTTTATAACCCCGATTTTTAAACTTATGGAGTAGGAGCAATTAACGGCAGCCTTTGGACTATCGCGGTTGAGCTGCAACAAGTTTGACAGTAATGGCCAGCGTTATTGTTCTGGCGGTTGTTTCTTGGTATTTCATTGAAAGCCTGCATGAAAACTCAAAAAACCGCCCTGAGGCATTGCAATTAAACTCATTCAATTAAACTCATTCAACCACCCTTTAACCGCCACCACCTTTAATTTCATAACCACCTGCTTTTAAACCGCTGCTTTAACCGCCCCTTTAACCATCCGCTTTAACCACCCGCTTTAATAACCGCTTTAACCACTGCTTTAACCACCCGCTTTGGCCCTTTTTAACCACCTGGCTTTAATAACCACCCTTTAACCACCACTGGGTGAATGCATAGCTGTGCTGTTGTTTGCTCCTCTTCTTCAATAGATAGCCCAATCCCTCTTGCAGTTCAAAGGTTGTTTAGCCTTTTGTGTGGAATGCGTGGAGATGCGTGGATTTTTTGTTTTTACCTGCCGCATTGTTTAGTTTTTTTGGCTTGCACTTGTAATATTTCGGCTACTACGCTGATAGCAATGGCCTTAGGACTTTTTGTTTGTTAAAGACTGCCCAATCGGACAACGCCATTTTGTTAAAATGGATTCAGGAATCGATGTGTTGCGCAGTTTTTTTTCAAAGTTAGCGCGTTTTTGAGCGATCCAATAGTGCCAAAATATTCGGGCACTCCTTGCCGAAAAACCGCATGCACAATATCAAAATCAATCAAGGTATGACTTGTGCGTCATCACTAACACATAATCTTGTGGTGTAATTTGTTCAACTGGCTCTAGATAATCTTGCACCTGTTCAATGCGCGCTTGTGCGCTAAGGTTAACAGGGAAATTGTTTGCTCGTGCATCAACCCAAATAATCTTGATTGGCAAATCACAACAAATTTTACGATTTCTTGGGCAACAAAACCGTTGCCAAACAAGTACAGCGCTGTTGTTGAAATGGGATGTAAGGCTCATATAACAAAGGATTACTCGGCCACCACAGCACTGGCCAAAGAAGCTCCGAGCGCTGATTCTTCAAACAAAGTTTCGTTTGCTTGCTCATCAGCAAAGAACGTGCTTTCTCTATCGC
>JAGTTF010000527.1:0-12547 GCA_019095985.1 Streblospio benedicti
CAGATGGTCGATGCACATCTCGATTTGCCCAGAAAATCCTAAAATGTTTGTGTAGAGCATACGCCAAGGCTAATGGGGCAGGGCTTTAAAGTATAGATACGTGATGTCATTAAGATACAATACCTTCATGATGCAGTTGTAGTGCACAAGAATATTTCCTAACTTCATGTCGCCGTGTATCATGGCAAGGCTGTGCAGGTAGCCAAGACCAGTGCTTATTTGGAGAGCAAAATCAATCTACAAGAAACGATGGATATTATAAAACTCGGTACACCAAGGTTATATAATAGGCCACAGATCAATTGCTATCTTTATTACTTCTTACCTCTGCTAACTAACGAGTAGGCAAAAATATTTTGAAAACTGATGTATCTAAAATCTTGGTAATTTTAATATGCAACATCCTATAGGCCTACACGGACTATAAAATTTACCATTCTGATAAACATGAAAAATATTGCATTGTATTGATTGACTAAAATAACAAAATAAACAAATTCTAATTCTAATTTGCCACAGGCCTTTTCGTCCTCTGGACTTTTGCCCCTTTTTATTTCCTCCATATACCATTTTGCACCCATTCAGTTTCGCCAGTCATTTTCACACTCTCCCATATTACCTAGCCCCCGCTGCGTTGGCAGCCGAGTTCTCAGTGTGGATATGGCGTCAACAGCTCATTAGCGATGTTTATTCCATGTGTCTATTAATTTTTTCAGAAACATGGGCGTGATGTCAAACTGATTAAACAGACTTTGACCTATCACATCCGAATCAACACCAGCGCAAATTAGAAGTTAATTGAAACATTACAATGCCAAGCTATCATGTAGACGGTAACAGTGCGAGTTGGTATATGGACGAAATGTCCTCAGGGCGAAATTGTGTGACGGGAATTTTCCAAGTCCGTAAAACAGGGCAAGAAAAATGGGCGATTTGGTAACCTGGGCGTATTGACTGGACACCGTGGGATATGCATACACAATATCACATATTACATGCATAAAAGAAAACAAATTGAAAGTACGAGATTCCACCTAGAGTAACACACCTTGATCAGAGGGCCTGTCTCATATTCTCTAATGAACCTATCAAGGGCGCCGTGCGCAGCCAGACGCATGACAACGCCGTAGTCTGGGTATTTCCACAACACACCAATGAACTCGATTATATTTGGGTGATGAATTTCACACAACAAACAGGCCTCTTTCTTAAGCTTGATTGCATCGTCACTTCTGTAAATAATATACATAAAATCGGAAATATTAGTGGCACCAATTGAGTATAATATATTTGAGTATTATTTTTTGTACTAAATAATACAAAATCTATAGTTTGCATTTTGATCATCCTCAAATCTCGTTAAAGCTATTTTTCAATGCTACTAACTTGCATCTATAACACAAAATAAGTAAGAAATACAAACACTGTTGTGGTTGTATTCATAGACTAATAATATTTTCATTCTCTTACCATCTAGATTAATAAGTATAAGATATATTAAAGTGTACATTTGATAAGAATATTTTGTGAATGCACTCTTAACATCTAAGAAAGTTCCACCAGCAGTCGTCAAATATTTTTATACTTTCCTATCTGGTCCAGTAACAAATTTCATTTGTAAAATGTGTAATAGTATTGGGGGACGTTTCTAATATACATTTAACATTGCGTTTATCATTTTAGGGTGTCCCATGTCCCTTTCTCTATTGCATCATGTCACATGATTTGAAAGTAGCAGTTTGAAGATTGCAACCAATGAAATTGGTGCTATCACTAGATTAGCAAACAATTGTTATTATGGTATGCACATGTTAATCTGTTAATGTCAGCAATTAATAATGTATTTGATTTTGTAAGGTAAATACTAAGAATACTATACCTTTCATCGACTATGGGAACGGTCAAACTCTTGACAGCCATACGACCCCAGTCCACATGTTTTACGGAGTGCACCTGTGTAATAAGTCCATTTAATGTATAACAATTATGTATTTGACAAAATCACTATCTGATGATCCTGCTTATATTCAAAGTACTTAAGATATACGTGTCTTCATACCTCCCCAAAGCCTCCGGCTCCAATTAACTTCCAATCTTTCAGCTTGGTCTTCTCTATCACTAAGTGTTTCGGGAACGTCATCATGGCAATCTTCCTCTTTCGGCCAGGCTTCACTGCTCAATGCATGTCATATAGAAACCATAATGATTTTGACATACGCAATGGGGACTGTACTGATCTAAAGGGCTTTGATGACAAACATAATGATTTAGTCTTTTGCTGACGAAAATAGATGAATTGCCATTTCATTATCCTTATAAAGAGACATAAAAGTCAATGAAGAGAATTTTTTTTCTTCATTCAATGAACTTATAGCATATAATTAACTAGAATAAGAAGTTTGCATACTTTTAAAACGTTTGTATCAACCATTAATTATTTGATCTATCTGAGGGGATAAAAAAAAAATTATGAGCACATAAAAAGTCAATATCAGGCCTTATTAATTTTGGACCTGTTCCTATGTTGGAAGTATGCATGTAAAGGATGGGCCATTATGCAATTGTCAGTGTGCAGACCCCCACCCCCACCGCTTGCATAGGTTTGAGGACGCCTTGTGGGGGCTACAGATGCCCTATCAACAAAATCAATGTACGCCATTCCATACCATCTGTGCATCAAAAATGCAATTTTCACCTTTCATGAGCGGTGGCATAGTATTTGGCGTCGAAGCAGATCAATCCGCACTTTGGAGTGATGGGGATTGTAATCGTACCAACAGGCTCATACGATCAAGTCGCATCCAGGTCTTGTGGTTGGTTTTGAGAAAATTCACCTCTAACAGATTGCATATGGCTCAGTGGTGCCTACACATTAAATATGTACAGGTCAGGTCAGTGGACGCTGATGTGAGTGATGGACACCACATGCTACTATAGCAAGTGGTGTATGCTCCTCAGGGAGTTCAGCAATGCAGTATAGTGTGAAACGGATGCCAATGATGTGTGATGTGAGTGTAAAATCACTTGAGCATGATAACAGTGAATTGCGACAATAAATAACCCCATTTACATTTTACATTTTTATATTTGCATTTTACATGCACCCCATGGCACCACAACATTAGTGCCAAGGGAGGGCCTTAAGTCCTTCAACTGTCCAGCAGAAATACAAACCTGACAGCATAGGTATGGGGATGGACGAATTATGCTCCGCCTCCTGATTGATACATGGGTACTTCATAGAAGCATTTAAGTCATATAAATTTCAAAGTCCACAATATTAAATCATAACTGTAACTTCAGTCATTTATATTGATTTGCTTGATTTTCTTACAGTCTAGAAACTAAAAAAGTAAGTGTGAAGTGTGATGTTCCTGTGTGGCCTTTGTCCTACCTTAGTATTTCATGTTGCTTTAAACAAAAAGTTTATAGCTTCAACTATAATTGGGTTATTACTATTTTCACGATTCAGAATGCACACAGTTGTCTTTTACAAAATGGCAAAAAGCATAGTTTGACAGCCGTTATCAAGAATGACTGCACATCACTTTGATGAGTGATTACAAAATTGTTCTTATGCTTAATTTGTAAATGTAAATGTGCTTATTTATAGTCGCAATTCTGGAATCATTGTCACACTATATTTTCTCAATTCCCCGCCGACCGGGAATCTAACCCTCAACCTTGTGGTCACAAGTCCAAATCCTTATCCATTCGGCCACAGAAGCACGATATGTGCTCTTATTTAGAGAATTTGAAAATGAGTTTGGGAACAATTTTTCTTGTGATGTCAATTATAAAATTCGTCAATAGTATGTACAGTCTATTACAACAGTTTTCCTATAACTTCACTTTTCATCATGTACAATTTTAGCTTGACCTGCAACTTTCAAATGTAGTAAGTACACTCCTGTGTAAAACCATATATTTGAAAAACTTTGATCATTGGGAAAATGTCACTTGGTTCTTAAATAAAGGTTTCTCTGATTTGAATTAATGCCATCACATATCTGGTATCATTTTATTTACAAATCAGTTTACGCCGAGAATAAGAAAACGAAAAAAAAAAATGTTATAGTTATTACAGATCTGCCATACAACGGCTTCTAATGCCACTCAACAGCATATGCAGTAGTGCCCACTAGAGTATTTAACAATCTAATGGTGATAGCTATATAAAAACAATTCACTTGCATGTTTAGAATAAACCTATTGCTTTGCCATAAAGGCCAAGCATATTTTACATTTATATTATGACAACATTGATTTTTGAAAAACCCAAACATTTTATACCTTAGCAAATATTTTTGACCTTGTCTGTCAGTCTTTTTCAAGCTGACGTCACACAGGATGGCAGGATGTGACGTCGGGAAAAAGGTCAGTGTGGGGGGGGGGGCTGTCCCTGCGAGCCGCCCATGGTTTCAGTAGAGTGTCATATGCATGCGATAAGGTGTATGCACCCTCATCTCGGTTCATTGTCTTTATCGTTTTCCTTATAGCGATCGCTTCCCGGATCTGTCTGTCTCTAGTGTTGGACTCACGACTGATGGGCTTCGTGTTGTTCCAGTCAGGGATATGGTTCATATTGGCCATGTGATCTGTGATGGCGGATTTGTGCAAGTCACTTGCAGATGACAAACGGGTGGCTCTAGTGCGTACTCCACTGTTGGTATGTTCTTCAACATCCTTTTGACGTCACATCCTGCCATTCTGTGTGACGTCAGCTTGAAAAAGACTGTCTGACCAGAGATAGTTTAACGAGATACGCAACACGTTCATATCTGCCCGGCAGGTGCGAGCAGGTGCCCGAGAGGGGATGGTCAACGAACGCTGTCTTGTACTAATGAATAGGAAATTGGTTGATTTTGACGTGATATATTTGCATTTCATGATTAGAAATACAAATAGCTATGAATGAGAAGTCATTCAATATACTATGGTCTACAACATACAGACCATATCTAGGCGCTGATATCTCCGAAAAAACTGTATAGGAACATTTACAAATCATGTTGTTTAGCCATAGCCTATGGGTATCACCGAACGGTGATTGTCAAACACATGGCGATGCATGTGATTCATGTTCAAAATAAACTATTTAGTTAAAACAATTACCCAGATTTATATATACGAGTGGAATTGCATATTACTGCAGATTATTTCCATCAGAATTATACATTAATACGACAACCGTGTGTTGATGTTTTTTGGTCAAATGATCGATAGTATAACAGAGTTGAGATTAGTCACTTGTCACTTGCATGCTTGTAATTTGCAGAGGTTTACTGACAACTTAAAAATTATCATAGACACATAAGACACTTAAAATTTGATGCAGATTCTTATTTCTACACTTTCAGTTCATACTTTACATTTGGAAAGAAATGTCCATTGATCCCATCACATAGTCGTAATGTTCTTTGATGTGCTGTCAAATCCACTACGATTGTGTTGACCATTTTGACTAGCAAAGTTTGATCATCGAATGTCCTGCTATTTCATAATAATTGGTATGGTTAGAAACGCACACTTCTGTAGATTACATACATAGTAATAAAATATTTTTGGGACAGGTATGGATGAGATACTGACATATTTATTACCGAACCAGCGTTTGACAATGACAGCCATACGGTGAAAAACGTGATTAGGGAAGAAAAAAGTGTCCGAACATTTTGCTTAGTATTTCAGCACTTGCCATGGCTAGAAACATTTAATTAATACATATGTAATCTACAGAAGTATGCGTTTCCAACCATATCAATTATAAAAATTTAGTAGCATATTTTACTACTAAACTTTGAAGGTAAACTGCATTGAAGTGGATTTGAAAAAGCTGATTATTCTATGCCGAAATAAATTTATCTTGCTGTTTCTATTAGTATTTATCTCATGAAAACAAGAAAACTGTTGTTTATGTTATTTTATAATTTTTATCATATAAAGTCATATAATAAGTTTTTTGGTCAATCATTATTTATCTCATGAAAACAAGAAACTGCTCGCACTGTTGTTTTTACATCCATATAGGAAACATAGGACGTTATTTTATAATTTGGTCTGACAGACAAGGTCGAAAATATTTGCTAAGGTATAAAATGTTTGGGTTTTTCAAACATCAATGTTGTCATAGCACAAAAAAACCAATGAATCTATTCCATTCATATTTTACATTTTATAATTAACTATGCAAATATCTAAAACCTTGGAGTTACTAATATTACATCTAGAATTAATTCTTCTATTTATGCTGACCAAGTTCTTATATCGGCCATCTTGGATGCCATCGTGGAATATTGTCTGTAAAATATGTTGATTGAAATACTCAAATCAATAGATAACGCCCATAGAATATATAACAATACAGTAATACCATAATATTCACATGAACATTTCGATTACTTAATATTAAGAATTGTTGATGTTTTGCACTGGAATGGGATTAGGATTCCTAAATGACCGTAAAACCAGTAAATGTCACTCATCAATTGCCATGCCATTAACAAGTGGAGGTGACGATATTGAATCTTGCATTTACATTGTTCCAATAACCCTATTTTGGTAAAACGTTTGATATGTTATAGAGAACACGCTAAGCATTCCAGTGGTGTATGATATACTACTATTCCCAATTGTGGTGGGTTAAATATATGGGATCTCACCAGTTGATTGGACTATATGGTTTTGAACATCTTGCCACAATAACCTAACACTGAATTCGGAAAGATGGGCTTTGAATAAATCCCCAGACTCGTTGTAGGGATTATTCAGTTTTGATAAAAAATAGTGCCCACTGGAGACAAAATGGATGAAATGAAAGTTATATACACAGTTTAAACTATCCTTTTGTGCTTGTTCTATTAGCTTACATTGAAAGCCTTTTGGACTTTCCTGGTCCTTTGTCAGTCTGCCAACTGCCTAATCCTCACGTGATCGTGGTGTGACGTCTTCGGCAGCGGCTGGTAGGATGTTGGTGTAGATGGTTGGCAGGTCAGCTACACCAAAATCCTACCAGCCGTGGCCTCTTAGCACAGTGTACTGTGATAACAGTGTCATGTATGCTCCCCAGGGAGTTGAGAAAGATAACACAGTGGATCATCTTTTGTGTGGATAATACTGGATACCCAGGGAGAACTGAAGAGTGTCCACATAAAAAAGCTCTTTTCACAAAATAGTCATTTTTATGTACTTTCTCACATTTGGACCACTAAATGTGCCCACTGCAAAATGGCTCCCATCGTGCTTTAATCACTGTATGCAGAAGATTTGTGGCTATAGACCAGTATCTTTTTACAAAGAACAGTGACATACCTGCTGCTAGGGTCTGTGTTTCGTACTCCGCCTCTATTTCTTCCGCCAAGTGGTCTTGTGCAGTGTTTTTTAGAGCTTCCAACAGAACATTCATTGCCTTTTCTGACTTAATCATGATCATTCTGAGAAATTTAGTGTTTCTGTTTGCCGGGACCTTTTCCACCTAGAGCAAGAAATATCACAATTTGAAGGGGCTTTCCAAACATAACGCCTCATAGAGCATATGTAGCAATGGAACCATTACAGCATGATTTTCAGAACCCCTTCCATGTTTTAGATACCAGGCCCAACCCACGAACAAAATCCACACACATTTGAAAACGTTTTTCTTTCAAACACTTACCTTGATCAATATTCTAACAATACAATTTGAATAACAATCATATCTATGCACATGTAACTCTAATAAACTAAAATAAGGACATTACAGTCAGGGCATTACTAGCCGATATCTGTTCATTGTGTTGTTGCGTCGCTTCAGCTCAGCTGCTGAAGCAAGCATTGTGCTTTCGTTCATTTGTAACTAACTAACTAACTAACTATGTAACTATGTAACTAAGTATGTATGTTTCCGGACAAGCTAGAGATTTAACCGTTGCACCTATTTCGTTCAAACTTAACACGACTATGAGGTATGAGGCGACACCGGAGTGATTTGATTTTGGGCGCTCTGCCAATTGAATTTTGCTTTCTAGAAGCGCTTTTATGACATTTTTAATGATATTCAATGCACTTAGCCAACAAGAAATTAATCAATATTCCAGCCAAGCAGCAAAAAATTGATTATTGGATTTGTAACTGTTATTGATTATCATCTTATTATTCAGTACTAATGTATGGCAACACAAATATCTTTTTGCTGGTTATATTGATTCTGATTCATTCTGATCTTTTCTCCTCAAATTCATAATTTTCTTGATTGTAAAGTATACATTATTTCAGTATATATCTTAATTGCCCATAAGTCAACATTGTTCTAGCGACGCAGTGTTCTTTGAACACTTTTGATCTAGTTTATCATGAGTCATGCTCACACGCTGGTGATCACAAGGACCCAAGGCGGCTCAATCCGGACTGAAGTCCATGATAATGTATGACTAGTAGTATGCGCACAGAAGAACATGTGTCACATTTGAGTAGGTTTTGTCTTGCTTCTTGATGTAATGGGACACATTTTGCAGATGTCGCACTGTTCGCACTTTCTTCCTCACAATGCAATTTTTGCGTACCTCTTTTAAAAAATTTGGTTACCCCTCTGGTTGATTACACAGGCAAAGGGAGACACACATAATTAACACATTAGCAAAGTAATGTACAAAAACAATGCAATGCACACAGATACAAGTATACGACATAAAACTGGTCGGTGATATTCAATTATGAAAATGAGCAAATTTCACGAAATTGTTTTCAACTCAAAAATCCTAAATTTCAGGTGCATTTTCAAACATGAAGATGTTAATGGGAAACTTTAATATTGCATAATAGTTGTTATACTAGCTAAAAGGAATGTGAACCTAGTTGTGCTAAGTAAACCCTAGGACAAAAAAGTGAAATTTCCAAATGCCCTATGCATCTACGTGTGTGTATACATCTCTTTGGTATATTCGGCCTGTACGCGCCCTACGAGGCTTCTTTGCCGCCAGCATCAGTGCGAAGTCCTCCCACATGGGAGGCCGTCAATCTGACCTCGAGGTGGCCTGTTAGACGTATGAGACCACAAGGAATGTCAAACACAACGAGTAGAGAGGTCCGTAAGTACACCTACATATGATACATACATGTAAAGTGTTAAAAAGCTTTCACTTGTTTTGTTTATCAATAATGCCCAAATAATGACTACTTTGTGAAAATACCAATAGACATCTGTTACGCGGTTCGATTGGTAACTCACCTCGTACAGCTGTGTACACTTGTGTCCAGTGATATGACATGTTGTTAGCCTCAGTATGTAGATCAAGGTGAAACGTACTTAATCATGAAGCATGCATGTAAGTCACGTTCTGTGATCATATGGTTCAAGGTGAACATGCAAACAAGCATGTCAGCATGGCTGGTGTCTGTGTATAACCACCACGCAGCATTAACAATGCGTCTAGTACTAATTGTCACTATGATATATATATATATATATATATATATATATATATATATATATATATATATATATATATCATCATATATATATATATATATATATATATATATATATATATATATATATATATATATATATATATATATATATAAATATGACTGTATACATATGTATTGTATGTATGTATGTATGTATGTATGTATGTGATTGATGTATGAATGAAGAATACAAGTGAATAATAAAGACATTGGAAGTTAAAGGATAGTTAATACTCCGCAGTTAACACGTCAGGATCACTTCACATGTTTAACATGATGGCAACGTATAACAACATCTAAAATGTCAACTTATATATCAATATGGATTACTGACCATTATTGTATCTGTCTCCTCTCTGGTTAGAACTTTGGCCGACATAAAGCGATTGATAAAGTCGTTATTCACATTCATCTTCTGTCCAAGCACGTCCATCTTGCTTATTATGGTTTGTTCAAATAGACTGGCCATGTTTGATAACCTGTGAGGTAGATACAAGTGTCAATGAGGTTTTGAAAAACCCACTGGCAATCGGAAAAACTGAAGAAAGCTGGCAATTTCAATACACATATACTTGAACATGTCTAGATTCAATATCTGAAGAGTCTCTAGCTGTTCTCTCTCAACATTTTCAAACATAGGTGTCTCCAAGTTCTTCAGAAAATGTACAGAATACATGACCAAAACCCAATCTGGGCAATTAGCTCGTTCTATTGTTTGCATTATATACTTACATATCTAAACCTTTCTCTCTCACGTCTTTTTAGCAAGCATTTTTCTACCAAATGATAGATATAGCTGACGAGGGATTTTACGTGAGAGAGAGAGGTTTGAAAATGTATACACAAGAACTGGGAAACACAAATATATCATTCAAAAGTACCAAAACTGCTAATCAGACCTTCCCAAAATTTCGTCATCATGTGAGATTCGAACCCATGACCTCTGGGTTGTGATGATAACAGACCAAGTATGTAGGCTGGGGGCTACAGAGACAACAGTTTAGCCGTGTAACCTTTTAACAGCTCGCTGCTTGGGATGATGGTATCATTCTGGTCTCACAACCTTGGGGTCGTGAGTTCGAGTCCCACCAGGGTCACTTGATATAGTCAAATGGAAGCTTAGGGTTGTAAAACCTGTCTTCAGCTATATTTATCATTGGTAGAAATGCGCTTGCTAAAAAGACGTGAGAGTGAGAGGGAGAGAGAGAGGTTTGAAAATGTATCTGCAAGCACTGGGAAACACACACACACACACACACACACACACACACACACACACACACACACACACACACACACACACACACACACACACACACACACACACACACACACACACACACACACACACACACACACACACACACACACACACACACACACATACATATATACACACACATACACACACACATACACATATATATATCTTTTATAATCATTTTGTTCAACTAAACTAAGCTTTGTTCATATCACCCGATCAATACAAACTATATATATTTGATTTATAATCAATAAAGCCTTTCAATCAATTTCCAGCTTTCTACATCTGTTTTCCATTTCGTCAGTGTCAAATTTTCCAATGCTAAGAAAAATCAGTGAAGTGAAACAAAACACAACTTATATGCAAGACAAATGTAATAATTCACATGCCAAATATGTTTTGAGTAGGTCCACATGTTGGCTTGTAATGATTAAAACTAAATTGACTTCTATACAACGTGCAATAGACGGGATAACATTACAGTAAATGGGCATCATGGTAATGGATCAATCATACACCAAAGAGAGCTCCGCGAATGACCAACATTAGAGTAACACATTTTAATCATTCTTTGTATAAGTGTGAAAGTCCAGTTGGGACGTCAAGTTCACACTTCACACTTATTTTTTATCTTACGATTAATCTGTGAACTTCACAGATCATACTTCACTATTCACACTTCACAGTTCGTACTTCACACTGTGTAATCCGTTCAATGCATATTTCAGCCACACCTTCTAGGCGATAACAGGTGAATTTTATTTGAATAGGATATGTATACACACTATTTACAATAAGGTTTGACGGACGTGCTAACCACTGCACCAATCTCCTGACCAGAGAGACAAGTGTTCAAACTTGCCTATATGCTATATTGCGCAATCATATGTCTGTCACCTCACGCTATATATAGCCTGTCAGCCTCTATCGCTGATCAGCCTCTATATGTCACTGACACCGGTTATGCTGGGTACGTTGTCAATCTGTCAGGATGCTTTGTGTCCGGGCCTCTTTCTTGACAATAACAATATGTGAAAAACATCTAGAACCACATTGCTTTCTCTAGTAGAAAGAGAAACCGTTTCTATGTGGTCCCAAGATGTTTTTATAAAGATTGACTTACATTTTGTGCTTCCTCTGCTGTGATTCAAATGCCTTCTTTTCTATATCATGCACGAAACAACAAAAGTTTTCAATGGTGCTTTCATCAAGGTCCCTTAAACTATACATTTGTTACCAAACTTCTGTGCATCACATTATAATGAATAGCAAACATTCTCTCTCACCATGCTAGTCGCAACCCACCTGATTGTAATGAGACAAGGTGTCGAGTGTGCTCATTCATAAGCCAAACTGAGGATTCCAAAGTAATGTGGCGAATCCCCTTTACTTATGTGTGTGTACCTAGGGAAATAAATAAAGAGATAAATAACTGCTTATATTTATTTTATTAATCGCAAACACACTTAATACAAGCAAAATCATATAATCAATATAAAGTCCTGTTTGTAACATTTAAACAGAATAATGTCTTTGGCAGTGATCGTCTAGGTCTACACCCGCAGTGGCAGTACTTCTCGTGGACAACACCTCGGCTCTCAACCTGATGCTTTCACAGGGATGCCAACTTGCTTCTAATCTTCACACTGCTAGCAATCTTTGTCGTAGGGTCTTACTTAGACCTGGCACTTGTGCAGGACTTCTTGCTTCCTCGTTGGGTCTACCCTAGACCTGGCACTTGTGCAGGACTTCTTGCTTCTTCGTTGGGTCTACCCTAGACCTGATATTTGTGCAGGACTTCTTGCTTCTTCGTTGGGTCTACCCCATCTTGCCACA
>JAGTTF010000528.1:0-7500 GCA_019095985.1 Streblospio benedicti
TAAATAAAACGTTATGCAATATAATATACAATTGCCAATATATGTCAAAGAAAAAAAATAATACTGATTTTGATTGGCATAAGGAACATAAAATATATATTGGCAATAGATATATTTGTCAAAATCAAATACATTGTGCTAAATAAACAAATAAGTTTAAAAAGCGATAAGGCACTAATATCATTTTGAATTACGTTTTTTTTTTTAAAACATGTGGTTATATACTAACCTAAAGCATTTTGAACATTTTTGTCGCAAGAATTTATAAAAAAACATGAACTTGCAAATGTCACTCATGTTAATAGTTTCTCTTTTTTGTGAACTTTATCAAAAAGTAGTTTCCTCTCAACATTATATAAATCACAATGTAATAAAAAATGTATTTCATCCTCTACCTCACCCCTGTTACAGTATTTACAAATTCTTTCTTCTACTTTAAGTCTTTGTGTCTTTGCAACATGTCGACCAGATTCAATTAACAAACGATGACAACTAATTCTTAATCTACAAATAGTAATTCTAAAAATATCATTAGTACAATTAAGAAGGTAATCTTCCACACGAAAAACAGTTTTAAATGAACGACATAATCTTAGTTTATTTCCCATTGATTGATCGTTTCTTACATCATTGAATAAACCTTGTTTCCATCCAGAAATAGATTCATTTTTTTCATAATATTAACAATCAGATTAATGATATAACTTTTCTGACGTACTTGGTTCAAATCAAGGTTATTAAACCGTAGGTGTTTAAGTACACTTTTCCACCAGGAGCTAATTGTGTATTTATTGTGACAATAAGCGTTAAAAAGTAATTCATCAGACTCGTCACATTGATCAAGTCTATATTGATCAGTACTACTAGTGCTTGGAGTAGCTAATTGAACAAAATTTTATATATCGGGGGTGGGGGGTGTACTTCAGGGGTGAATGGGTAGCGGGTGCCACTGACGGTCCAAAATCATACCCCTTAGTGAAACCAGTGAAATTATGGAAATGATACCCCTAGTGAAACCACCGGATAAAAACAATTAATTGGGGGTTATATCCCAATTTGTGATACTATGTGGTATTATGTGATACTGTAATGAAAACAAGATTTTCTACAAGTTATATTTACCTTTTATGCTTTTTTATGGCTCAATAATGCAAAATCACATGACAATAGCACTAGATATTGAACCCCGAGATTGAATCTCCCTTAGTGAAACTGGCAGGAATGTTGAAACCATGACCCCTAGTGAAGCTGAGTGGTGGAAATAGTGACCCCTAGTGAAACTGCTGGGTTGAAAAAGGTGACCCCTATCAGTGGCACATGCCGTATACGGCGACTATGGAAGTACATCCCCCGAGGTCAGAGGAGCACGTAACCACACACGTGACCAGGTCGTCCGACACCTTCGATGTCGTCTGCTTGCACTGGTCAAAGTAGCTCCAGGTCCTCTCTGAAAGGCACAGGTTATTTGTGTAGGCCAGTTCCATTAAAGAGAGGGGGTGTTGTTAAAAGGACTCTAGAAATCCCACATCCCTATTTTTGCCTATTGCCCCATACCCCACAAATTTAAATGTGTTTTCCCCCACATCCCACTTCCTTTAAATCACAAACCCTCTTCTTAGGGGCCCTTTCATATATCCCACACCCTTATAGACCGGCCCCATTACATAAACGTATGGAAGACGAGAACTGTCTATAAAAACATCGCGATACAGCCATATAAAATATGTGTATAGTGATAGCCGTGTGAGTTTAGACAGCTGGTGGTAAGATGGTTGTGTATTTTAATGTGTTTAATTGTGAATGACTTTCACCGTGATCACAATGCCGCTAATGATACAGTCACATGGCATGATACGGACCGGCGGATCACTAAATGATGGAAATACGTAAATATTATCAAGAGAGAGACCCACGATACCAACTGGGAAGATCAGGATGAGGATGGGTCGTCGTAACCCTTGCTACGTGTGATACGCGTACGGATCCTGCAGATGAGTATACGTATGTTACGGTGAAGCTCGAGATTACGTATCTTATGGACGTTTACGTATGTTACGGACATTTGAAATCCGCAACAAAGTGTTGAGAATTTCAACATTTTCCTGGGCGATCTGCGTATGTCTGTGTATCCTGGTATTGAGTTAGATCTAGGGATAGATACGTTATCCAACGCAAGCATCCGTATCTAACGTAAGTGGCCGTCTGATTGTAGCATACGAAAAGCACGTTGGTTTCAAACGCAGGCGCTCGCATCAAGAGACTTTACTATGCTAAACTTAGGGAGTTGAAAAGAGAATTTATTTAAAGAATGACCCGGAGGGTGGCCCTGAGGTTTGACTTGTCGCCTTGGTCGCACCACTTGTCGAGTATAAACGGACTTTTTTACATGAACTACTGTACTGTCACATTGCACTATCAATCAAAGACGGCGGGTCGGTAGCCCCGGCGCTCTGGGCCTTTAATCCCTTACACGTCCCTACATGGTGTCCTGAAATAATTTCAGCGGTTGTGCATTAATGTAATAAGCACGTTTTAAATTTATTTCAAATTTATTTTTCTCAATTATATAGTCATAGGGCTAATAACAATTTAGTGTACTGATGCGACCGCCTATGGTTTCAAATGTTTCAATGATTATTACATTCCATGAAATAATTCATTGCAACACTTATATCCCATGCAGGGCCCTATTGGGTATTTTCAATAATTGTGCGGATTACGCCAAATCCCCAAACGCCCGAGCTAAGAGCCTGCGCGTACGCTGGCTCATGTGATGCGTTTGTAGGCCGCAGTACGGGCCTATATAAGGAGTATGCGATCGTTGATGTTCACAGAGCTACAGAAGCCTCCACCCCAACGTCTCGATGCTGGATGACCACTTGGTGTAACTTTGTTGCGACTACAAACTGACAACCCCGGGAACAAGCTCTGGACGCTTAGTACTATAGTAGGAGAGGAGGAGGATGTAAGTTCTTTTTTAATCCGATCTTTAGTTTAGTTTTGTATTCCTAGTGTTCATAATAATTTTGTTGTACTATGCAAAATGATTCTCTTCCTAAGTGATGATTACTATTTTGTTTCTGTCATCTTCGACGTTGTATTCATGGACTACTGATTAGATTGTTTATACTTATATTGTGTACTTTGACTACAGGTACGACAGACCAGAGGCCGGCCATCGTGAGAACACTGACGGTTTGCCAGGCGTGCAACCGGAGGCAGACTGAGTCCCGCGGACAGCCTGCCACTGAAGTGTAAGTGAATGTTCTTTGATATTTTTTCATTGATCACTCTACTATGATGTATGGTAGAAGTTGTCTACGATAAACTGCACTATAATGGATGTTTCAGTCCAAAGTATGAATTCTATTTAACCTACTTAACCTAGACTATTAATGTTTGCTGACCATTTAAGTTTGCATTTTTGCACCTACTACAAAATTCACAAATGAAATTGTGCAAAAAGATTTAGATTAGTTTTTAATTACCCACTTAATTCATTGTTAGGCCTTTAAAGATCCTCATACTTAAATATTTCATTGGTCCCTAAATAACAAAAATAGCAGCACATGGAGACTGTGGCTTTCATGTAGCAGCTCCAAATGTTTGGAACAAAATGGCCAATCATATTAATAACAAGGACAGATTTCTTTTTAAACATCTATTTAGGACATTTTTATTGAAGGAGTCCTTTTACTTGTAATTATTTTAAATACACGTGGGTTTGCTTTGTTGGAACTTCATCAATATTTTAGTATTCCTTGTTATTAGTTTCACATGTATTCTATATGCTTATTACTGATTGTAGATTTACCTTATTTATGCATTCATAAACTTGTTTATATTAAAGTCTTCGTTACTTTAGAATAGTTGTAATTATTTAAATAACAATATTTGTATGGTTGTGTGAATTTGTTTGATAAATGGAAATTTATGATCTCTGCATAATGATTACAGATGAAGCATGGCAAATGACTTTGAGCTACACTCCGTGAAAAGGCAGCGATGGGCTTTGAAGTTGAGTTTCCTTTCGGTGTGAGGACCACATGGGTAAGTCCCAATATTTACTTCTAGCTTGGCTAGCCTGCATAGTACAGTTGCTTGACGAGCATATATGGTACAATTGGAATCCATTATCTCCCCACTGTACTCCATTTAAATAGGTTAAAATTGTCAATGATATACACCCCTGAAGTAGATACTTAAAGCTTTCAACAAAACCTTAAAGTTTGTAACGTAATATGAACATTGAAAGATAAAAGTACAATAAGGGACTTCAATAGTTTGGAAAAATCCTCAAACATCCCCGCATATGTTCACATTAAGATATATAAATGATCCTGTATCACAAATGTTTGAATAGTGTTCTAGCAGAGAAATAGTACGCTATAATAATTATGCAATATGCAATCTTGTGCAGTATGTATTTAAATGAAAAGTTGCGTAAATTAGAGAAAATCTAGAAGTAAAAAAGTTACTATTGCAAATTGTTTTCACAAGTCCGTGCACTTTAAATTCTGTTCATGTGACGTATGTCCTTAAAAGTTTTATTTTCCCTTTTTAATTCAAACCGTGCTCTAACGATTTGTGAATAAGCAACCTTTAATGTATCAAATAAACATTTATTAAAATATAACTATTTACTGCAATAACTTCTATGGTATAACTTAAGGCAAAAAATTTGAAAATCTTCAATCATTTAGCTACCTAATGTAATATTTGGTTCATGCACAAAAAACATAAATCCCATTGGAAGTGTCCTAGTAGTAATTTTAGAAATTGAAAAATTAAGTATTTGATTTTTGATATAAAACTCAAAACTATTTCACATTGGTTTATTGGACAAGGTCCTTGGTCCGAGCTTATTATACAATATTAACCCAAAACTGAAGCAGCAGAAATCCCTGTAATTGGTTTAATGTTAAATCCCATAGGGGCAATGCAAGAAAAGTTTTCAATAGTTTTATTAGTTACACAGTGTTCTTGCTTTATAATCTGCTGGAAATAAAATGTACATTTGCAATGGATAATTTCATTTAATGGAGTATTTCAATAATTTTGGTCTGACAATTAAAGGACCTTTCATTTAAGCAGATGATGTACATAAAATCGTAGGAGACCAGTGGCCGGTTGCACAAAGCCATTTTCACGATCATGTGTTTTACGGTTGTGTCAGTATTGTTTCGTAAAATTTCAGTTGCACTAAAAAAACAACGATATCGTATCGTATAATTGCAGTTTTCATTCGTAAAAAATCAGGAATATCGTCAGAAAATGACCGGGCTAAAATGTAGCACCAGTGTCGTGGATTTGTTCTCGTTTGTGTTATGTTTGTCGTTTGTAAATGAAATATTCATAATATTGGTTTGATTTAACATTCACAAAATGGAAGCCTCTATTGAGGGGAGTATATATCCTCGATGAAAATCCGTTAACCAACATTTTTATTCCCAAATCACAATTTTCATGTACAGCGTTCTTCTAATGCCACAGTTATATAAATGGTGCTAGAAAAAATGGTATTACTATAGAGGTGGTCATTTTGGAGAGGTGGTGTTTTAAGATTTGCGTTGATATTGTAGTTTTCATTGTGCATTAAGAATTCTTGATTTATCTATGTATGTCAATCAGATTACTTTGATTTACTCTTTTAAATGCATTAATTCATTAGCAGACATAGACTCTGGAAGACAGTGGTTTGATGTACAAAGAATATAATTCAATGTAAAAGATTAGTACAGTTTGTACTGTAGAACCTCCAATTAAGTCCAACTCTCTAATCAGACTTATTTCTTGCAGTCCCAAGTCTTCATAAAGAGGTCGACTGTCAAAACACCTATAAATTAAAATAGCTTGGTGGTCATAATATTTATTCTACTGTATTCTATCAATGATAGAAATATGAGCTATTTGAAATAAGTTTGCTGGTATATTCTGCTATTCTGCACCCCCCCCCCACCACCTATTAGTCTCTTTTAGCATGAATGAATCATAGTCTTCATGGGTTTTGAACGTGGAATTTATAGTAAACATGCCAAAAATTCTATGAAAATAAGGTATTTTGGTGATGAAGGGGGCATACAAACCCTCGCTCCCCACCCATCCACCCACCCACCCTGGTTATGCATGTGGTATTGATGGAAGGTTATACTGTACACAGGATCTTTTAAAATTGAAATGAACGCCTGAATCAAGTTGCTTATAAAAGTCCGTTCCATTTGCGGTAATGTACTACATTTTGTGATCGTAAATTCACACGATGATACTGCTTTGACGACTATGAACATTTGAACATTTGGCTTTGTGCAACGCACGTAACGACCATCGTTTTCGTATCGTTACTTGTTTGTTCGTATTTTGTGATTTGTTTGTGCAACCGGCGCCAGTATTTGCTGCCTTTACTTATATTTCTTTTTGAAGAGTTAGGTATGAAGTTTGTTTCGAAGAGTCCTATAATGTAGAGATTGTTTAAAATCGTAATTACAATATTAATCTGTGAATAATTTAACTACCTACAGTGGAGTAACCACATATTGATATCTGAATTTACTATTGAAACGGCAAACATTTGATTGTTTTAGTAAAAAAAAGTAGTAATTGCAGTCAAATTATATGTTCGCCAACATAATGGTCTTTACACAAATTTCAATCAACTACATTTGTTTTGTTTTTTTGTGCTTATTGTGTTAATTATTGGAAACCATTTCCACTAAAATGGCGTACTGTAATGACCATTGAAAAGATGGGGGTAGGCACATAAATTTTTGAGACTTTATTTTTTTAAATATTCATATTATGATGGGTTATTCGAATGTGGTAGTTCTATGCTTTTAGAAACGTTTAAAAAATTCTTTGAGTATAAGATCACTGCTTAAAACGGAAGGCCAGTATATTTTAATCCTTTAGTTTCCAAAATGTCTTTAAGAGATTTTAATGGTTTTCCCTCTGAAGAAATAAAAAATTGGTAAATCATACTTCATGAACTGTTATGAAATCCTCTACATGAACTACAAATTGGAAAAATTAGAACTATTTTAGACTACCTCCTTCAGTGTTAATAATAAACTTTAATAATAATAAACTTTATTTATATAGCGCAGTTAACTTACATAAATATGTCTTATAGCTCAAAGCGCTTCACAAAACTAGTTAAAAGTACAATCACTTAGCATATCTTAAATTCCTAAAAAACAAGTTTAAAAGCTGGTACACATAGGACAATACAATTGACTCATATCACTTACATTTATTTTAAAAGTATTGTAATATATTTAGTAAAATGCTTTTTGGAATAAATTAGTTTTTAAATGACTTTTAAAAATGTTCACATTAATGGTAATGTATAACTATTGAAACTAAGGGCATATCACTTACTACTTTATACATTATATTGCCACAAAACTGGGGTGGTAATGTATTGAGTAGCCAGGAGTCGCATGACTAACTGTCGGCCATACTAATATAATGGACGGTTAAAAGTTGGCGTTATATAGTAGTTAT
>JAGTTF010000529.1:0-12416 GCA_019095985.1 Streblospio benedicti
TCCACGTGAGAATTCACACTGGGGAGAAAAAAGAATATCAGTGTACAGTGTGTGAGAAAACGCATTCGAAGGGGGATCTGACAAAACATACGATAATCCATACTGGTGAGAAACCTTATGTGTGGAGTTTGTGAAAAAGTTTCTCACGCAGGTCTGATGTTGTTATCATATCTTTTCACATGGAAGAGAAACCATACAAGTGTGATGACTATGGGAAATGTTTTGCTCAAAGCCTCATCTGAAAATGCAAAGTGTGCACATACTGGTGAGAAGCCATTTTACTGCCATATTTTCACAAATCATTTACAACAAGGAGGCCACTTGAAAGGCACCATATGGCTGTGCATGCCAAGAAGTGAGTTGTTTTAACTCAACATCATCTTGTGTTAATAGTTATATAGAATATTTTAGTAATAGGTGAGTGTAACATGAAGCATGTATTAATTTGACATCATCAATTGAAAATTGTGGAAGTGTACAAAAAGGGACCATTCATCATGGAATAATGAGGGGCTGGAGGCTTTCAAGTTGGTTTGCTATTAATTGTGGACTAAATGGATTGGTCAGTTGATTTAGTGACTGCCTGTGTTAAATGGACTGGTCAGTTGAGGGAATGAACGCCTGTATGGAGTGGGGGACTGGTCAGTTGATGGGTGACCGCCTGTATAAAGTGGACTGGTCAGTTGAGGGAGTGACCGCCTGTATTTTGGACTGGTCAGTTGATAAAATTCTTTTGCCTGTATGAAGTGGACTGGTCAGTTGAGGGAGTGACAATTTGCATGAAGTGGACTGGTCAGTTGATGGATTGACCGCCTGGTCTGACATCACCAGCAGCTTCAGTCCAGCAAACATTCGTCACCAGTTTAAAAGGTTCAATGCATCAAAAATACAAAATATTCTTTAATGTGAGCAGACTCATACAGGAATAGATAATTATGAGTTTAGTATAAATCACTTTCAGTGTTGAAATATGGATTAAGGAACTTTCATTTTACCTGAAGAACAAAAAAATGATGGATACTTTGTACTGTTTGATTTTGATAAGACAAGGGTTTACTACTGTTTCAGATTCATCAAAACGTGTCTGGAAAAGGATTAGATTTTGTGATTTAACATGGAATATATATGTTACCAGCATAGGAGGATTGAAAATATCATTATTGGGTCAGAGGTTCCAGTTATGACCTTTACAAATCGTACTCCAAACAAGACGACAATTATCCAATGTCATAAGACTGCTTTTTGCAGTCTCACGGCTTCATAGAGACCGCCACTTGATAACTAGTCAGGAGTTTATAGCATTGTGTATATCTCCAAACTGTACTTGTCAACAATACCAATTAAGATTCAATGTATTTGATTTTTTCTTTAACATTTTAAAATTTGTCTCTTGATTATTTTATATTTTGCATATTTGGTGTTTGCTTAGTGTAAAATTTATTTTGCGTTGATCACCTTTTTACAAATAATGCACATCAATCAATCAAATCATATCACATGCTTTCTTTAAATGCATGTAATTGGTCAGAATGGTATCATTCCACTAACATTATTTCATAACCCACATCATATTATCGCTACAGTGTGTTTTTTAAAGTCTCAACTCCCCAGGCAGCAAAAGACAAAGCAATAGTCTTATTCTGTAACAATATCAATTGTTTTTCCATGAAGTTCCTCATGCTTTTAAGCCAGGTGTCTTGGAGAATTCACAGTTTATTCCAAGATCGTCAAATATTTTGCAGTACTTCTGATCAAACCATTCATTCTGTGCTACACTAAAGTAGTCCTTCAATCCTCCGATTTTACTGTTATTATAAAATTCAATGGATTTGCGGTCACTGTAATTTGAATGGATTTGTTTGCATTGCTGTAAAGGCATTTTCAGTCGCAGAACCTTCTGAGAAAGTCTGAATTGGTCAAATTGTGGCAAAAAGGAGAAATGGGCATTTTGTGACTTACGCCTCGTGGTCGGTGACCAGGTCATTGTACTGCACAATCAACAGGCTTATAAATATACTATAAGAAAAATATTTTACTGCCCATACATAAAACAAAGTGTATAGAATGCTCCAATAAAGTTAGTTTGTTCAATTTATCTTGCGGTAGGTTAAAATAATGATAAATACATACCATCCATTTGGGCAGGTGGTACTTAGCTTCGGGGCAGGTGGTAAGTCACATGGGCAGGTGGTAAGTACAATATTGTGACTCTGTGAATGCTGCTATGTAGGTCAGTTTCAGTGGCCAGTGGTCAGTTGTACTATGTGTAGGGCTACTACCACCCTGTGCAACTAAACCAGAATGTAAAGTCGGATTTTGTGATTTCTGCTGAACATAGTCAACTACAAGGAACTGCTTGGACACAAGTATAAAAGGTAAATGCTTCTTTTATTCTATATTATATATAAAGGTTCATGTGTGAGTATTTTGATGGCTGTCATTGTTAGATTGTCATATGTAGAATATTTATGTAGGACCAGACAAAGCCTGGTTGTGTATTTTAGTATGTAGGAAGTTATGTGACCTCATTTTTAAAACACAAAGGTACAATGTAGTAGTCATGTGACCATTGGTCAGTTGGAAATAGAAATTCAAATGTACATATGATATAGAGTAGAATCAGGATAGCGGGATAGAATCAATACAATCACAAGTAAAGGAATAATTGTTGTCTTTCCACTAAGGATGCCACAGTATTTGTAAGTGTTTCTGTTTTATATTTGTGAAATCAATTATTATTATTAATAATAAGAGAGTATCTTGCATATTGATTGTAAATTTAAATGTAAAACTTTCATGCCATGTGTTATAGAGGATTATTAGTTAAGTGTATCATTAGTTTTTGATGGAAATTGTTTATCTTAGTTTTAGATCACCAATCTAATAAGAAAAATCTGATAAGAACAATCTGATAAGAATAATCCAAGTAGAACAATCAATCAATCAAATTAGAACTTAGAAGATTGCGTAGATAGACTGTGAACAAAGAATAAATAAAATAAAACAACAAAAAAACAACACTTTGTTATGCCTGACGGTGGGGAGACAACAGTCATTAAAACAAAAGCAAAATCAGTTTGAGTGTTGTGATAGCACATGTGATTGTCACTGCACATGCATTGTCATTGCATGCTTTCTAATACATGTAATATTTAACTATTGACTACACAATGCCATGTATTGCTCAGATTCAATTAATTATGAGTAGATTAAAGATATTGTAGCTCAAACACTCATATACAATTAGGCTAAATCTATCAATATTGCTTAACACAACTATCTTTGTTCTTTCAGGCATTAAACATGCTGCCTTTTACTTGCTACCATTGTACTAAGGCTTCAGCATCTGTTGAAGAACTACTGCAACATGGAATCAAGCACCACATTGACCAACATTTCTCACTACGTCAACTCCTGTTAAACGATCAAACAGGAGTTTTTAATTACAAGTCACTGCATTTTCGTGAGAAATTTTCAGACATAAAGATTCAAATAGAAAGTGGTTCGAAAGCAATTATTAGCCTTGAGAAGAAAACAATAACATTTCAACAGCCATATGGTAATTTGAGAGTTCCGAGTGAAAATATAGCAAATGATAGAAATGACAATAAGCAAGAAACAAAGTTTGATGCTTCAAGTGAAAGGGATGTAGGAAGTAGGACACAGAATGAGTTTGACTTGAAATGGCAAAGATGTACTGTGATAGAAAAGTTGAAAGAAATAGATCGACAAGAGGATTTCATATCAATATTAGAAGCAATTGTTGAAGGAAGACTAAGTATGGAAAATATATGTCTTCATTTATTGTTACACATTGGACAGAAATTAGGAACTGAACATTCTGCCAGTGTTCGATATTCAAAAACAACCATCGACTTTTGGCTGATTGTACAAAACTTGTTTCAAGGAAAAGCGATACGCTTCTTTAGAGGTTTCAATTCAACTCCATCAGGTAAAATGATTATCTTCATTAATGAATGGTTGTTTAACACAGAAGTAAACAGTTCTGAAGCATGAATATTAATTAAGGACAATTTTATGAATGTTTCTTGTTAAAAAATAGAAATATTTGTAATAAATTCATAATAGAGAAATATCTTCATTTACTAAATGTGTCATAATATTTTTTTTCTTATAATACATGTATAATGCCTATTGTGTACCATGTAATTATATTATTTATTGTTCATGTTTATGATAAGGTTATGCATTGATTACAGGTGATGCATCTGAGGAAGTAGGACAGCATTTCAACTTTGCCGTTCCATCTGATCCAGTACTAAACCAAGAAAGTTCCAAGTACAGGACAGATGTCTCAACACCTGGAATAATGTCACAGTCATTAACAATCTTTAGTGCAGTCCACAAAGGTAAAGATTGCAAGTTATCAATAGACGGAAAGAAACTGGCCTATGGATTTGGGAAAAAATACGGAGAGGAAGATCTAGGTGGACACGAAGCACCACCTACATCAAAAGAGAGACTAGAAACATTGAATAATGATTTAAAACATTTAGATGATGTGAACACCTACCTAAAAAACTGTGAATATCCAAATATCAATTCAATTGAATCTGGAAAGAATACTCTAATAGAGCAATTGAAAAAATGTTTGTTCATTCTTAGCAATAGAATTAGAACATTACAAGAGTACATTGTAAAGAGGAAGCTTGCAGTGCAAAATTTACTCAAAAAGGTTGAGGGCTTGTGGAAAGAAAGCACATTAGCCAATGCCATCAGCTATGTGCAGACACAAATAATTAAAAGTGAAAAATGTGTAGAAAGATTGCTACAACACAATGATGAACTGGGATTTTTTATTTCTATTTTAAATGGGACTTGTGATGATTATAGGTTGGGCTCTGGAACAATCGATCTGGGTAAACAACAAAACTTCATTTGCCTTATAGATCAAAGTCATGAAAGTGTGACAAGTAAAAATCCAGAACACATTAAGCAGAGGAGTCCAGCATGGGATGACCTTCGAAAAAATGCAAAAGTGACAGGAAGCTCATTGTATAAAGCCCTTGGAATGAGCTCTCTAAAAGAGCAAAAAGAACATTTTGATAAAGTTTATAATGGTGTTGTAAATCCAATTAGTCCTGAAACACAGAAAAGATTTGACTATGGTACAGAAAATGAACTTCATGCTCTTGCAACTCTTGTTGGAAAAGTGATTCCTATCTTTTATCCACAAGTAAAATTTAGAGAAGATGGTTGTGTGTGCTTACCTCTTGATGACAAAGGAAATTATGCTGTGATTAGTGGTGATGGAACTGGAATTCTTCAAAGGTAGCATTTGAGCTAAAATGTCCGATACCTGGAAAGGCTTATTCTACAGACATGTATTATCAATTGCCAATATATTACACTACACAGATTTTGAGTCAAATGGCAGCCAAGAAATGTGATCACTATGCTAATGTTTGCTTCACACCAAAGAGTAGCACTGTCATTTGTGGTCGATTTCAGCCAGAGCTTTGGAATAAGGTTTGGTCATACGCAATTGAGTTATATACAGCACAAAATCCAAAGAAACCAACAAAAAAAGCACCGAAGGCTATGGAGTTGCATGAAAATTTACAAGACATGGTTTCTGCAGCATCATTTATTGTGGAACTTCCATCAATGCGTGGTATTGCCTGCCAGTGCACAGAGGCTGAAAGTGGATCTGTGTATGGAAGCCATAAGCAAGAAAATCTAGTGCCTAAAATCCCAGATATTGCAATAGAAACTATGCAGGTTCTCATCGAAAGCTGCCAAAATGAGATAAAAGAAGCATATGATATAACACGACGACCTGCTCGAGAAATATTGCTAACTGTAATTTCTGACCTAGAAAGAATAGCAATTCCAAACATGCCAGAAGCAGGTCATGCCATGCCAATAATGTACTACTTATCTGGAACTTCCTTGAAAATGGACGCAATGAGAAAAATTATAAGAAGCCATAAAGGAAGTCACACAACATCAGTTAGCTGTGAAAGTAGTAGCATTTGACGGTCAATTTTTGGAAATCTCTATTAGTGACTTTGAGGGAAAACCTACAACCTTGTGCAAGCTGTCAAAAGTGGTTTGGGATGAAGCTAAATCAGTCAGTAGAGAGAAGCAGCTTGAATTTCTTTGCAATTCGAATATTGATAAAGAAAAAATAATTTTTCATAAAGACGGAAATAAAATAGTTGTTTCCTATGAAAATTACAGACAATTGATAACGCCAAAGTATATAGGTAATTACTTAGAAAGTAGTAAGCAGAGAGAATTAAACGAGAAAGATGATCTTGCTACTGAAAATGATGCTGATGATGCCGATAGTGAATTACCATTCCTTCCTGAAGATATTATTTCCAGATTAGATGAAGGCGCAAAGTCTGCAATCAAACTTGCTTACAAAAATTCTCAAAGTGATCTTGCCCTCCCAGAGCATTTACCAAATGTAGAAGAGAAAGTTGATGAAAGTGAAGAAACTTGTGCAGAAAGCAGTGTTGAAAGGGATCTTGAACTATTATTGATTGCAGTTTTAGCATCATCATCAGGACGTAGGCTATTTAGGTGGGAGACTGTAACTGTCGAAGAGTTTGGCATGATGCTATCAAATGCAGAAAATAGAAACAAAAATTTTACAGTCAATGAATTAAAAGCAATTATTTCATTATCCAATATCCAATGCAGTGGTCCAAAAAGGCTACTTGTGAATTGTGTGTGTCAAAATTATGGTGATGGAACGCTTGTGCAGAGACAATTTCAAGTGCCTTCATTGAAGTCAATTGTGAAAGCTTGGTTGAAGAAAATCCCCAAAATTGCAACTAATATTTTATATGCCACGAATAAATGGTCATCGGAACTTAAAAAATATGATGAGCTTTCTTACTTTAAAAGTGGCCAACCATATGTGATTGCTACTGAACAAGAAAATTTTGAGATTAATCAATGGTATGCTCAGCCAACTTTGTTTGAAGGTTCACCAATCCAATTTATTATTGATCCTCATCATCTTTTGGTAAATAACAGATGTAGATGCTGCAGCAAGGGAATGGTTGGAATGGGTGTTCATTCAACTGCATGGTTAAAAGTGGCAGAGGCAGAAAGTGGGAAATCTCGTGAAGAAAAAACTGGACTATCCCTGGAATTGGTGACAGAATTAAGAGACAGGCAGAGAAATGCATTTGCAATGACAACATTTTCTGAAAAGGTTGAATCCGTTATGGAAATGAATGGGGACACAGCTGAAGCAAAGTGGTGCCGATTGATGCGAAATTGGTACAGGGCTGTTGATGAAACTGGTGTTGATACTGCACAAAGAATAAAGTGGATGGTAGATATGAGAAAAGAGCTACTGAGTCATTACCAGCCAGGATCATTTCCACCACCTGGCATGTATGTTGCAGGTCTCCCAATTGCACAATTTGAGGGTCTTCTTTGTAATATCGATCGAAGACTGCAGCTGTACAAGATCACAAAAGAAGGAACATTCAATCATCGCTCAATATCTAGTTTGGATTCAGAGACCATGTTTGGTGCATTTCAGGTACAGTCATGTAGCTTCAAGTACATTGTAATGGCAGACTTTTCTTGTCTATGCATACACATAAAGCTAGTGTGATTTGAAATCAAAACAAAATGAAGTTCTTTTTCCTCGTTGGACTTTTATTATCTATTTTTTTTTCTATTTCTAGGATTTTGACCCTAAAGGAACAGGCGTACTCAGAGCTGATGATATACCCACGGCACTTGGAACAGCTGTGTGTTTGGCGAAACATAAATTAGATCCTAACAGGTAAGAAAACACAATGGAAATCAAAGTGACCTGAATCAACATATTTTTATTTAGAATTTACTCTTCCATATTGGTAATTTATTGACAATAAATGAAACATTATTGTAATTCTTTAAGGAAATTTTCAATGATGACATCTCGAAAGCGAGTTTACAAAGATTATGAATTGGACTTGAGAAAATCTACAGATGAGCAAGAACCTGCGACCATGCCTTCAAATGAATACACTATTTTTGCCAAGTATGTTTATGTTTATATTATTAACTGTTTTTGCCAACGAGTTATAATTTTCAATATTTGTTGAATGACCAAATGTATTGATGCTTTAAAACAAAACCCTTAAATTAAAATCAGCCATAAAATATGTTGTTGTTCACTATTACATTCGTTGAAGTATTTCAAAATAATATCATGTATTTCAGGCAACATTTGTTTGATACTGCAAAAACCAAAAAGCAACACCCAAAACGCAAAAGTGGTGTAATCAGTGATTACTCTGCAAGTTCTTCTGGAGCTCAAGGTGTACGTGCTTACCATAGATGCAATGAGGAAAAGATCTTGCCTCATAGAAGAGCAGGAATCAAAGATGATGAAATGGACTTACAGTAACAGTAAACTGACAGTAAAGTTTATGCAGATAATGTTCATGTTCTGAAATTGTGATGGTTTCTTAAGTCTTAATTATGGACAATTTGTTGTGATAATACACATTAAATATTCTTCTTAGAGGGCATGGCATGGCAATGATGAACTTATATAAGTAGTTGATATTTTTGTATATAATTTGATTTAGTGATAACATGTAATTTGTAGTAACAATATTTGATCAATAGTACCTAATGTGTTATTGTGAAATGAAATTTAAAAAGGAAAAAAAACACATTTTAAAAACCTTTTATTACATGAAAGTTAACATCTTAATTGACTAGATTCTTAACAAAAAGAAATAACACTCACAAATGCCTTAATGATAAATTAACTAACTACAAGAATACAGGCTTAAGAACTGTGTTTCTTTAAATGCTCATCCAGAACATATTTGCGATAATAAGATTTACCGCAGTAGAGACAAATATGTTTATTTCGGTCCTGGTGGATTGAGCGGTGGCGAGATATGTTGCTTTTCTGTATCTTTTTTTGGCAAATGTCACAAGTAATGGTGATGTCCTCCTTGGTGTGCACTTTTTTTATATGTTCCGATAGATTTTTGTCATGCATATATTTTGCAGGACACATACTGCATTGGTACTGTTTTCTCTAGAAAAAGTAAAATTTATAAAGATACATTTTAGATATTCTTGAAAATTACATGTACGTGTTTGGCATTTTGACATGAATAAATTATATTAATCTTTGGTATTGTAAGGTTACAGTAATATCAGATCACAATATAGATGTTGTTGCTTCTTTTTCGTGTCCATAAACGAGATAAGCCACAACGCTATTTTTCTCAATAGTCAAAATAGGGTTTTTATATTGAAAATGATAGTTTTTTTTTAAATTTATTTCAATATAAAATCATAACCATACCCCTATATGCTGCAGTTCATGTATGTCCAGTCTTGTCTTCGTTGGACATCCTTTTCCACACACAGAGCACACATGTGACGGTTGGCCATGCTTCATGTGGCGCCTCAACCCAACCATGGTTTTGAATACCGATCCACATTCTTCACATACTAAAGTTCAAAGTAAAAGCTAATCCTTAAATACATAGATAAAATAAGAACTGGTACTTGCTAATACATGGTAATGCAAGATACATATATTTGTTGTATCGAAAGCACCAAGCAGAAAATAAAATGTTCTTTCTACCCAATTGTGAATTTAATAATATTTAATCCTACCTAAGTTTTTTTTAACGGGCGTTATTACTGACTGAGGGGCGATTGTCTCCACCTCTACCACACTTCCATCCAGGTTTTCTGCAAAATTATAAGCAGTTTTAAAAAAAAAACTTAACTAATACGTCCAACACAACCATAGGTAGGTAATCCCTCCGCTTAGCTGTGTTTTTTATATTATTTTTACACGCCAAATATCTTGGTTGATAAGTCTATCAACAAAATTAAAAGTGACACGTGTGCGTACAAAGTAATAAAACTTCATTTATTAGAGAAAGTATCAAGCAAACGACTTAAAAATTCTTCCTAACTAGCTGTGAATTTAATACTACCTTGGTTCTGGTTATCTGGCGGAATGGCTGAGTCCACCCCCACAAAACTGTCATCCAAGTTTACTTCAAAATTTTTACCATCTCCTTCCTGCAAAATACACAAAAAACTCCTTGAATAATATCAGTTTTTAAAATACACATATTAAAATTGTCCTCAATGCTTTGAGTGTTATGTTATAAAACAAAGGTTGCATATAAATTTTATAGGTGACAGAAAAAAGTCATGTGAAAGGGAAATGGGGAGCAGAGGCATTCTAGTAAGTTACAGCACAGGCACTATAGTAGCTGTCATCTCGACAAGGTTAAATTAACTATTTTCTAGCTGCCTAGATCCACAGTGAACTAAGGTCTACACACTTTGAACTCTGCATGTGATGTCTGTTAGCCTCATTATTTAAAGTTATTACATCATAAACCTGAACAAGGTCAAGGAACAGAAGCAAGGTATTCAGATCAGACTAGTGTAAATTACACATTGTTATTGGATCTAATCTTAAAAGTTTAATTAACTTTCTCACTAATAACCATTTCTTGAAGAAAATTGAACCATTTAAAAGGGAGCATACTCACTTCACATTTAACAGATGCCATCTTGTCATGTAGTTGATCTGGTTGCACTAAATCTTGTTGGCTACTTGGTGCAATAAATAATTATCCATGTTCATAATATTTTCCATTTTCCTTGATATTCAAAAATAAACTAATCATTCAAAATATATTTGACAAGCAAATTAAGTGGAATATCCGCAAAGTAATTAGTAAAATTAAAATGGTGTATAATGCTGATATGAGAAAATGTCATATAACTAGATAATATATGTTTATAGTTTTATACATAATGTAAACTAGCTACAATAATTTCTGAGGACACTAAGTGTGAGATATTCATACAATTGTGTCAAGCTTGCTGTAATAGAGGTTACATGACTGATTCTGGCCAGATACCACCTGCCCCCTTTATGCTTACCACCTGCCCACAATGGAATTTCAAAAATCAACAGTTTACTTACCACCTGCCCACAAATCTTCCACAAAAAATTGCCTTTATTAAGCCAGTCAGAGATGATTGACAACTGTTTTCAACTGAATTATTGATACTAAGTATTACAGCATTACAACACAAAATTTGTTGTTATACATGCGTATATTGGCAGGAATTTCAATAAATATTTCTGAAGTGAGGCGTCCAGCTTTACTAGTGCATAATCCAAGTCCTGTGTTTTAACCATGATCAATGAGTTTGATTTTGACATAAAATTTTTAAAAAGCAAATATCATAACTAAATCTTCTAAAGTAATGCACTATTTGACATCTCTTTATTGATGTGTGATTTGTAACTGACAAGACAAAGTCAAGACATGTGACATGATCATGTCATGGTCATATGACATGGTCATGTGACATGATCATGTGACATTTCAACCCTGAGCAGCAGCAGAAAGGGTGATTGACATTTAATGGTCTGCACGTGTTTAGCAGGGGTAGGCGTAGCTGGAGGGAGGGATGTTAAATGGATCAAGCATTGCCACATACATGTAGTGTGTGTGTATGGCTGTCACATATGACTGTGGGAAGAAGGTAATGGAGGTGTATTTAATCTTTCCAAGACCTGTGTAGTGACGGGAGCTGGGGTGAGGGATGTGGGACAGGGGACAGAATGGGAAGGGAGGAGCATTTAGTATGTTCCAGATTTCTTCCGTTTCAACCAGAGCAGTAACAAGAAGGGTTGCATTAATTGTGGACCTGCTTTGATGGGGGATGAGGTTAGAGAGGGCTGGTGGAAGGGAGAGAAGGGATGTCTGCTCCGCACATGTTTAAACTGGGTAGTACATGTTTTTCATGGGTAGTAGTAGCTGGGGAGGGATATGAGAGGGATCAATCATTGCCATATTTAATACATTTACTGTGTAAAATGGCTGTGACATACGATGATGGGGAGGACGGTGTTGGAGATTTATTTAATCTGTTACAGACCTGTATACTGACGAGAACTGGTTCGAGGTATGTGGGACAGGAGGAAGGATGGGGGGGAGGAGCATTTAATGTGTTCGGATCTGATCTCATCTGTTTCAACCTGAGCAACGCTGGGTAAACAGCTAGTTGTATATATGTTTGGTTAAAGTTTTGGGTTATTTAATGTTCTATGAAACCAAAGTAATGCTTCACACACTTTTTTATTGACACAGCTAAAGTTTCTAAGTAACCATGGCTCATTTTGTGATTCAACAAACAAAGAGACGACATATCAATAAATTTAACATCAATGGATTTGATTATAAAGTTAAAGTTGAAGTTACGGACAGAGACATTACATACCCGAAGCAATGGAAAATCTTCACAATGTCCTTTCAGAAATATTAGCACATCTGATGGATAGTGTTCAATCTCATCACATGGTTCGTCTTTCAATCTTTTCTCCCCCTGTTACATCATGAAATATGGATTCCATTTATGCGAGCAGA
>JAGTTF010000530.1:0-12356 GCA_019095985.1 Streblospio benedicti
GTGTTCCGGGGAAAGGCACCCGGCGCATGAAAGGGCGTCAAAGCCTTTAAAAAGGCTGACACCAGCACGGGTCCCCGAAAATCATTTTCACTGGGGGTGGTCACCTGGCTGCATGGACATTTATTACACAAAACCACGAGAACCTATCGATCACCCTAAACAAACGCCAAAAGTCAACAAACAACACCAACCACCAAACCCCCTGTCGGCCCTCGTTCGCTCAGAGATTTAAAAAAAAATGCAGCCATGTTGTTTTTGTTGCATTAGAACAAACAGCCAGAAATGGCACTTAAAGTGATAATACTCACTGGAATCGAAAAATTTTAACTATATACTTTACATTAACATTTGAAAGTACCTGGCAATCACAAGTTCCGGCGAGGACAGGTGGCATGGTCTGGCCCTGTCATAAATCCAGCTGCTTCAGGGACATCATACTTAAGCCTTAGCCAAGCAGAATTGTATTGTTCTTCCATATTGAAGTGGCTGGTGTGTACTTTTGCATGGGAACTTCCACAAACCAGTACTTTCATCAAACACATCTAAATTACGTAAAAACACTTAATAATATCTATAGACCAAACCAACGGCCTGTGTGCCATAATATTATATACTCCTACATACAGAAAGGATTTGCAAATTACACTTGCTGTTGCACTTATTACTCAAGTAACAATATTAAAAAATAATTTATGCGCCAGTGGTAATGCTGTGGTCCAATAATTGGGAGGATAACGTAAGTAAGTTCAAAACCTTTATTATAAGACCACAAACAGCCCGTAGGCACTATGCGTGCAGAACCATAAAAACAACGAATGAAACAGCGGGACAAATATCATACATTACAATACTTATTAAGAAGAAAATGTAGTACTACTATACAACATATTTATACACAGCGTAAGTATGCACTCTCGCAATCACATAATCCTCTGGCGTGGTCTCTTTTTTCTTTCTTTTCATCATATACATCTACTATTGATATTTAATAACATAATTATGAACTACACAATATCAACATTTAACTCAATGACGGACGAAGTCTTTTATGCCAACTTAGGGGGCTTCCGCATCCGCTTAGGTCTTGTACTCTCGGTAGGCAGAACATCTTTTGTCTCGTCTTCATTTAGTGTGGAATTCCATGGTTCCCTCTCAGCTATCTGCGGTTCATGAACGGATCGATGGAGATTGGAGTGGAGTAACCAACTCTGATGGCGGAGGAGGAACAACAGATGGAACATCCGCTGGTAAAAGATCATGCGTGAGAGCAAATCTGTTGTGTTTGTGTCATTCTCCATATCGTTCACTTCCTCCACATCCTCATCGCTGACATAGGAATCCTGTCTGCGACGATTTGAGTGCTTGATAGTTGTGCTACAGGAATGAGCATACATTCCGAACATTTCACTTATATGGCGTGTTCTGAAGCCGCCCCGGACCATTGAACTTCTTTACTATGCACCATTCTTCATCCGTGGAGGTCACTAAGTACCGCTCACGTGCATGTAACTTGGATTTATCAGCGACTAAATACACTAGATCTCCTGGTTCAAAATGACAGCTCATTGGCATTGGAACCCCCTTGATTTGGATCGCTCACTATGACGGTGGTTGATTTCACTTTTACGAGCTCTGTGTTGGGACTCATTAAGTTCACGGTCTGACACCGTAACTGCTCGTTTGTGAACTGGTTTCGTTGAATCCACATTTCTCTGGAAGACAGCCCTCTGGGCGGATGCGAGGAATTCAGCCTAGCTGCAACGACTGCTAGCTTATGGCGGTTATCATTGTACCTCCACGGGTATCGCGTAGCAGCTGCGTCTTCTAGTTCTAGGAAAGCTTGCGCTCATAACAGGATTTTTTATTTGGATTCTTTGTCGCTTCCAAATTCTAACTGAATCCGGTGTTGGCGAGAGTGCTGTCATTTATGGCTTCACAAATCCAGCAGCAGGGTCAACAGCGGACTACGGCTTTAGATCCATCTAATGACCGTAATACCAACAACATGAGGAAGCAGACCGTAAAGCTGTATGCGTCTCAGCATCCAGAAGACATGTGACCGTATATGATGTCAGCGGTTTCCATAACACAAACTTACTTTCTGTTTATCCTGTTTCCTGCGTCTGCTGCAAAGCTTGCTCCCTATAATCTCTAGGCGGATCCTCTGAGGCTTGAAGCTCATCACCTGTTTGATGCGAATGATGCACATGTATGACATGCATCAGTCACTTGTTTCTTTCGTCATCCATATTCAATGCAAAGAATTTAGCGGTCGATCACTGTTTTAACTGATGTCTTGGACGGATGATCTAAGCGTAAAGTGCATAGCCAGTGAATAAGCCGGGGACAAGTTTTCTACAATTATGAGTTCTCTTTGCGGTGCCAGGGGGATGGATTTTTTTTTCTACCACAACGAGCAAGCCATCATGACTCAAAGTAGCCACGTTCAAGTAGCGTTTCACATCCAGCGTGTGTTGCTTTTTGAGGGGTCTGGTACCCTGGGTGAGGGTAAGCATCTCGTCTTGGCGTAATCACTGCATTCGACATAACGATATCCATGATGGTCTGTTTGCAAAATGGTGTTTACTCCTGAGCCAGATAGAACATAACTCACTTGTGGCACATGCGGGACACCTCAGAGCTCATACTGCCGAAGCAGCAAAATCTGACACGCGACAGTTTGTACACTCAGGCGCATTCGCCTGTAAAAATCCAGATGGTACATTTACGCTGCCTGCTAAATGCTGAACAGATACTTGGTAGTGACTTGCCATGGATACGAATGCTAAGCTACCCTTGGGCTGTGCGACCACTCTCTCTGTAAAGCTTCTCCATAGCCTGGGCCTTACGGCTTGCTGTCCGTTAACACACTTACATTGATGTTTGGATTGTACTATGAGCAGGAAGTGCTTTTACAGACATTCGATTCCCAGAGCTTCAATCTCACACGAGGAGCCAATTTTGTGTGATGTTTGCTGAGTTTTGCACTGAAGAATCGGCTAGTAGTAACTGCTTCCCTCTACTGATGTACAAAAGTACTCCCCAATACCTGTGCTTTTCACGGAACCATCTGTCACAATCCACAGTTTATCCGTGGGCGAGGAAAGGCGCGTGATGCTCTTGTGTTGCTGCAACTGGCGTTGAAAAAAAAAAGCTTTTGCGAGGTAGTAATGATGCAACAGTTTGTCAATCACGTAACCTTCTCCTGACCCCAGCCATACCAGCAATGGCATCGTCAAAGGGGGTGATATCGCAGTGGCACAGTCGGGTAAACTCTACTCAGAAAGAATTTATATGCCCGATGAATGGACCTCATGCCTTTGCCCGTTGATGGCGGGTTTGGCTGGCACAAAGTGGCAAAGATGCGATGGGGACTTTTGCACGTATGGAACCATCCTGCCAAATCCAGCCAGGAGTTGTTGTCTCAGGACAAATTATAGTCTTCTTGGCGCTCGGCCGCAGATCACATTTCTCTAAGGCTTCCATGAGACGACTGAAGTTTCTCAGGGGAAGTAGCTCTGCTGTATTACCACCACAATACAAGTCATCGGCAAGCTTGGCAACACTGCCTTCCTGAACCATATGACCCACAACTTTTCACATTTAAATCCCCAATGCGGTTTTGGGGCCCAGGCTTCCCCATGGCAGGGTCTACGATATAAAGTGTCCCCTTTAAAAGGGGGGCCCCTTCCCCCCAAAAACTTCTGTGATTCATGAGACAAAGGAATCTGGTAGAATGCGCTGGTGGGTCAGTGACAATGATATACCTCCAGCTTGCTTTTTGATGCGTAATGTACTGGCCCAAAATCTGGCATGATGGGCCCCGGGGATGGCTTTCCCGAAAAAAAGCCCCGGCGTCCCGCGAATGCAGTTACGGGGATATCCCCCCGGGGTTTTTTGGCCGGGGTTTAGAATTTGATGAACTTCATTTGGGATCTTCAGTCCCCTGGAATCCCTTTCTGCCTTTTGGGCAAAACATCTTTTAAATCAAAATTTTCTTGTCTTTTTGGAAATACTGTGAAGTCGGCCTTTTCTTTGGGGGGGGGAGGACTGGTCCCCTGTTTTTTTTTCCCACTGCTTGTTTTTCCCAAAAAAAATTTCCGGAATTTTTCATCAAACACAAAAATCTAACGACGGAGGGGGTGTCCCGGGAACCCCTTTTCTGTCAGCGGCGGGCAATATCGATCGGGGGCCCCCTTGGGCGTTATCAAAAAAATTTTCATTTTTGGGTTTCTTGCTTTAATTTACATTTCCGTGGTCTTTGCTTTTACTACCAGAAACCCTTTCATTTAGGTAGTCCGGGAAAAATTTTACCCACAGGTTGACTAGCCCCAGGGGAAATTCGGCCATCAATGGCGTCATTTTGGCCACTCACTCTTCTTCAAATCAACTCTGGGCTCCCCCAAATTGGATTAAACCCCAGGAAAGATTGGGGTCTCCCCAGCCCAAAATTGTTTTGGGAGCCGGCGTTGAACCCTAAAAGGGCCCCCGGCGACTGGGCCGGGCCCTAATGTTTAAAACTGATGGTGAAAATGCGGGCTGATCATAACAAATTTCCTCCTTACCCTAATGGAAAATTGCGGGGAAAGGTTAACGGGCATCTTTTGGACATGAAAGGTTTGCCTGGGGGTTTAAAAATGATATCTGAGACAAACAAGGGCCTCCCAAATTTTTATCGATCCCCAAACCAAACTTTAAGACAGTCTCTCGACAAATTAAATTTTTCCTCCCTTCAAATGATTGGTTTTTTTCCTTTTTTTGGCCTTTAAAAAAGGGAAATTTTTTCCAAGGGTTTGAAATAAAGGTTTTTTTTCGGGGGGACCCCCTTTAAGCTTTTAACTTGGGCACTTCTTTTCCTAACCCTTTTTCCCCAGGGCGGTGGTCCTTAGGTAACTTCAGCCCTTCTTCTTGCTGCAGTTCTCAAAATTGAATGGGAACCCCCAGAAAACTTTATTCTTTTGGTCTTTTTTCCTTTCTTTGTAAGTGCTTCGTGATCAGGCAAATATTTGCATTAGGTTGAAATGATCTGGTATGAGCGAAACCACGTGATGATTTACATATGGGACACTCTTTCTCATGCCTGTCGGTGGAATCTTCTTCCGGTCCTTTCGGTGAAATTACTGTCTCCATGGTGATGGGTTGCTCCGCATAGAAGAGTAGGGACGTTAGAAATTATCTTTTATGGATGCTAGTTCTCTGCGTAGCTCGGCTTCATGTCGTTTTTTCTGGTTGATGAGTTGAAAATGCTAGTACAATCATACCGTCGGTGTCATTTTCTTCATCTTGGATAATATTGTCTCCATAATAAAAGTCCTTATCTGGGTGTCCCAAATTCCAGAAAGCGGTTTAACTCTTGGTATGGAGCTTCTTCGTTTTCTGGTGATGATTTGATGCTAACAAAGTCGAACCGCGCTCCATTGGATTGTATGCCATAATAAAGTCTTATGGTGTCCCAAAATTCCGTGATGTGGAGTTCTTCACTAATGAGCTTCTTGAGATAATCGGTGCAAAGTTAAGCTATCTGACCTAGAAATAGCTCCAAATTAGCTGCTTCAACTGCTGCACCATCTCCAGTGAAACCTCTATGTTGGGTTGTTTTCGTCTTCTTTGCCCATTTTGCACCTGCCTTAAGAAACAGGGGAGAACTTCTCCTCAAGAGACAATATGTAGAGGATGTTGTTTTTCCATGCCTCAAACGTCGTAATGGTCTCTTCCTCAGTTAATGCCCACTGCTTTAATGCTTTGGCTGTAGCCATCGTTGGTTTCTTGTACTATACTTAGTAAATGTTACCTCTCTCCCACACTGTGGTCGAAGTTGACCGTGACACAGCAAAATCAAAGTCTTATTCCGAGGTACGTTTGAAGTTTTTGTGAGTTGCTTCTTTCTTCAAAGCTTCGTCAAACACCGCTGCCACCACGCCAGTGGTAATGCTGGTCAATAATTGGGAGGATAACGTAAGTAAGTTCAAAACCTTTATTATAAGACCACAAACAGCCCGTGTCCAAAGTTCAGTTTCTTCATGAAGAGAACTCAAATGAGGACATAAGGTAGCAACATCCCAGTCTTGTAATTTGCGCACAGTCCCTTGAAGTATCGGCGCATGGCACTTAGATGATAGGCACTTAACCATGTATTGATTACTTTCCCAATAAAGGTGTACAAACTCTAAATTATTGTCTTTAAGAATGGAGAACTTTTTGGATCGAGCATCAGTTGCAGTTATTAAGCAAATAGGACTTAAAACACTTTCCCAAGCTTGAATCACTCTCTGTTCTAACTTCGAAGGTGTAGCAGGTGTTTTGTTTTCTGCTAGCATCAATGCAGTTTTCATGCACTCCTCAAAAAGCAATGTATGACAGCAGTGCTTACTTTGATCATCCATTAATATTGAGGGCATGTATTCAAAAATACAGCAGCTGCAGCTGTGCTCAATCTGACCAAATACAAGATGTCTTTCAACATGTACAAAATTGTTACTTTCAAAAGCTCCAGTTTCCGGATTACTATCATTCATTACTACTATATCTGAAGTTGATGTGTGCAGTCTCCACTGAATTACACCATGCTTAGTAATTGATGTCTTGAAGTTTTCATAAACTGTAATATTATTCGGCATCTGTGACATGTTCCCTATATCAGGAACAGAATCAGATTGAACTGTGGACTTCACATAAGAAGAATATCATATGACCATGAAAATATGCGTACTCACTTTGCGTGAGTTATTTGTTGTTAAATGCAACAAATGTAAAGCACTCTGTTGCTGAAATACTCGGGTGATCATCATGTATAGCATCAGATTCTGTGGTAATATCACTTTGGACCACATTCACCAGTGTTGGGTTCAAGTACTTGTATAGTACATGAACTGCTGAATCAATGTTGCTTTTGTTGTACAAATATATTATCTTGTTACGGGTTGATGTCGGACAAGATGTTCTTAAGGAATGTACTACTTTTGAAGCCTTCAAATCATCAGTCCAAAATCTGTTTGAAATAGCACTGATTATTTGGCCCTGTTGTTGTAGAGTTTTTCCACGAAAACTGTCAAAACTTTCAAATTCTTGAAGAATAGGCGTCTCTTGTGTAGAAGTCCCCGATGTTAAGAAGTTGAAGAGCATTTCCTCAATGGAAGAATCGAAGCAACCATGGTGATGAACAAACCTTAATTCAAAGAGAACATGTGCAATCTTTAAGGATTAAAGTTATGAAGAATAAAGGAAGATAAACATCAAAACAGCCTCATCGAATATAACAAATTTCAAAATTTATTATGCAATTGATTTTGCAATTTTAAAATGTAGGCCCTGCAAAAGAGAAGTACCATTCCTATAATTGGGGGGGGGGTTATAAGCAAGTGGGATGTGGGAAAAAAGGCCTAACAAAAAACAGGGAGGTGGGAAACAAAGCCAAACCCCCCCCCCCCATAATTTTCATTTTGATTTTCAATAACATTGCTTAGTGCGGAGAGGAAAATTTATTAATGCAATTGTATTTACCAATACTCGGGGTTTTTCTGTGGTTTACGACGCCCGGCAAGTGGCTGATATCCTTTCCTTGCTATGTGGACAAACATGCCAATAAGCTGCACAGATTCATGAAATATTCCAGATTTTATTCTAGGAATACTCTTGGTGACACATGAATTGTTGTTGAGTACTTTGTTATTATACAATGTATCTGGTCGAACACTCTTCAACTTCTTAATCGCTTCAGTATGCAATTTGCTCTTAGACTTGTTGTCATCTTCAGAGAAAACTTGGACAATCAATGATTGCTCAGCATTGGTATTGCAAACATTTGTTATGTAGTTTCTCCCTACATTATTTAGGAACCCTTCATAGCTTCCAGATTCAATATAACGGCAGTACACTGTATTGTGATCTTTTATTGCAATCATCATGAAGAGATTCTTCAAGGTGAAAAATATCCTTCCCGACGTGCTGAATTTTCTCATCAAAATCGCTCATAATATTCATTGCTTTATCTAATGACTTCAAATTAGATTCTATGTTTTCCAGCACTGCAGGCGAAATACTTTCATTTAATTTTGTATCGAAAGTTTGGAAATTCATCCGCTGACGTTTTGCAGGAATCAAAGTAGGATTCCATGAATCATGAATTGTCCATTGTCTGTCAGCTTCTGACTGGTCCGACACAACTGTTCTTTTCTGTTTTCTACGGTTTAAAAATAAAAAATAAACCCTCTGACCCGAGCTCCCTCTGGCAGAGCGCTGAGTGGCGTGCGAGCCAGCGGTCAAGGCCTTCGTCGAGTCCATGGACCCGGGCGTACGTCTCCGTGGCTCGATTGGAATAGGTGCGTAGCTCTCTTTCCGATGTAAAAACGGGCGCGTTGAGACGTTCTCCCTCTACCCGGGAAAAAAAAAGGGAAATACCATCTCTCCGAGGGCTTTTTTTCTACGGTAAGCGTTTTTCTCCCTAAAAAAAAATTGACTTTTTTTTCTACTTTTATAACTTTATAAAGTTAGAAAACATTTTTCTATCGACGCTCCCTTTTTTTTCTGCAGCTACTACGACTTCACCAGCCTCTACCCTCACGTCCAGAAGTCAGGCGTGTACGGGCGCGGGCATCCCGACATTCTGGTGGGGGACCAGATACGTCTGGACAGTCTCGACGACTACGAGGGCGTTATGAAGGCGAAGATCCTGCCTCCGAAACGTCTCGACGTCCCCGTGCTTCCTCTACGCATGAGCTCTGGTAAACTCATGTTCCCGCTATGCCGCTCCTGCTGCGAGAGGATGTCGGAGGAGCCGTGCGACTGTAACCCGGGCGATCGCTCTTGGATCGGCACGTATCACACCGGCGAGTTGAAACTCGCCGTATCCAAGGGGTACGTCATACAGAGGGCTTACGAGCTGCACAATTTTCCTCCGGAGAGGCGATGCGTATACGACCCCGCCAACCCGGGCGCTGGTCTCTTCGCCCCCTACGTGAACGCCTTCCTCAAAATCAAGCAGGAGAGTAGCGGGTACCCCAGAGAGGCCGTCACCCCCGCTCAGAAGCGAGCGTACATCGACGACTACTATCGGCGCGAGGGCGTCAAGCTAGACCCTAAGCGGATCGTCAGCAACCCCGGACGGCGCTTCCTGGCCAAGCTTTTCTTAAACTCCCTATGGGGGTTTATGGGGATCTTGCGGTCACAAGGCAATACGAGCTGTTGGGGACGGGGCTCCTTCGGCCGCTTCTGTCAGCGCGTGTCGGATCCGTCCGTGGACCTGAAGTTCTTCACCATCCTCGGGGGGACGCCGTGATGGTGGAGTGCGCCAAGAAGAAACCTCTCCAGGAAGACCCTCCCAATAACAATCTTTATGTGGCGGTCTCGACCACTTCAATGGGAAGGCAGAAGCTGTACCGCGCCCTCGACGCCGTCGGCCGAGGACTGATCTACTGCGACACCGACTCCGTCGTGTTCAAGGAGCGTCGGGGGCACCCCGTCCTGCAGCTGGGCAACTACCTCGGCGATCTGACGTCGGAGGTCGCCGGCGATCAGGACACGAACTACATCTCCAGCTTCGTATCGGCCGGTGCGAAGAACTACGCTTACGTCACCACCGGCGGCGACGAGGTGGTGAAGGTGAAGGGGTTCACCCTACACCACGCCAACGCTCAAAGGGTGAACTACGGGTCCATCCGGTCTCTCGTTACCGAGAACCTGCGAGACGGGTGTATAGAGACCGTCCACCCCCACTCCATACGTCGCGATCTACGCACTCTGAAAGTGTACTCCAGGGACGAGGTCAAGAGGTACTCCGCGTGTATCACGAAGAGAGTTTTTGACGTCGCGTCGTACGACTCTAAACCGTACGGGTGGTGACGGATTTTTTTTGTAAACTAGTGACTGTATATATTTTTAGAAAAATAATGTCTCTTTTTAAAGAAGGTTTGGGCGGGTGTAAAGATGCGAGACGGTGTTCCGTATGTATTACCGCGAATTCTTAAAGATTGTACGTATTACTGGGAAATAAATAAAAAAAAAAGTGAGAAGTTTTTTAAAAGACTGTATATATTACTAGGAATAAAAGTGAGAAAGATGTTTTTGTATATATATATTACTCTGGATAAAAAGTGAGAGGTTTTTAAAGATGTCTTGTATATATATAGGGGATGCGTGAAGTTTTTTTTAAAGAGGTTCTGTATATATTACTACGAATTAAAAGTGTGAAAGATGTTCTGTATATATTACTGTGAGAAGTCTTTAAAATGTTCTGTATTACTCTGGATAAAAACAGTGGTGTGCGAGTTTTGTAAAGATATTCTGTATATATATTACTGGAATGCGTGAAGTTTTTTTAAAGAGGTTCTGTATATATTACTGTGAGAAGTCTTTAAAATGTTCTGTATTACTATGAAGTATATATACTCTGGATAAAAATGTGTGTTTTTTTAAAGATATATATATGTATATATATATTACTGGAATGTGTGAAGTTTTTTAAAGATGGTTCTGTATATATTACTACGAATAAAAAAATGTTCTGTATATAAAAGATGTTCTGTATATGTATTACTCTGTAAAAGTGTGAAGTTTTTGTAAAGATGTTCTGTATATATATTATTACTGAATAAAAAGAAGTTTTTTAAAGATGTTCTGTATATATATATTACTGAATAAAAAGTGTGAAAGATGTTTAAAAAGATGTTCTGTATTATAGAATAAACTGTGTGTTAAAAAAAATGGTTTTGTAAATATGTTATATATATACTCTGAATAAAAAGTGTTTTTTAAAGATGTTCTGTATATATATATCACTCTGAATAAAAAGTGTGTTTTTAAAAGATGTTCTGTATATATATCACTCTGAATAAAAAGTGTGAGTTTTTAAAGATGTTCTGTATATATTACTCTGAATAAAAAGTGTGATTTTTAAAGATGTTCTGTATTACTCTGAATAAAAAAAAAAAAGTGTGAGTTTTTAAAGATGTTCTGTATTACTCTGGATAAAAAGTGCTAAAGATGTTCTGTATATATATATTACTGTGAGAAGTCTTGAAGATTGTCTGTATTACTGAGAATAAAAAGTGCGAAGTTTTTTAAAAAAAATGTTTTTTTTTCTCTAATCGTTAAAAGGGGGGTCTTGCGGGATACGTTTATATATATATATATAGAGAGAGAGAGATCCTCCCACCCTGCAATCTATGTGTCCTCGTCAAAGAACGAGTGCACCACGTGATGTGAAATTAAATGCTTCTTTAGGTCTAGAAAGGACAAGCTGGGAAAAACGATGCTTGTTTTGGTCTAGATTCACTCAGTATCATGCACTCTTAAGGACTAGCTGGGAAATCTATCCTCTTCAATGAAGGTGTGTTTGTTATAAAGCCATACTCAGTATGGTATGCTCAGAGGCTTTAAAAGCTATTTGCTGTCTTTCTACATCCTCGTCCATGAACGTGTGATAAACCCCCTGTTTTTTAAAAACATTCAGAAAAAATGAATGAAGTCGTTGATACAAATAAATGCTCGAGGTTCCAAACACTCTTTAAATATTTGAAAGTATTTAAAATGTTCTGATAGTTTGCCACACGGATGCCACTGATGTCGTCTTACTTCACGATGAAGTCCCTGGCTATCACATCACAACGTAGCGATGAGGCACAGCATCTGCTCGACAATCCTGTTCTTCTGAGTAGCTGTTTTTCTGTTGTTGGCAGTCACGTTTAAACCATCGTCACGGAATCCTCTCCTCGGACTTTTCACTGGGTGGAATTTTTCCCATGTTACATCCGGCTCTAAGAACGCCACAAATTTACTGTCACTGGACGGGAAATATTCCATCACACTTTTCCAATTTTCAAATGATGTTATTGTTTTCTCTTGCATCAAACGCCACAGCTTCCTGCCATTTCTTGACGTTGAATCACCCATCCTTCTATGATTCTAAGGATTCAGATAACATCTTAGAACACCACTTTAAAAACTTCCTTGAATAGCAATGTCCAGTCTCTTCAACTTTTTTCTTTTAGGCGTGTCACCGCTGTCACCACGTTGATCAACACAGGTTGCTTTCGGTAAGATTTATTTCACAAGAGATGTTTTCAGGTGAATGCCAATACACAGAATGAATCAGAGATATAATATACAGACAGCGTAATATTAATCTCGTCTGACACATTCAGACATATTAAATATACATGCAGATTATAGATTCACTATAGATTATTAAACCAATATGTAAACATTAATACATAAACATCATCGCTGGAAAATATTATTGTCAAGTTGCACTCGCACCAGTTCCAGATTTTTGTAGAGTTTCAACCTATTGAAATGGTTTGGGAAACCGCAATGGTAGAATACAGCGCAACGAACGTCCTTGCGACATATGAGGAGGAGAT
>JAGTTF010000531.1:0-13271 GCA_019095985.1 Streblospio benedicti
TATAATTGCTAAACTAGCTATATAAAGGAAATTTATAGTTGTAAAAAATATTTACGTAATTTTTTCCAAATTCATGCAGTGGTCAAAGCCGACAATTTTCCTCAAAATGGGGATGCAGTTAGCTCGGGCAGTTCTTAAGATATTTCTTTTCTGTAAAAGGCAACTTGCAGTTGGCTGTCTTTTATGTGCACCTAATATAATTGCTAAACTAGCTATAAAAAAGGAAATTTATAGTTGTAAAGAAATATTTACGTAATTTTTTTTTGCAGTGTCAAAGCGACAATTACGCCCAAAATGGGGATGTGTTTTATTCGGGCAGTTCTTAAGAATTTCTTTTCTGTAAAAAGTTGGCTGTCTTTTATGGGGATAGCTATATAAAAGGAAATTTATAGTTTACGTAAATTTTTTTAAATTCGTAGTTCTTAAAAATGGGGACACAGTTAGTTTCGGCAGTTCTTTTCTTTTCTGTAAAAGGCAGATTTTGCTAGTTATTACGTACATCTTTTTATGAAGTTTAAAAGTATTTCACATATTAAAACTCAATATGATAACCATTTGAAACTCAATATATGAAACTCACAATTTGATATCATTTGTGCAATTCTTTTCGGAGTTGTAAAATGTCAAATACAGTGAAACCTGCTTTAATGGCTATGAGAAGTGTGAGAGATGTTACACCAGAACGCTAAAATATCATAAAGCTTTATAATGAACGCAACAATATTACATACAAGTGAAATTTAAGAGTGTTTTGGTAACTTCAAAAACTTTTGGTGCCTATATTATTATCTTATCTATATATATTAGTGTGTCCACACCGACAGGTTGCACTGTAGCAGGGAAAGGTAATGTGGGGACAGTGGGGTCACAATGACAGCCTTGAATCATGAGACACTTTGTGGGTCCATGTGTTAGGCATGTGTCAATAGCCAGCATGGGTTAAGTCACAGCCTTGTGGGAAATGTATAACCTTGATTAAGACCACGCTGCATGGGTTGGCCTCATCTGGTCTCATTAGAAAGGTGGTTACAAAGTCCATGTTGAGGAAGTGATAGCATTTTACAAAACATCTTGCAAATATCAGGTTATCTTCACTATTGTAGTAAATATTTACTATTAAATTGAAAAATAAATTATAGATCATGCAACATATAACACTTTGCAAAATATACACACCATCATCAGTATGATTGCAATGGGTTGTTAAGGCTAGTTTCTATGTGACCTATAAGCACTGTTGCTAAAACCATAGCTCAATTTATATATCTCAATACCTTTCAAATATTACATTTTATCATTAGACATCAAAAGTGACAAAAATGAAAATGAAAACAAAATAATGCTAGATGGCATTTATTCTGTTGTGGCATTTTGTTACATAGTAAACATTGCTGAGGGAACAATGACAATTAATCAATCCAAAGTATCTTTGAATTTTATACATCTTATTCATTAGAAATAAAAGGTGTGGATGTATAAATGAAAACTAAGTGTTGTTAGCAATAGCTAGTGCGTTGCTATGGGTGTACTGTTCATTAGCAACTGTTGCTAAGGAACCATAACAATTTATATAAATCTTGTCAATCAATCTCTTCAAATATTATTGTTTTAGTCATTAGATATAACAATTGGATCATATAAATGAAAATAAATGCTGTTAGATGGTGGTTGCTATGGGTTTCTGTTCTTGAAGCAACAGTTGCTATCAAAAAAAGTCATAAACGATAAGAAATGAAGGGAAGGTGCCCTCACAATCATTGTACAAAAGTTCCATGCTTTTATTGTGATTTTGGTGGCTAGCTTAATTTGACATGCATATAAGAGGTGTCATTACTTGGAATGTCCCTTCTCGATAGCTTACTATCATCAAATAAATGATGTTTCATGGTTCATACTGAACAATTTTATGACTAGAGCATCAATCTCACTGCTCGGCCATACACACAATCCGTTATTTGTGTAATTGACGTTTAATAAATTCTATGAAATAAAAAAAATCCGTGAATTGTACATATGACGTGAACTCCCATTATAAAGGTCACTAGATTTCAGGTCATACGTAACATTCACGGTTTATGTGTATGGCCAGTTTTTAGCAATTGGTGATCTAAATCTTAAAATGTGGAACCCAAATTATCATTACATTGTGCTAATTAGAAGTCAAGTTCTTTTTTTCTTACAATAAAAATGTTCAGAATAATGTGATTAAAAGATATTTTGAGCATGTCATATTTAGTGTAATTGTGTATTGAATGTTCTAAGTGTTGTACAAATAAATATTTTCCTGAACCAGAATATATGGTTGTCAAATGTTATGAAAATAAAATCTACTTAAAATTGGAATTCAAATACTTATTAGGCTACAGCTGCACCCTCATGTTTTAATTAGATTTAGATGTTTTCTAGAGGAATGTCTTCTGATGGCCTTCCAATTGGGTTTACTCGTACTCAATTCAGATCTGTAATTAATTTTTTGTGTGCATACTATAGTTGCTGTAGGTGCATTTAAAATGCATGAATGATTTACAGAGAAACTGCATAGATTCTTATATTTTATTAAACAATACAATTAATTCTAAAAAATCAAAAAGGCTTGCAGATACAATTGAACCATTCTAAAACTTAAAATTTCACAAGTGTAAAAGGCTTGCTTATCAAGTAGATAAAGGAATTGAAAATAGCACAAAAAAAGCTTTGCAGGTACAATTGAACCATTCTAAAACTTAAAATTTCACAAGTGTAAAAGGCTTGCTTATCAAATAGATAAAGGGAATTGAAAATAGCACAAAAATAAAGCCTAGCAGATACAATTGTACTATTCTAAAACTTAAAAGTCCCCCAAGTGTAAAAAGCTTGCTTATCAAGTAGATAAAGGAATTGAAAATAGCACAAAATAAAAGTTATTTTACACCAAAATATTTTGCTGTATACAAGACAAAATTAGCAGAAATATTAACTCGCAAAATAGCATCAAAAAATGCGATATACAATAAATGGTTCTGCAATTAGTTCATATCAATAGGCTTAATTTACAATAAATGGTTCAGCAATTAGTTCATTTCAATGTATCATAATACCCATACCCTCCTCCTGGGTAGGGGACAGATAGTAGCCCTGGTATCCAGCAGCTTTTGCGGTTTCAGCATAGCGGGCCATAGCTGCAGCGTTAGGGGAGAAGTGATGAATTCGTTCATCCATCGGTGGGCGAGGATATCAGGTATTTTAGCTCGCTGTGCAACGTTAACTTCCAGGATGCTATGAATCAGTTCTTTGCAATCGTCAGATACGAGAGAATTTTTCTCTCTGTCTGATACTTGATCATCTTTTTAATGTTAGAATCATCATAAGGCATCGATCCACATACCTGAAATAGGGAAAAATACTTTCAATTCTTATATATTGAAATTGACATGATTGTGGAAATTACTAAAAGAGATGTCATGTCAAGCAAATACCATTCAAGTTTAAACTGCATCCCTGTAAATCCTTGTATCATGTACTGTTATAATTACTCAACTCTAACTCTCAATTGATTGACGGATATCACATGTGTAAAAAATGTGAACCTAGAGGATCAATGGGGCAGGATTTAAAGGAAATGAAAAAAAATATGAATGTGGAAAAGGTAAAAAAATATGAATGTGTAAACTAAGGCCAAAAAAGATGGATGGGATTTCAAGGAAGTGGGATGTACAAGGCCTTAAAATTTGTGGGATGTGAGGGGAACAACTTTTGGAATGAGACCCCAGGTGATATGGAATCTGCTGTTATTAAATCTATAAATGAACTGAGTTTTTTCCAATACGCTAATAAATTGAAGACTATGAAAGAAAATGGAACATCTTTTATTATTAGATATTAATTAATCAGTAAATACGGCGTGTTTTGTGTTAGCTTTCTTGTGTCATCCAGGAGGACCATCATCTGACAGTCATGATCTGTGATTATTGTACTTTATCTGCATTTAATTGCACACAGTTCACTGAATAAATCTAATTTGATCTATGACGGAAGCTATAATTTACTATTTACCGATGTTTTTCCCTTTTTTTTCCTTCCTTAATAACTTTTGACCTCGTCTTAAGTCTCGGCATGGTCAAATCTATGAACAAATGAAAAATACAAGTGTAAACAAAAGTGGAATGTCGCGGCACCAGTGCGACCTGCGCTTGGGCTCAGGCAGCGCAACTGTGTTGACCTGCGACAGTTGACGCCGAGGTCGCGACCTCGGGTTTTCGTCCGGAGGTCGTCCCGGAGTCGGTGTCCCGACATTTGTCCATTTTATTCTTGTGAAACAAGCAATCCCAAGGGCATTCTCCAATTTGCGATTTTGCTTACAAAATGTCTCCCTTAAGTTCGATGATTCTCACGCTGCGTGACAGAGTGTCGCAACTTCACGTTGAGTTTCCCTTCGACGTGATGTATCTCCCACGGCTTATACCAGCCCATTTCAACAATCCACCGCATATACATGTTGTCGGATTGATGATATTGCTGAACCCACGTGAGTGCTGCGTGGTCAGTCCAAATGGCACCTCAATGTGCCCCCTTGTGATGTCTGAAGTATCTCATGAAGAACACCCGATGCGTAAAAACTTCGCACTTTGTGGCACAGTAGGCTTGGCGTCTTACTCTTACTCTTACCTTGGTCTTTGAGGCGAAGCGAAGCGGCACAAACCGCCTCGGCCTTGTTCCCTGCTCCAGTGTCCCGCCGATGGCGAACAGACTCGCATCCACTTTCAGGTGCAATGGCGTTTCTGGTTTTAGGATAATAGAGAAGTGGTAGTTCTTCCGAAAATTCTTTGATTTTCTCTCAACGCTTCCTGCTCCGGGGTCCACCGAAATGACACCCATTTCTTGGTTAATCTTCTGTCAGTGGGCGAGCCCAATCGCTGAAGTTCGAACTAAACGGCGACATAGTGTACCCAGAATGCGTTCAGCGTCTCGCTGCCAGATTCTTTTGGTACCGCCCAGTCGTGCAGAGCTTGAATCTTACTGCGCTGGGGCCGAATTCCATCGTCTACCTCGTGCCCCAAGTATTCTGCGTGAGTTGTAAACAACCTACACTTACTGGGCTTCAACTTCAGAGATTTACAGTAAACGTAGTAGTCGCTTGAATACCGCCTCGGAGGTTCAGGGAACGCGATGTCGCGATCCCTCCCGAAAGATTTCATTTTGAGAATATATCCCAGGTACACGAGGCATTGGCTCCATATACTATCATAGCTTGTTTTTCTTAGTACCATTCTTTTTGTCTCCATGAGGCGACAAACGTCATTGCGGGCGCATTGCAAAAAGGCCGAAGGGCATCACCGGTCCACTGAAAGAAGCCACAATGTGTCACGAAAGCGGTCTTTTCCCGGCGTCTTCCGGGTCCATGGTCTACCTGCCAATAACCCCTAACGCGAGATCAGCGTTGCTGAAATACTTGACCCCTGAGGCATCCAAGCATGGGGTCGATCCGTGGTAAGGGGTAGCGTCCTTCCTAGTGACTTCATTAAGTCTGCGAAAAATCAATGCAGAATCGTAGCTCCCCCGACTTCTTTGCGAACTAGCACCACCAGTGCTCCCAAGGCGACTTGGAGGGGCGAATAACCCCACTCTCCAACATTTTCTCCAGCTCCCGGTCAACGTACTCCCATCTCCTTCTGCGGCGGGCGGAAGTAGTTCTGCTTGATCGGCGCAGCGTCTCCCATGTCAATTTTGTGGTGGATCAAATCCGTGGAGCCGGGGAGTCCGGGGTCCCATGAATATGTCCCGATATTCCATCACCAGGGCCTCAACCTTGGCGTCTCGTCTGGCGCTAATTCTCCTTCAGCCGGTAGCATGCAGCGAAGATACTTGGGGAACTCCCCGAGCTCTCCATCAGTGGTGGGCTCAGCGACGGCCGTGCCGGAGCTTCTTCGGAAAGTACAACTTACAGTTGCTCTTGATCAGAGAGGACTCTCGGAGACCCATACTCTCGGGATCAGCTGCCGACTGGTCCACTCGCTCCCGTGCCGCGCTCTACCGCAGATTGACACTTGCCACTTGGGCGGGTGCCATATTCGCCAGGCAGAGGGACTTTCACCCTCGCCCGAAGGTTGATTCGCTGGCCATCCAGACGCGCTCCGCATCTTTGGTTGGCAGGCGGTGATTTTGGCCACGACCAAATCCTTCTGTAGTTCACGAAACAACGTTCCCTGGTTCTCCAGAGTCAACGGAATGCTTCCGTCCTCCCAGAACGACCTCCAGCAATGGCACAACGAAGAGAAGATTGCCCAAATTGGCGAGCCCTTCCACTAATACCTTTGTCCCACCCTGGAAAGCAGTGGGGTAGATGGCAAGACACGCGCTGCATGCCCCCGCGAGCGGATGCGCACGGTCTTGTTCATTCTCACCAGGTCGTTGCTCTCCACCTTCAGCGCCCTTCCGAACTGAATCTCGTGGGTGCCAATCCGCACTGTCCGTGCCCCGCAATCCAATTCTACTTCATACGTCGCGAGGAAGTCCATGCCGAGCAGAAGGTCGAGACCTTCTAACCGCCCGACATAAACTGTTTGTTGATAGGTCGCACCTGCAAGAGCAGGTCGACTTGGCACTGCCCCTTTTCACGTCAGCGACTCTCCCCAGCCCCCGTGAGCATGAGGTTCACTGTTTGTGTAAAGTAAGCTTGAAGGTTGCCCCCCGTATCTGATCGCGTCGCGGACCCGCGATCCCACACCGACACCACGAGGGCGGCCTCAGGCGAGGCCATTGCTTTGCGCACATGCGCGAAGTCTTCTGCTGATACGCTCCCCGACGCACGCCGGGCCACGAGAGGTCGTCTGGAGTGGTGCCCAGTGCTGGCACACTGGGGCCTCCACCCGACTTAGAACCTGCAACGCGCCAAGTTAGCCTGGCGAATAGGAGGTGCGACAGTCGCCCTCGTCCACTGCTAGAGTGCACTGTTGATGTTGGGTCAACGTTAATCGAGCCATGGGATGACAGCTTCTGTCCACGGTCCCTCGCAGGGTCTTCCGTGACTCCACCCCATCTCCTCTCTCCCGATGCGACCTTATGGCCCCCGAGATCGAAGCTTTTTGTCTCTGTGCCTGGCACTTCCTTGCGAGCTTACCAGACCGTTGCCCAGTCGCCACTGAAATGGTGCAACTTTCCTGTACCTCCCCCCGGCTTGCACCCCAGAAACGGCAGTCGCACCGAGACTCGTCCGGCGTGCGGCTCCTTACATCCTGCCCGTTCCTCCCAGGTGAAAAAAAAGCCCGGCCCGGCGAACCATGCTGCGTGAACACATCCTCCTCGAATGCCTAGGCCGAGCGAACCCGGAGGCCGCCCTCAAATCCCTGCGCTCATGGGCGGCGGGCAGTCTCTCTTGGGTGACAGCCCGTCCGTCTGGGCGTGACACGGCACACCCATGCACTGGGTGCCGGGTCGCCTTCACCCCCGACTAGTAGCTCCCCATCATCTGCAATAGACCTCTGAGATTGATTGTCTTCGTATAAGCGGCAGAGGCTTCGCGACGCAGCCCCTGCCTATTCGTTTCCCGGCGGCTGTCTCGACCACAGAGTTGGCACTTTTGGGTCGGAGTCTTTTTCCTTCCGGCTTCTTCTTTGCCGCGCTTGGAGCGCCGCCTGCCACTCGGCGATCTGCTCGGTGTTGCCTGATGACCTTTCGTTCGAACGTGGCCCCTTTATGCCACAGTGCCAACACTCCAGATTGGCTAACCCGCTCCTTAGTCGCGATCGTCAGTCCCGCGGATCTCGCGCCCGGCGATTCATGGTAGCAGCGGCCTCGGCTCTTTTTTCGAGTCCGGCTTCTTTTCCTTGCTCGCCCTGCACCGCCAGCACCTGCCTCACCACAGTCTCCGTGGACGGGTGATAAGGTTTTCTTTGAATTTCCTTCTTCACGCTGATGTTGCGCTTTTGTAGTGCGTTGGATAAATCCCAGCGACGGCGTCGTACCAACTCCTGTGTCCAAGGTGGCTAGATCCAATTCAGGATACATCATGACCCAAATTCGTGCGTTCGCGGCGAAGCTGAATTCAATCCATGTTCCAGCGTTTCAGCACGGCTGCCTCCCTGCGTCGATTATCATTCCGCACGCCTTCGTGCTGCAGGGACATCAGCTGAGCGATGAAGTCGCGAACCCGACTCTTGCTGCCCTGCTTCCGTGTCAAGGAAGTTCTTCCTCGGCGGCCCTCATCTCGAAATTCCACGTTGAAGTGAGCATTAAGGGTCTCCAAAGAGAACTTCCCAATTGTTCCTATCCCCGATAGGGAGGTTCAACAACGCTCCCTGCGCCTTTCCTGATAGACGGTCCACCAGCCATCCCGTCCATTCCTGGGACGGAACCCGGTATATCCGGAGAGTTTCCACCAGTTGCTGCACGTAGTCAGGCCAAGACTCGTTGCGGTTGGGTTCTATTTGAACTTATGAAAGTTCTTGATGCGATCCTTGAAGGACACACTTGTTGGGACGCTGGTGGCAAGTCGTCATCCTCCGAAGAAGTTGACTCCCTTCAACCGTTGTCGATTCGTTTTGCCGGAGGGCGCTTCACTGCTTCTTCCTCTTCCTTCCAACCCGCCTCGACCTTGTACTCTTCCAGTGCTCCCACCCAAGGTTCTGCATGAATCGCCGCTTGAGAGGGTTCGCGAACACCGTGAATCACCACTCGCCGACGTGAATCCTCCTCCGAGGCGTGACGCGATCCCACTAGTGCGAGGTCGGGCACCCCCCGTAATGCTGGCTGTCTTCTGCGGAGCCTCTTTAGGGAAACACCGACAAGGGGTGGATGCGTCGTCTTTGGATGGGCTTACGCCCTTACTGGTGAGATCTTGATCCGTGAGTCTGCTGATCCGAGCCACGCAGGCACTCCTCCCTCCTCATCGCGATCGATAAACTTCCAGTCGCGAAACCTCGGCCTCAAAGACTCGAGATCGCACGGTCGCCTCGTATCGTGGCTAAATAGGTGTTGGCGGGGGGGTGTCAGCCCCGCTTGGTGGGCTGGTGTTAGGGTCGCCTTTCCCCTGAGGCGTAGAGGTGGACTGGCCGTCCTGCTCCTTACCCCTGCGGTTTGTTTCTGGCGGTCGATCCGCAGGCCGGTCCCCTTCACCACCCACCCCGAGGGTGAGTGTCGACTAGGTCGGCTCTGCCGTGTCGGGGCGGGTGCGGATCACCGCCCTTGTCCTCTCCGCTTGTTCCGCTTCCGCCTCGCTCTCGTCCGTCTGATCCTGCCACTGCTTTGGACGGCATCAGGTACTGCAGGATCGTAAACTTGACTTTTGAAGTCGGGTGATTTGGCGCATCGTGCGCCCCAGAGTTTCTGCTCGCTGATCCTCTTGGTGCGGGACCAAGACCCGTCCAAAGATTCCCTTCCACTCCTCCTGCCGATTGCTTTTACTTTTAATCGTCGCGCCTCTTCTGCAATTCTCTTGCAAATGGTGGGAGCCGTTGTTTTCGAGAAACACGCGCTCTGCGGTTCCGAGTGTGTCAGGTTGTAGGCGTGAGAGTCACTCCCCCCACCCATTGTAGTGGTAGGGCCTTTGCTTTAATCCCGGAGGATAGTCGCAGACGGACCCAGGAGTAAAACACGCTCTACGGCGCCTCCCATGACCCTCATGCCTCCTCCAGGCGGCAGAGATGGTTCCATTTCATCTCCCGTATCCCCAACTGGGATGTGCAGCCGAGGTACTCTTAGCAAGCAAGCCCTCCCCAATGCCGTTGTCCTTGATTTCCTTTTCGTCGTCTCATTGCGCCCTGGGTTCGTTTTAACCGACCCAGCCATGCACTTCGCCCTCTGGGGCTGGCGCCACCTTCCTCTCGCTCTTGGTGTCGGTTTTCCCCCGACCTCCCGTAGCCCTTGATCTCCCTGGGACGGACTCGGTCGACATCGGTTCCATCAATAAGGGCTTTTCGCCCGCCTGGCCTCTACCATCACCTCCTCCCTCCGACTCCGCTAGTCTGACTGACAGCTTCTTCTTGCTCCTGGGAATTAGCACCCAATTCCTCTTCAGCTGCTCCGTCGGCGACCTTCCCGGCGGCGGATTTTGCCTCGTGTACCACGTACCGCCTTTAGAGACTTCTTTCCCGCATCAGACAACGTCAGCACGGGGTCTTCTTGCAGCCATTGATGTCAATGGCCCGCCTTCGACAGCAACTGCGATAGGGATGCAGTACGGACCAATGGGTCTGCCTGCACCGCCGTCATGCCACTTCCATCTCAAGGTCAGGGCATTTGCGACTGCGTGTCACTGGTGGTGATGACTGCGCCTCACTCAATGGTCGAACTTTCTTCGCAACATCACGCCGCAAAATCCGCTCCTTGGCATGGTACTCGACCTCGCTCCTTCCCCTTCCGACATATAGTGGCGAGGATCGGTGGTCGCCCCTCGTGGTCTGCAGGTTGTCTGATCATGCGACTCTTGGTCTCGTCAACGCACGACCCTCGCTCCCTTCAAACTCAGTGTGGCGGGGATCACGATAATCGTCGTGCTTTTGTGCTATAGGTATCGCATCACGCGACCCTGTTCCTCATGCTGTTCAGCCGGCAGCTGGGCGGCTACGCTTCCCCTGCGGCCCTAAAACTAACTGCTGTGGAGAGGATTGTCCAGCGATTCCCCCGCGAACCACCCCTTCGAACGGTCGTGGGTTGGACATGGTGACTTTGATCTCACACTCGTATCGCGCCGAAAGTGGGTGCTGTCGCAGATCCTGGTCACGGCACCAAACCAAACAAAAGTGGAATCTGTTTGCTGCACCAGTGCGGCCGACGATGGTCCCTGGGCCAGCGACTGTGCTGACTCACGGCCCACTCAGCCCGAGGCTGAGGCAGCGACTGACGACTGATCCCTTGGCGATGTTGGTTCCCTTACTACTCCCTCGTTGTGTTCTGGTACCTTGCGTACAGGCCACCGTCCAGCACTGGCTGGCCGGACTGGGCGGGGACAGGCACCGGAGGGACACGCACCCATCAGGGCGTCCCCTTCTTAAGCTACGGTCCCAGGGCGCGAGGGAGGGGGTTCGCCACCGCTAGCCCCGTCAGATAAGTAAAGAAGGCCTAGCCCCAAGAGGATAGGTTACCAACCCTCGTGCTATCCGACTAGCGTCTACAAAACTGAGGCCCCAATGGCCAAGTCTCAGTACTATAGTGTACTGAGTCCTTAACTCTACAGTGGGCTTAAGAAGGTATAACAAGGTGTGTGTGTAACAGGGGATAAGACACCTAGTCCAGTGCAACTTACTTAAGGAGCTACAAGTACACAAAGAACATGAAGATGTCTGGATTCATGATTACCACAAATACGTGACTCAGTTATAGGTTAGGCCCCTCCCTATACTGATATTTGTAAAGGCATATTGGTGGATATGGTTAGATTCATGACAGATAATATAGATCTACAGGATTACAGATAATACAGGAAGTGTACTAGCTGGATGTTTAACTATGAAATGTTCACAGGCATTTGGTGAAGTTTTGGTTTTGAGATCAACAAATTTTCATTCAATATTACATGCAATACTTATGCAATAATTCCCGAATTCTGATTCTCTCCATGTCAAAACAGCATTCTAATATATTCAAGTACTAGTACTTTGACCCATATATGGCTTTGAAAGGCCTGTTTACTGCTTATTATCAAATGAAGTCATAACATAAACAATGGTAGCTGCATATCCTACAACTTTAATGACTATATGTGTTAATAAAACAACTATATTATTTTGCTTTACCTCTTAATGTGCTTAATTGAAGAATATTTCTATGACTATTCTATGCTATGTCAGCCATATTTGTTGACACTTGTGGAGCATGCGCAGATTCACCTCATGAATATTCATGTGGGCCATGTGCTAAGTGTCAAAAAACAAACATTGCAGAATCTCGCGGCCAAGTTGCCAATCCTGTCAATTAATAATCCTAGATCAGACTAATAAGCTTGGTTCAGTCTAACCAATAGTGCAAGCCTTATCATTGTTAGATGAGATTAGTCTATAAGGCACAGGATATAAATCTGTGTGGATGATTGTAGAGGGCAGATAATACGGCACGCCAGTGCCTGCCCTATATGTACTGTTGACACCGGAAGTTTGAATCACACCGGAAATTTTTCTACTTTGGAGCCGGCTTATCCTTATTATTTCAATGGTGCCTCGCCCACTTCCACAAAAGACCGTTACGGGAACATGACTGAAGGGGCTAGTCCCTTTTTAACAACGTAAACATGGACACGAGAACACCCATTTTCCCACCCGCTTCAAATACAGAAATCATGTTTTACTGATAATAATCAATTATCTTGGTGATAGTTTGAATGGTTTCCTTAATATATTTTTATTATCTGTTGAATGCGATACAAATAAGTGTTTAGATCACTATGTTTCTGTCGAACTGAACTAATAAAAATCACTCAAACGTGAAGTCAGATTGACTAGTCTAGACTAGTGATTAGTGTGTGCCATAGCTGTCAAAAGCGGCCTTTTGCCAAATAAAGAGATATAATGAGCTGAAAGTGTGAAAATAAGAATCTGCATCGAATTTTATATATCTCCTATGTATGCATGTGACTATGATAATTTTGGACTTGTCAATAACATTGTGTGGAAAAACCCAAAATGCGATTGTTGATGGTAGATCTAGGTAGGTCAAAAAAAAGTAGGTTGCACTGTCAGACTGACTTCACAAAAAACGGGATTGGAAAATCAATATGGCACTTGGCTTAAGTATTGCAAAGCCAAAGTAGCAGTAGTATTAGTATTAGAAGTGGTACTGCTTTGTTTTCAATGTCGTGTTTTGATACAAATTCAAATACTCTAACATATATGTTTGTCTAATGGCAGTGGACTCTATATGACAATGTGGAGAATGGTGTGCATCGTGAGTACTGAGGATGGATAGACTGTGTCTGTGTGATCTCATTAGCAAAGTGTGCATTTTCATAATGTTTTGATTGTATATATATATAAAAACACCCTCCCGGACCCAGGACCCAGACGTGGTATTAAAAACCAAATATTAGCCTGCTAAAGGTTTCACTTCAAAACCTACATCTACGCATGATAACATAGACAGTTTGTATGAATGGACAGGTGATTGAATCTGTATTTTAGTTTATAATGTATAATGTTCTAAACACAACTAGAAGTAGCCATATGGCGGAAATCAATGTACTTTATTCTTCGAGAATGTTCTACAATGTTCTACAATCAATACAGCGTACGACGAAGACCACAAAGTACTACATTTCCCTTGCTTTTTACATTTTTTAAAGAAATGATACATGAATTGCAATTTAG
>JAGTTF010000532.1:0-12487 GCA_019095985.1 Streblospio benedicti
CCAGTATACTACGTGTGTCGACCTTGTTTTTTTACGTAAACGCGTTAAAACTCGGGTATTTCAGTATAAAAGAAACCACAAAATGACGATGGTTATTGTGAAGTGTTGTTTTGCTGGGACGATGGTTACTTATTTTCGGGACGATGGTTACTGGGACAAGTGTCATATTAATTATTTAAGCCAATTGCACAATCAAACAGAAACAATTTGTAATGCCTTGTTATAAGGCTTCTAATGGGTTATTTTACCGACGTTACGCGTACGCTTGACGTTTCTGTACTATATTTTCCTGGTAATGTTTGTACACAAGTAGTACTAGATCTACAACGAACCAAAAACCAGACGCATCTTCCCATTACAAGGTATGTGATAAAACAACTTGTAGTTACATTTGTAGTTACAAACTATTCAAGTAGATATAGATAATAGACATGATAAACTGCTTGCAAGATTGACGTGTTTGATCAAAATAAGTTTAAGTTGATATCTATAACTGATCCATGGACTAGTTCTAGTATATATTAAATTGAAACTCTCAACACAATTGATAATTGATGTCAGATTCTCCTGTATATCAAAGCATGATAGTGTACTACTACTAGAGCATTAAGTGGGAAAGGGCTACACTGTGACACTGACTAGATGTATAGTATAGTCATAGACGTTAGATCTATAATAGTCATTGTGTAGAAAGGGAAATGAGGTTTAAAATAAGAATTCAGTGGATATTTAAGAAGTGCAAAATTGCATTGCTTTTGCATATACAGGGTAGACATGAGCTTAAATTTAATTATGACCCCATCCCTACCCTTACCCCCACCCAAGTATTTTCACCATAAATCTTACACAATGAAAAATTTTGTTCCACAGGATGGATTCCGAGTTAGATTTGAGCATCGCGCTACCCAATTTTGACATGCAGCTTTTTGATCCAGAATTGACTGACTTTGAGGTAAGAAAACAGATAACACAAGTACTAGATCTGAGTAGGTTCTGAATGGCCACTGGTATCTTAAATTCTTTAGTTTCTATGATAAAGGTAGTAAGTGTCAAAATTTATATTTGATAAACATTTCTAAAAGATTTTCAAATAATTTGATGTATCAATAACAGGAATAAGCTTGAAGGGTTAAATTTGTGTAATAATAGTTCGCTATTTACCTATTATTTGCAGATAGACAACAGTAGATCCTTAGAGATGAGTAAGTTTGTTGTTCATCTTTATTGCACTTATATTTTGTTGTAGCATTCCATTTTTAATGTTCCACTTGTGTTATGTTTATATTGGGACTCAGTTGCTAAGAAGAATCAGAACTGTGGATTTAATACACAATCAGCAGTTCTGCTGTTATGAATTAATTATTGATTACACTCCGTATTTGTAAAGACCTATTGCCGTTCCACCACGTAATACAGATGTTGACCCCTACAATAATAATATATATCACCCTGAGTACAGATGTGACTATTGAGGGGCTGGCTGCCCTGTCAGAAATCGAAGGCCCATTTATATTCCTCAGATGCTTAATCTCGAAAATTAACAAAATTCCAATAACAAAACTGAAATTTCTTTACTGTTTATCTACTATATGTGATAGAGCCAATTATTATTATAAATATAATTCCATGACATTTCTTTTAAAGCCAACCAAAGTACAAAAATTTGTTCAAATTACATTTATAGATGATAAATAATTGACCATACTGTGCTCATCACCTTGAAGTTTATTGCAATACTTTATTGATATTATTCAGGTGAATCCATTTTGGCTGGACATGATGGCAGTGTGTTTTTTCCCTCGACCCAGCCCACAGTATCAACACCAGGGAAGAAAAGCAGCCAGAGCAGCACAGAATTCAAGTTATGCGACTTATGTCCGAAAAAATTTAGCTCCAATCACGGACTAGAGCTACACAAGCGGATGATACACACACAAGAGCCACGTTACCATTGCAAGATTTGCAACAAAGGTTTTATGGTGAAGCTGCATCTGGAATCTCACCAGATGCAGCATCTGGGGGTGAGTAACCTATTGATAAATGCAATGTGAGCATATGCAAAATTATTGTAGTTAATGAGAAACACAAATAAATATTAACAAAGAAAATATCAATTTATCAACATTATATGTTATTTATTCACCAGTTCATACAAATTTTCATGTCATTGCTTTTCAGATTAAAAAGTATAAATGCACGATTTGTGAGAAAGAGTATACTCACAAAAAAAACCTCGTTATCCATCAAAAGCAACACCATGGAGATGGAGATAGTGTTAAATGTTCTGAATGTGGCAAAGCAGTCACAGCTAATAATCTAGCCAGGCACAAACAAATACATACAGGTTCCAGATATCCATGTCCCATTTGTAAAAGTATGTTTTCTGATAAAAGTAACCTTAAACGACACATTAAATATCATAAATAGTTTTTTTCTTACCATTAGTTTAGGCCCAGATTTATAAAAAAAGCAGCACCATGTTTGATTTCACTATATTGTAAGAACATAAATTTCAGCCTTATCATTTGTTTGTAAAATATTATCGTCATAAGATTTGTTTGTGTCTGCCTAGATTATTATATATGTACATGTATATGTTGCTATAGATTTTATATTATCTTTTGTCACAAAATTTGAATCTGTTACTACATTTTTTTTTGTTGTTGTTGATTCAATATACATTGTATATGTATATATATATATATATATATGTGTGTGTGTGTATTTATTTTCCTGGTAGCTCATTTAAAGTTACAATGTAGTATTTTTAAACTGTGATATGATTGTTTATTAGATAAACTTATATTTCTTCCAAGAAATACTTCATAGTAATGTCTATTTTTTATGTTATTTGAAATTATTAGTAGTTTGAAAAAAAATTGATTGCAGTTACAAATAATTAAGTTACTGCTTGTTTTATAGCTGATTTTCAAAGTTTTAATTGAATTGTTAATGGATTTCAATTCAGTCTATGCAGTTATAGATTTTATGTATATACAGTTGTTCATAGATTTCATATCAAAATGGCTCATTTAAAGTTACAATGTAGTATTTTCAAACTGTGATATGATTATTTATTAGATAAACTTATATTTCTTCCAAGAAATACTTCATAGTAATGTCTATTTTTTATGTTATTTGAAATTATTAGTAGTTTGAAAAAAAAACCTGATTGCAGTTACAATTAATTAAGTTACTGCTTGTTTTATAGCTGATTTGCAAAGTTTTAATTGAATTGTAAATGGATTAAAGTTCAGTCTATGCAGTTATAGATTTTATGTATATACAGTTGTTCATAGATTTTATATTAACATGGCTCATTTAAAGTTACAATGTAGTTTTTTTCAAACTGTGATATGATTATTTATTAGATAAATTTATATTCTTCCAAGAAATACTTCATAGTAATGTCTATTTTTTATGTTATTTAAAATTATTAGTAGTTTGAAAAAAAAATTGATTGCAGTTACAATTAATTAAGTTACTGCTTTTTTATATAGCTGATTTTCAAAGTTCTAATTGAATTGTTAATGGATTTAAGTTCAGTCTATGCAGTTATAGATTTTATGTATATACAGTTTTTCATAGATTTTATGTTAACATGGTAGAAAAAAGTTAGGAACTACAATGTATATACAAAAGTGCATAAAGGCAACACATGAAACGTTTGATTCAAGATATTTCCTCAAGATATTGAAATTTTTATTTCTATCTAAAGGTACTGCTTAACATTTATAATTGTAGTATTCACTAAATAATCATGTTTGCTTAGTAATCATTCTATACATGTACTGTAAAGCCATATATATGTGTTCACAATTTTAAAGATTAAGTTTAGTAATAAAAAGAATTCAAACAAATTTATGACTGTGATCTTAAAAGATTTTACAAGAAATTATCAGAAATTATATGATATTCCAAAAATTTCTCAGGTATAATTCACTTTTTACCAAAACTTGCTATAACCTGAACATTATTATAAGTGTCAATGTCTAGTAAATCATTGAATCCTGCTCTTCTATGAGGTAATATTTTCTCCTCATTTAACTTATGATAGGCTCGAACCCCTTGTGATCCTCTCGCCGTGGTGGAAAGCTCACTGACAGTACCACTTTTCCGCTTGGGCTTGGTGTGTGCTTTACTTGTTTGATCAAAAAGATGCTCTCTAAAGTATAATTACAAAATATTATTAAATTAAAATTACAAAAAATTGATTTCAAAATGTAAACATTTCAAGATTGTAAACACTATTTCAGTATGGCTTACTGAACTTACTTAACAACAATTGTATAGCTATCGACTGCATTGCTAATCACAGGCCCAGCAGTTTCTTCTTGAAAACTGTCCACAGCACACTGAGCATATACTCTTTTGCGTGAGGTATTCATTGAGAATGTTCTGAAAATAAAACAAATGAATCACTCCGTGAATTGCAGCTTGTGAATAGTTTTTTTCAAATATACTGTAATATCTAATTATTTCACAGTATTAACATTTTAGCGTTTAGAGTCGTAAAGCTATTTTGTGGCTAGCAAATATGTGATTATATCAAATCTTTTAGCACAATGTTTTAGTACCAAATAGATATTTGCTTCATGTGTAGTCACATCAATCACAAATATCATTCACAAATAAATATTTATATTTGCAAAGTGGCTATATATATCCCAACAAACAATGACATCCCAACAATAAAATAAATGTTACACACGCATTTCTACTTGCACAATATTTACACAATTTACTAGTATGCTGACCTCTCAGGGTCCATCTTGTGCTTAAACAGACACATGGCTGTTGAGAGTGCAGACGGTATATCATCGGCCCTGAGGACACCAGTTCCTTTAGGATCAAAATCCTGGAAAAACAGCAAAAGATGGCATAAACTTTTAAACAGACGACTACAATCATTGTTACATATTATTACATATGCATCAAAACAAGTCAACAAAAAGAAAATACCTGGAATGCACCAAACAATGTCTCAGAGTCCAGACTTGACACACTTCTATGGTTGTAAGTGCCATCTTTAGTTAGTGAGTAGAGTTGCAGTCTACGATCAACATTACAGAGAATGCCTTCAAACTGTGCCATAGGCAGACCTGCTACATACATTCCTGGTGGTGGGAATGTGCCAGGCTTATAGTGCTTCAGTAGGTGTTCTCTAATGTTCAATAACCATTTAATGCGCTGTGAAGTGGGAACACCACATTGGTCTACTGCCTGGTACCATTCTCTTATTAATCGACACCAGTGGGCTGATTCATCATCTCCATTTTTCATCATTGCAACTTCAACTTTTTCTGAGAACGTAGTCATGGCGAATGAATTACGTTGGCGATCTCGTAATTCTGCAACTAACTCCAATGAGAGGCCTGTCTTTTCGCTTGGTTGACATGATGCTTCAGCCTCAGCAACTTTGTACCAAGCTTGAGGATGAACACCCATCGGGCTCATGCCACTTGAACAACACCTGCAGCGGTTGTTGACGAGAATGTGATGAGGGTCTATGATACATTGTACAAGTGAGTCATTTATGTGGGATGGTTGTGCATACCAATGATGGATGACAAAGGTTTCATCTTTAGTTAAAATAGTGTATGGTTTTAAAGGTGGAAATGCGACCATTTCATCATATTTTGATTTTTCCTTCAACCAAATATTTGTGGCATATAAAATATTTGTGCATTGCTTTGGTAAGTGTTTCAGGTATGAAATAATCATTGACCTCAGTGACTGAACTTTTGTTTGACATGGAACTCGTGATCCAGAGCCATATACTTCTGAAACTTTATTAATAAGGGCAGCTTTCCTAACATTAGCTTTAGGCTTTTCATCATTCAGTTCAAGCATTAACTGTAACTCATTTAGTACAAAATGCTCACGTATAGCTTCAGCATCATTTATAATTGCTTTGAACTCCTGCAGACTCAGGGATTGCCACTTTTCCTGTCTGGATTTTTTACTTTGTGCAATCAGTCCAACCAATAGTCCTTCTAACACTATGTCGGAGTCTACGCTGGACTTGTTATTATGTGGAATATCAGTGCCGGTGATGTCCTCGTTCACTTTATGCTTCATAACTATGTTTGCATTTGCAGCTTGAATTGCTACTAATATGTCGTCATCTAATTCATTTACAATGTCGTCTGGTAGGTACTGAAGTATGAAATCTTCTGATTGATCATTATCTTCTGGTGTATTGTTTTCATCATTAGCATTGCTATTCTTGTCAAGTTTTATGAATTTTTCAATATTTCCAGGGGTGTAGACTTGAACAAATCCTTTTTGTGACACATCTATACGACCAGAGGACTGTTTGTTAATAATTGCACTTCCATTTCCACTAGCAACAATAACGTTCAGTGAGCTGAAATATGCAATTTGATTTGCTTTTGTTTCTGATCTAGCAGTATCCCAGATCTTTTTGTCCAGCTTTACCAGTGTTATTGGTTGACCGTCAAAATCATCTACTGAGACTTCCAGAAATTGACCATCAAATGCAATGACTTTTGGGTTCAGACCTGCCTCAGTCATTGCGGTGATTCCATCTTTAAGAATATTTCTTACGGCTTTCATTTTGAGACTGGAACCTGAGAGTTGATACATAATTGGCATTGCATGGGGGCTTTCTGGACAATCCGGATTAGTAGTTCGTTCCAGGTTAGATACAACACTAAGAAGCAGTTCTTTTGCTGGGCGTCTTAGGAGATCATAGGCCATTTGTATAAGATCTTTACAGCCTTCTAGTGTGTTGATACAGTGATCCAAAGTTAGGACTATATCTTCTCTCTCTGGGCTTCCATGAGGATGAAAAGCTTCATCCGCTGATGCTACTTTTTCAGGACATCGACATTGCACTCCCATTGCTGATGGTAATTCAGCAACAAACTGACAGTTTTGTGCAAATTCTTTTAAATTGTTCAATAGCATGGTGGACTTTTTCCGTCTTTCTTATTGGTTTAGCTTGTTCTCCACTATTTCCATACAATGCCTTTGTATATTCCCACAATTCAGTCCACAATGCACTATCATTATTACCTGTTAACACAGTAGAGCTTTCACTTGTGAAACACACATTTACAAAGGATGCACATTGTTTGGCTGCCATTTGACTGATAATTTGGGTTGTATAATAAATAGGAAGTTTGTAATAAACATCTGTTACAAATGTTTTTCCTGGAATGGGACACTTCAGTTCAAAAGCAACTTCGTTCGCCTGCCTGTTGTCAATACCAGTACCATCGCCACTGATAACAGCATAAGGTCCATTTTCATGTTCAGTTAATGGCAGCACAACACATCCATCTTCACAATACTTTAAATGAGGGTAATACACTGGCATCACTTTTGCTACAAGTGTAGCAACTGCATTGATCTCATTCGTGGTGCCATGATCAAAGCGTGATTGAAGCTCTGGTGATACATTTTCCTCTTCAACATGATCATGGCCAAAGGTCTTCGCAATGTGCGCTTTCTGATCCTTGAGAGTGCCAAATCCCAACGCACGAAATAGTGTACTGCCAGTCACATAAGCTTTTTTGCGCAGTTTGAACCACTCAGTGGATCTTTGCTTAAGATGAGATGCCATTTCGTTAACGTTCATTGTAGAAATAGCATTCTCTTCTAGCTCTCTCATACATATGTAATTACACTGATTTTCTAAATTCACTTGCACATTCAGACCTTTTTTATAGTTTTTAGAGGCACCGTTGATTGTAGCAACTATAAAACAAATGTTGTCAATTTCCTTTAAAAGGTTCTCAATGCATTGGTTGGATTTTATTATGTGGGTTTGAAAGAAACTTATCGCGTTAGCAAACTTGCTTTGTCTCCACGGACCATCAACCTTTTTCAATAACATTTCAACGGCTCTCTTTTTTTTTAATACAAAATTTCTTAGAGACTGCACTCTTGTACTGAGTACACTGATTACACATTTAAGTTGAGAAACTAATTCTTCATTTCTTTCTATTTCACTATTAATGACACCCCCCGGAATCTGCCGAACATGTGTAATTATGCCATCAATGGTGGCTATTGCATCACTTAGTTCATTTTGTCTTTCCCCCAATGTTGGCTCATCTTCATATCCACAAAGGTCTTCCTCGCCAAGGCTTTTGCCATAGCCAAATGCTATCTTCTTCCCATCTATCGCAAGCTTACAGTCTCTACCTTTATTGACTTCTGCAAAAGCTGCCAAGCCCTTATTTAAAATTCCAGGAGCTGTAACATGAACTCTGAATTTGTCACTTTCCCTTTGAAGAATGGGAACTGACGGGACAGCAAAATTCAATAGATTCATTGGAACGTCTTGACCTGAAAAAAAAAAAAACATATACACATGTACAACATTATATGATTACAAGAGTTTTAAATGAATAGATATCTGTGCACTATATGAGATACACCATTACAATATAGTACCATGTTTAATATAATAAATATATATATATTTATATATATATATATATATATATATATATATATATATATATATATATATATATATATATATATATATATATATATATATATATATATATATATATATATATATATATATATATATATATATATATATATATATATATATATATATATATATATATATATATATATATATATATATATATATATATATATAATGCTGGGATTTGTATTATACATTATATATATATATATGATATATGCAAATGCATTATATTGATGATAGGCAAAAAGGCCTTTTAATTTTACTATTTGTAATTACTTGTCTATATAGTTTTCTATAGCATTGATACCTTTAATCCGATTGGGTGATCTAATTCCACTGAAAAAACGCAGTCCTTTGCCTTTGAACAGCTTTTGGACCACAAGCCAGAAGTTCAGTGAATTTTGAGAATAACGCATCTCACTGCTCGATTCACACTGCATATAGCGGCCAACATCCAACAAGAGATGAAGGGCTATGTTATCAATGCTCAATTTCCCTGACACTATTGACATGATTACATGTAAAAAGTCATTGCTTCGTCCAATGATCGTCAGCTTCTGCATCAATTGTGGAAGTAAAACTAAAATTTTGGCTTCAATGTCCAATTCTTCGCTTTGTGTTTCTGTGATTTTACACTTTTTTGATCCTGTTTTATCAGAGAGTGTGTCAGCCTTGCACCTTTTAAAACTAATTTGGCATGTGTCCTCATCTACTGTCATTTTGTACCCATTGTCTAATTTTTCTTTAACCTCCATCAACGTTTTGAAAAAGTGTTTTGACACATACTGTATAAGACCTGATGAAGCATGTAGAGTCTGTCTACGAATGGTTAACTGTCTGTTATTTCCTACATGATATTTGAGTTCATGGTGCACGATATTGTCCAATGTGTGTGTAGTCTTGGTGCAGTAATAGCACATGTACAAGTTATCTGAAACACCAATAACAAGGATTAGTGTTTAATGAATATTACATAACAGAAATAATTATCAACAGCATATATGCATCACTCTAAAACATTAGCAACAAATGTAGAGTAACCCGAGTTTACAACTTTCAAGTGGGGGTAAAATTTCAGTGTAAGATAATGACACAAATCCGACCGCCCCCTCCCCATCATAAATAATGACAGCTCCCTCACGTCATAGTACAACGTACGGCTAGATCTATAATGCTATATAGTACCAGGCTACGTTGCTAATGATACTGTACTGTACAGTACATACACACTAGTACATACATACACTAGAGTACGGATGAATATGTAGGAATAAAAATGGAAATTAATAATGTTTGCAGAGTCAACCCATATTTACTTATTTGAAAGAGGAAATTCCAACTAACAGCCTTAGTAGACAGTGACTATATGACGTCTTTATGAAAGGGTGTAGGTTAGTGGTTACATATATTCTTGTGGTAATATTCTAATAGTATTTCAAGCTTATATAAACGCATTAGACCACTATATTACATTAAAGACCTGTTTAATAACCATCGTCATTGTTAGAAATATAAACACAGTAACCTTCGTCACTGTTATGAATAACCATCGTCATTGAATGTAACTTTAACGGACTCGCACGCAGCAATAACAAATTGTCGGCAGTTGATAACATATCGTACGTGTGCTTGAATATGTACTTTAAATATACGTATATTAAGTTTGACTTACCTTGTGGATTAGGCTGGATAATATCCATTATTATTGCCCATATATGCAATTGTTTTCTTAAACTCGCCATGGGTGACTATTTTTTTTTTCTATTTTAATTTGTGGAAATAAGATTTATGGGTTAGTAAGTATTGCCCTACTCAATGCATGTATAATGTGATTCCACATATGGAACGCACGTCAAACTCTCCAATGAGTTCATGAAGCAGGATTTTTTTTTCTTAATAAAGTTGTGGGTATATCGCAACCTTTGTTGTTGTTCTGCATAGCAACAAAAAGTCAAAAGTTACCCACAAATTGACGGCGAAATCAAAACAAGCTTTATGATCCTAATGAAGAGTTTGACGTGCATTCAATATGTGCAATCTAATTATACATGCATAGTGTTGATACATACCTATTAAACCATGAATCCTAGTTCCACAAATTCAAATAATCAACAGAAAAACATTTTAATTGACAGACTATGCCTCCATCTTGTTGGGGTAAGTCCAAGAGTTACCCCCAACTGCTTTAGCGTGGTGAATGTGAGAACAATACGATTCATTGTAAATGATGTGTACTCAGTTAAAATGAAGAACACAATTGCATATATGGGTGATAAGGTTAAATTTGATCCAAATGGCATTGCTAGATATATATGCTGAGTGTAAAAAGAGGCTGTGATGTGGGCTTCGTATAGCATGTAAAATGCATCTTCTAATGCAAAAATCAATGCATTTTTTAATTATGTTAAACAAGTGTTCATATAAGGTGACAATGTTAAGAAATATGGGCAACATCCCCCGAATGCATATGTGTGTGTGTTAGTGATGTTGAAAAATATGAAAAAAAAAAATATTCAGGTTACATTTTGCATTGGTGGTTGCAAAAAACGTGTTGTGGTTGCAAAACGTGGCTCCAGACCACTTTTTGTTGCAAAACAGCGTTAGCGGTTGCAAAACGCCAACGCGAAATGCAACCGGTTGCAAAAACGGCTGGTTACAAAACGCTCGCTCAACAGGGTTGAAATCACATATTAGTGATGAACCGTCATTTGAAAATTATGAACAAGCTCTCAATTTGTCACCCATCCAACTACATGAATTTTTCTCAATTGTAGTTTTAAAAACACTTTATTTACCTGTAAGAGAACAATCAGCTGGCTATCACCTGTGATTGACAAAACGATATATTTTTTCTGATGGAATTACTACTCAAACATGGACATAAACACATAGAACAAAACTAAGTACATACTGCTCAAAACATCCTTGAGATAAGCATAATATCACATAGTATTGGAACAGTATTCCTATTAAAAATAGCAATGTCTGAGATTAACAAAGAATCATTTGTTCTGAGCGAACAAAAAATTCTCTGGTTGAATAGATTTCGTGGACAAAATTACGTTCACATTAAAGACAAAACGAAAGATAAAGTGATAACCTTTACATTGGAGGAATTTCAAATGTTGTATAAAAAACAGAAAAAAGATTACCTCAGTCATCAATGACTTTTGTCAAAGAAGAAAACAATGAAAAAGAGAAAACATCAAGATGATGTAGAAAGCGAGAATGAATACAAAAAAGAAAAAAAAGCAAAGAAACTCCGCTGGGATGATCAAAACCTTACTGATTCAGATACAAGTGGAGACGACTGAGGATACATTATGGATGCTATAAAGAATATCATGCCTAAGAACAAATGCCTTTGCGATTTGAAAAACCAAAATGCTTACTGTATCTGCTGCATTAGAATTTCCCTTGAGATGGATGACACTGATGGTCCCCTGCAATCCAATTGGTTTTTAAAGTTCCTCTGCTGTATACCTAAAAAATGAAAATCGTTGCCATAGAAGGAAACATCAGAGCGGGAAAGTCAACTTTGATAAGAAAGCTACGAGACAGAATTGCAGAATGACACACGCATAAAAATCATAAAAGAGCCAGTCCAGAGTTTTCAAAATTTTCTTCACTACAATCCATTAGAAATGATGTACAATGATCCAGTGAAATATGCTGCTTTCTCACAGCTCCATATATTGATACCCTCAGCCAATATTACAAGAACGAATTAAAAAATCTTACCAACGTTGAGCTACTTCTCACTGAGCGTACGTTGTTCTCACCTATATTGTTTACAATCACCCAATATAAAATGGGTTACATTGAAAAATTTGAACATGATTTTCTTATTTACCGCAGACGTCAGAATCTGATTAAACTTTTCCCTAAACACCCACTTGGAGCAAACACCATTCAATATGTAGACACTGCGTCAACGTGAGGGAAAACAAAATGTAAGCATTTGAATACTCTACGCATAGTCAATGATGTCTACCACGAGTATCTTGAAGA
>JAGTTF010000532.1:12587-36610 GCA_019095985.1 Streblospio benedicti
GCAAGGCAAGTGTGATTTCTTAAATTGCTCATTGGGTGATTTTAAACGATATGGATGATTAAATGCTACTACTTTCTACTAACTCTTGCGTTCCCAAACATCATCGCTGAACTTGTGATCTTATTTTTAAAAGTTTGATTAAATTAACTCTTTCAGATTGTGCTGCCCTGTTTCCCGAGCAGGGGAATGAGTACATCTGTTACCAGCGTCAGCTGGCTTACTGCCAGGCTGCCAGCAATGGCTCCGTCCCAGAGGAGTTTGTACCAAACAAAGACGATTAAGGTTAGTGGTGATACTGTAATGCTTTTATCTTGACCTTAGCTGGTGACCACACTTATCAGCGACGATGCTTCAGGCACCCGAGTTAGTTGTGCAGTGGCTGGGTGGCAGTAACTGGGTTACTATAGTAATGCCAACATTACTTGGCCCTTGGCTGCATTAATCACCACACTCATGACCCCGTGTGCACCTGGATTGTTACTTGCTTATGTAGTGGGCAGGTAACTGGGTCAGGCATACTATTTTAGCTTTAGTATTAAGTCATGTGGTTTTGGTACTTAAACCGGTATAGCAGATTCAAATTTGAACAGAGGTTTCTGTTGGCTTGTGTATTGTTGATCGGATTATTTGATTCATAATTGTGTACATGCTACAATAATCTATGGATATTTAATGAATAAATATTGTTGATAATGTGGATAATGTGGATAATTAATGTGGATGAGTGTTAACTATATGTTGTTTGTGGCGGGCATATTATTGCAATTTTCATTGGGTTATTCTACTTCTTGTGAAATGGATAATAATTTTGCCAAACTACCCTAAAATGTGTGCATTCGCATAAGCTCCTAAGTTGGATAATTCATCATTAGGTGAGTGAGTTGCCAATCCTCTCATAGGTATATAGTCATTATGTATTTCTTGTTGTTGAGCGAAAACAGTTTTATGTGCAATATAACCAGAAGACTCATGGGGTGGTGCAGTTGCTGTTGAAATAGGTTCCAGATAATCTGGTTCTTGTTGTTTTGGTATTATATTTGGTAGATTGTTGTCAGCGTTTGGCGAGTCATCATTTGAGCGTGACCTATTAGATTTTCTCAAAATAGATTCATTTAGTGAACTTCTCAAATTCTCGAGTTGTTTTCTTGGATACAACTCCAGGAAATCATATAAATTTACTTGATTAGGGCTTAACGTTGACAACTCATAATATGGATTGGTAGACGCATATTGGTTCGGAATGTTGATATAACTATTATCACTTTCCGTTTTGACTAATAGGTCGTAAACAACCACGTGCGGATTCTTCATCATGTTCTTGAAATTCTTAGAAACAGATAGTGGAATCGTTACTTTTCTTGGTAAAACAACGTCTGCCGTGACTCCGGACAAATTCATAGTCACATTTTGGTTATAGGAAACAAGTATGTAATCGTTCGGAAGGCCTATTTTGTAGGAAGCTTTAATCGATTCTGGAGCCTTCAAAACATTAGAAAACGGACGTTCGATGCCTATATGTAACAAAAATAGTATGACATAATTATCCGCTCCTGAACACCTTAAATAAAATGATAGTTTACTATGAGCTTGGGTTGGAGCAAGGATGCGGTTGAATAGGCTCGTCTCATAAAGCCTTTTGGGTCGGATTGATTTAAAAACCTTTACTATTGAGGTCAATGTGATCACGGCCGAACAGGTTAGTAGTGATATGGCAATTGTAAGCAGACTATAATAAATCAGATCTCCATATTCCCCTAAAAATGATTCTAAAGTGTCAATTTTGACTGTAGGGGGAATCTCTCTATTTGACCAAATTCTCTGTGCTTCCGTTTGAGCTGTTTGTGAAGCAACCATTGCAACAAGCGTATTTATCCTATAATGAGCAAAACCTGCCATCACTAGTATGACAAAAATTGCTGTCCATAGTAGTATGTCAATAATTGTAAAGTTTAAACCGAAATCCAATATGCTTTGATATGACTCTTCATCTACGTTTGTACCCATATAAGACTTGCGAACAAGTTCAGACATCTCTAATTGTAAATCCTTATCATGTAGTTTGTTTTCACGGATGTGCGATTTCAAATCTTCAAACTCAGGTATGTCTAGCCTTACTGGCTCCTGCAATAATTTGCTACTAGCATCGAAATCTAAATGTGATGTGAGGTTGAAGTGCAGCGATAGGCCTAAATTATATATATATTTTGACTGTATTTGTAAGTCATATTGGCATTGACTAACAGCTTTCTTTGTCGACACGTCATTTGCTTGTAAAAAACAACCACACGGCAAGGTAACAACTTGCTGCCGTTCAATTTGTATTTGTTTTGCACCAGACTGACAAATGACAGAAACTGTTCCCTTGATGTCACTTAATAAATAAGAACTATCTCCTAAACTAATTATTTGGTCATTTATTCTGTCGTTGGGGTACATAATAAATTTACAGTTCTTATTCACTAAGTCAGTCCTCGCTTGATAGATCGCCACTATGCACTCCAAGTCTGGGTTTGAATGAAAGTTGTTTATATGGGCACAAAAGCCATGAAATTTGTCAATGCAGATGTTAGCTTCATCTAGTCTTAAAAACGTGAATAGTTTACCCGTGTCTCCCACTGCTAGTACTTGGGGGGTTTGTTCATTACTCACTTTCGAAAATCCTTCATTATTAGGTAGCACATTCCCTATATTCATCACTTGATAAAGGGTAAATTTTTCGCTTAATTCTATTAATGGAATTGCCGTATGTATAAGTAAGGCATCCTTAAAAATTGATGCTGATGTTCCCGGAAGGGTGTACAGTTTATGGATACTTGATTTATCTGAGATGGGTCTTAGACCAGAATTATTGCTAACCAGTAGCTTTTTGACATCACCAATTGCGCTTGCAATATTATCGATTGTAACAAGGTTATGGGGAAGATATCCCCGTCGTAAGCTATCAAATGCAGTAAGCCACTGTTTATAGAAATTCTCCATTCGTATCTGGGCTGTGTAACGGTTTTCCATTGTTATAAGATTATGTACAATAGTTTCACGATAATCGTTTACCTTAACATAAGATTCTAGAAAGTTTATTGCCTCTGATTGGCGGATTATTGCCTTTCTATAAGACGCCTGCAAGCTGATGGACTGATTCATGGTTTTCCATATTGTTTTAATTCTATCGTCAACTACCGTTGTCACATTGTCCAGAAGAGAGTGGAATGATCCAATATTTTGTTTTAGCTCTTGGGTCCTTTTGAAGTTTCTTTTTACGAACTCCTGGATCGCTTGGGCTTGTGGGACAGTGGATAGTCCAAAGAGACGCCCTGTGGAGTTTAAGAGGAAAAAGTGATATAACTGAGTATGACTGCAATATCAAAATGGACTATTGTATTATTTTATGATGTAAGGGAGATTGTTATGTAATTTTATTTATCATAATATGTCTTATTATGAGTCAAGCAGTAGTTCTCTTACCAAAAAAGTCGCCGACGGGTTGTAAAAAGGTTGACCTCTTGCGTCCATCCTCTACTTCAAATAAGGTCATCATATTGTAATATTCTCTTCGAATCTCATTAACAATTAATGCATGTTCATTGATTTCTGATGAGAGATTATTAATCATATATTCCAAAGTTGTACAATATTTCTTCGCATTGATGGCTGTTACATTCTCACAGATATTTCTAGGGCGTTCTATCATTGTTAATTCCTGATAATCTTGCAGTTTAATATTAAAATTTATCATCATCATATCTGCTATTGGTGTAATACTTTTACCTATGTTTTTAAATATTATGCCAGCATTTAGTCTTAACTTATCCATTTGATAGCTTCTATGTGTTAACAGAATCACTATGAACGCAGTTATTGTCACTTTATCCATGATTACAAGTAAATTATTAGTCCTATTGTGGCACTTATATTGGTTACAAGTCAGAGGGACACCCCAATCACATTCTCAAATAAAAGTTTTTATAATTTCAAATTCTTGTCATCTTCATTTTCTCTCATTCATTAATATACAGAATGTTTTTAACTTTTTCATAAATCATGTATCCTATCCGCAGAATTTTGACACATTAATCCCTAGTTATTCTGTCAATCATCAATGAGCCAATTAACTGCTTAGCTGTTTAACTGCCTAATATCAAACATATGGAAATCTACAGTGTAGTTTTAACTACTATCTCTGTAGCATATATTCATATGATTCCTCTACGCCTGATCAGGTCTTGTGTGAGAGAGGATATAATCCTATCACTGCAGCGGAAATCCAGGCCGCATGCTTTTGCTCGGCCTGTAGGCAGGTAGCCAATCGCCTAATATGGTCCAGATTCTGACAGATATCACGTGGGACTATCACTCCATTCATTTGCATATCTAATTACATATCTTATCCAATGATATCTCTGTTGTTCTCACACGTGACTGCATTCTATTTTACAGACCCCCAGGAACCTCCATCAGGATTGAGCAGCCACGTCAGCTATTTACCTAATCTCAGAAGCCTAAACATCTGCCGTGTCTTCCTCTCATGCAAAAATCATTAAGCCCTATAAACTAGCCAGTTAATGGGCTGAAGGTATTTTCCTATGGATTGTTTAGAAGGTTTTACGGACCTAATCTCATTGCTAGGATATATGTGGACATTTACTTCTCTTTGACGTGTATAATATATTATGATCTGTATATTGTAATAACATTTATGTATTTCTGGGATCAAATTTACAGTGTTTAAGCCTTGACCTCTACTCATTAACGTTCCATCTGACATGTGTAATTGTTATAGTCTGTATATTGTAACAGCATTTCTCTATATTTTTGGGATACAAAATATAGTATTTAAGCTCTAATGTGTATTGCATGGTTGGAGAAGACGGCTGAAAGTTATATTTAAGATATTATTATGGGAAGATGTTATATGAACAATATTCCTATTAATGTGGGTGGCAACTTTTCATTTAAATTTTATTTCATACCACGTACTTTAGTATAATCATATGGTTGTTATATGATATTCATTTATTGTTATCTTCCTGATTCTGAATTTAAAGTATTATTTCATTCTCTTTTATTTTCAAAGTTGAATGCGAATGAAAGGGTTCCTCCTCTTTGTAACCAATACAAAAGTAATTGAAGTAAAATACCTTGTTGTTATCATTGGAAATAATTATCATTGTTGTACTTTTGCATATTTGCAGCAAACTTGGGTTTATTTGGGGGGGGGTAGATGTATCTGTAATCCTCTGGGTCCTGGAGTTTATGCATTTGCCTTAAAAAATTCAAAGATCTTTTCTAACGCGTCATGGGGTATTGAATCATGTGAAGTGTCCTTTATCGTAATTCTACGGATGTCCCTTTTATCATTGTTATTGAAAATGCTATCTTGTGGTACAAAATTCACTGCATGTTTCCTAAGCCAATACAGGCAGCTTTGTGGTGCGTTTTCAACTTGATGTGCTGAATCGAGCATTACAATTGATTTGACACGCTTTTTAAAGTCCGTGCATCTCTGTGTCATTTCCATTATTAAATTGCCTCCAAAACTGTGACCCATCACGTGGATATTTTTGTGTGGGAGTTTTTGTACAATATTTTGCCAAACATATACTACATGTTCTTCGGGTGTGCTAATTCCCCTAATATCATATGTATAATCTGATATTATTCTTCTATTGTCATTAGCATTTAATAGTATTATGGAATAGCCTAGTGAATATGCTTTCTTAATGTGTAACAATTGGCTTCCCTTACTTAAGCCATGATTAATAATAAGACGCTGGCTAAATTGCCCTGCTCTGACATTGCCAGCACCATGAAGAATAATCAGTAATTTATTGGTGTTGGTGGCAATATTATTTGAAATATATATAAAACTTGTTGGTTCATTACACGCATCAATCGGTATTTTGACCCTTTTCATGTCATAATTATTTTCAAGCATGTCATATACATATTGTGTCACAAGTTGCCCTATAAAATTATATCGCATTTGATTCCGCACCTTATCATTAGTTGCATGGAAATTGAAAACTTTTCCGCTATTGGTTTCTACTAATTGATCATTTATGAAACTAAAACCTGCATCTATCAATGTTGTGAATTTAGTGGGCCGAGATATATTTGGAGTAGTGTGGTTAACAGTATTCATAGGCTGCTGTCTAGTTTGCCTGTCTGGGTGTAATGTAAGGTCAAGCTTCTCAATATCTGCTGGCTCTGCATCATTGTTACTGTGAGTGATGATAGTGGTATCAGCCAGTATCAGCTGCTGGTCATGAATGTTTAAATGTGGGAGATTATTTGCAGGTGTGTTTGGGTTGCCTTTATAGTATTTAGGCAAGGACACCAGTGTTTTATGGACTGGGCGTTTCAGAGTTTTATTAGTCTGTAAACATTTTAGTGTTAATGCTCCTTTTGGTGTTATTTTCAGTATCAGTAATGGGCCGATGGACTGTTGTAGTAATTTTGTGCGTCTCTCTCTTCTGATAACTCTTTTAATCGCATAATATACAATTTGGCCAACTTTCAAGTCTATAGGTTTGGTGAGTAAGTTATCATCATGTTTCTGTTTGTCAATTTTTGCTTTATTTTGCAGGTGGTTTGTGATGATTTCTAAAGCTAATTTTCTTGCTTCTATTGACTGCTTTAAAATATCATATAAGTCTGCTGAATACTGTACAGGTTGTTTTAGAACAGAATCAATAGGAAGTCGAGCGCTCTGTCCAGTCATAGCCACTTGCGGACATATTCTTGCATCTATGTATATAGTGGAATTAATAATCAATTGCAAGTATGGTAGAAATTTGTCCCACTTAGAGCGCTGATCATTCACCAGCCCACGTAGCCCGACAGCAATTTGTTTATTCAGGTTTTCCACTAGACCATTAGATCTACTTAAGCTAACGCTAGTGTGAATAGGCGTCATTTTAAAATGGTGGCAAAATTCTATAAAATCTTTGGAGGAGAAGGGCGCACCATTATCCATCACCGCCTTTTTTGGTAGGCCAAAGTACGAGATTACACGCTCTTCAAACGCTCGTATGACCGTTGTACACTTTAAATCTCGTAATGGTATCAATATACTGTACCTTGTAGTCCTGTCCTTTATTGCAAATACGTACTGATTTTGCCTTTGTGTGATATCTAGGGGTCCCAAAAAATCGACGTGGACACAATCCCAGAAATTTTCCTCTGTTTCAAAAATATGTCTATAATCGGTCAATTTAGGTTGTCGCTTAATGCGATTGCAAGTTTCGCAGCTTATGACCAATGAACGTACCAGACTAAACATTTGTGGGAAAATATATCTATTTCTTACTAATTCAATTGTACGAAGGACACCAACGTGCGCATTATTTTTGTGAATGAATGAAACTGTTTTGACTGCTAATGATCTAGGGAGAAAAACTCTAATTTTGAGGTTATCAGCATTTTTCAATGCAGGTTCTGTAATCTGGTACACGACACCCTGATGCTCAAAGCAATTATGTTCCCTTAATATGGCAAATCTGGCTCGGCGGGCTTGATTTGGCAAATTATTGAATTTGATTAATCTGTAAATATCACCAGTAATAATATCTTTTTGTGTCTCTTTCCTTAACTCTTGCATTGTGAATGGGAGTTTATTACTGTTGTTCCATAATTCATCAATATGATGTAGTTTGAATTCATCACTGTACTTTAATCTAGCTGGTTCTTTGGATCTTTGTAACATACAACCACGCTTGTCCAGATTTGATTCAGTATCCGGGCCAGGCATATCATTGTCATCCACCTTGTCGTCAATGTTTTCAAAGTCTGGGTCAATCAAGTGTTTATTTACGATTGGTAAGTCCTGTAAATATTTCAAATGATCTTTTCTGGTTTGTTTTATTTCTTCTATGGCTTCCTTTGCTTGCTGCCTAGTAGTAACCATGCATAATTGTGACAATGAATCTGTAGCAAACAATAATCTGTCAATTGACTCGCTAGTTATCTTAAAACCATTATCTTGTGAGTGGTCTATTTCGTTTTCTAGGTTATTTAAGGACAGAAGGTTTAACATGCATGCATTGGGGTCAACTGTCTGTTCAATGTTACTAGGGCTTGTTGTCAGTGTATTTAGGTCATTGCTTGTAGTTACTGTATTATCATGTGATTTTGCCAACCTGCTGATATTTGGTTTGAAATTTGTGTGTGGTGAGAGACATTTATCTATCTCATCTTGAAAGAATTCTAGACTGTCTATTGGTGGCAAATTTTCTTCAATTGGGAAACAGGTGCCTGCTATTGTCAATGTTTTATGTACAGTGTTATCTTTGTCCTTTCTTACACTCCCTTTCGTCGGCAATTCATATGCTATGAGGTCTATAATTGAGCAGTCTGCTGTCAATACTTTTAAATCATCATCAAGGTTAATAGGTGTGTTATTAGTAGGATCAGGGTATCTAGATAATGCATCAGCTGCTACGTTCATTTTTCCTGGGATGTATTCTGTGTCAAAATTAAATTCCTGTAACTTATGTAACCATCGTAGGACTTTCCTATCTTTAGATTGTTGTTGTGTCAGTATGGTTATTAGTGGTTTATGATCTGTTCTTATGAGGAAAGGTCTCCCTAGCAGATATGCTGAAAAGTGTGTACATGATTCAACTAGTGATAGTAATTCAAGATGGAATGAGCTATAGTTTTTCTCATATGTCCTCATACTTCTGCTAAAATAACCCACAATGTGTCTTTTACCATTGTATTCTTGGTATAGTATTGATGCTATACCTTTTGCTGATCCGTCTGATATTAAACAAAACCGCTCCTTGAAATTTGGCAGGCTAAGTACTGGGTTAGACATTAGGGCATGTTTTATCTTTAAAAATGCTGCCTGATGGATTGGTTCCCATATGAATTTCTTATCTTTTTTTGTTAATTCATATAGTGGTTTGCATAATTCTGAGCGTCTGTGTAAAAAGGATCCACAGAAATTGGAAAGCCCGAGAAATGATCTGGTTGATTTAACATCTCTGGGGACAGGAAAATTCTTTATGGCCTTTAGGTGTTTTGGCGAGATTGATATTTTTGAGTCTGAAAGTATGAAACCCAAAAATTCTGTCTCCTTTTGTAAAAAGGAGCACTTGGAAGGATTAAGCTTTAAATTTGCTCCCTCTATTCTCGAAAGTATCTCGTCCAATTGCCACAGTGCATTTTGATTGTTGTCTGAATGATTTAAAATGTCATCAATGTACAATTGGGCATAATTATCTCTTATGCAATCCCTCAAAACATGGCTCATAACCTTTTGAAAATGATTTGGGCTCGTTTTCAAGCCTTGCGGCAGCTTTTTGAAATTAAAAGAATCCCCATCTGGAGCCACAAATTGCGTGAGTATTCTCGAATCTTTGTGTAACTCAACCTGGTGAAAAGACTGCGTTAAATCCAGGCTCGAGAACACCTTTGAATGACCCCTTGCCACACTATCAATTAGGTTTTGTATCAGCGGAGCTGGAGAAGCTATGTCCATGGTATTTTTATTTAAGAACCTAAAATCAAGCAGTATTCTGTAAGAAGGTTTAGTCTCACCTTGTTTCTGTGGCTTCTTAATTATGAAAACTGGTGTTGAGAATGGACCCGGTTCACTTGGCTCGATCACATCGTTTATAACTAGGTCGTCTATTATTTTTTGTAATTCATGTTTTAGGTGAAATGGGCATCTAAAAGGACGCACCCTCTTTGGAACAAAATCTGGTTTTAGGGTTATTTTCATGGGCATTATTGAACATGACCCTAGTCTTCCAGAAGTGTCCACAAACGCATTTCTATGTTTTTGTAAAATGCTTCTCAATTGTTGCCTCTCACTTTGAGATGCATGTGCCGAGCTGATATCAAACAGTACAAAGTGGCAGTCAGGTTTCTCATGAGTAGGCTTGTCACTGGGTTTGAAATGTGACAAAGTCTCATTTTTCCATGCACAATTGTATTTATCATAGATGATGGGAGGGGGATTGCTCTTATTTTGTGTAATTTCCATGGTTTGTAATGACATTATTGCACTGTCGTTAGTATCTGAGAGTATGTCTGACAGATCGTCATAGTCTATAGCATATGTATCAGCTACCGAACTGGGAGGTCGCGTCAGGTCACCCTGCATCATTGAAATTGGTTGGAATGTGAATGATAAGTCATTTTTGTGTACAGTGATGGGATCGGTGCCACTGTAATTTATTGCTGCTAAAACTGACCCATCAATGTCTACTTTGGATAATATCTGTATTGTAGTCATATTTCCATCATATTTGTCAGCGGATTTTATCTGCTCGGAGACTATGCCATTTAATCCTGGTGGTAAGTGAAAGGAGTGTGTAGGTTTAGTACGTACTACTGTAGTTTTCATTGGTTCTATGGTAAAACTGTTTACAGGGTTAGTTGTGATTGCTTTAGAAAAGTGTATGCTATTATCATTAAAATTTAGCTTTGCCCTATGTATTTTCAAAAAGTCTCTCCCAATTATGACCTGGTTATGTAGTTTTGATAGCACGTGGAACGAATGTTTGTAGGTTGTTTTATTGATTGTAATCGGTAGTGCGACTTGATATTCTGACCTTATTATTTCCCCTGAGGCTACTTTGAATGCTCTTTTTGTGGTAGGGAGTCTTGTGATGTCTTTCTTTAAAGATTGTATAAATGATTCACTGACCACAGATAATTCTGCACCTGTGTCTACCAATATGGGTAAGTGTTTTGAATATATTGTAGAGTTAAGAGTCATGTCGGTGAAAAAGTGTACGTCAGCTTTGTCTGTGCATAAAGAAACAGAGTTTAATTGACAAAGCTCACCATCCATGACCCCGGTTATTAGTTTAAATGGTCTTCACAATTATCACTATTATGTCCATAAGTATGACATGATCCACAGTAGTCCAGCCCATCCACCACAAAGATTGGTTTGCTATTTTCAAAACGGACCTTATATTCTCTGTCCGGGCGTCTATTATAACCTCTATTATCACTATTATTTCTATATCTATCGCCACTATAAGATCTACGCCTATTTTCACGGTACCTGTCTCGACTATTTGACCTATAATTATCACGTCTGCTCCTATCGTTCCAGTTGTTGCTGTTACGCTCAGAGCTATGTCGCCTATAGTCTCTGTCATCGTACCGATTTGACTGTCTACCTCTATTGTCTTTATCATGTGAATGTGACCTATTTCTGTACCGGTCGTCTGACCTGTTGTTTTTTCTAAATCTGTCTCTGCTATTTTCACGTGAGTGGGAGCCCCTACTATACCTATTTGAATTGTCATTATAGCGATTCTCCTTTGATCTGTCACGGGACCTCGAATCATTGTCACGCCTATTTCTGTCATGGTTGCGGTCTGCATATCTATTCAATGCGCCGGTTATAGAGTGGATGGCGGCGGTGTTAGCTGCATTACTTTCACTTATGTAACGTTTTAGTTCTTCAATTTTGCTGTCAACTGATGTGACAGTTGAGCTTTCTTCAGCCAAAGCTGCCTCTGCATCAATGGCAGAATTTTCTAATTCATTGTAGTTTTTACGTGGCATGGTCATCACCCTCACCCTTATACGAGGTAATAGTCCCTCAAAAAACTTTAGCATTTTCTGGCCTTCGTCAGTAACATGTGCCTCTTTGCACTTAGCAATAATTTGCTCAGAGAAACGGATGACAGATTGATCCTCTTTCTGTTTGCAATTTAGGTGCTTATGGGTTGATAAGATATCTTTATCTTTAAAGGCAAACGCGTCTGTTAGTTGCCTACATGCCTTGTCAAATGTGTTCCTACAGCTTTCTGGTAGGTCTTTAAGTTTGCGACTTGCTCTCCCTTTTAAGACTGAGAACAGATATTGCAATTTCATGGCCTCACTACATTGCATTTTGCCAATTGATTCCTGTACATCATTTATAAATTCAGAAAAATTTTCAGTTGGGCTTTCACCAGAAAATTCAGTTACAGGAAGGGGCACTGCTCTATAAATAGGTCTATTTGAACCTGTGTACTCACCCTTGGTGTCCGTGGTGTTGTTGCCGTCCTGATCCCTATGGCGTGTCCTTTGGGTCGCAAACAAGTCATCCATCCTCCTGGCCAACATGTCAAGATCGCGTTTTGTCACTTCCGGTGAGCGTCTACGGTCGTCATAGTCATTTGGTGATGATCTCCGATGTCCGGTTGAACCGCTGGGTAGGTATCCCCCAAGGCTGTGGTAAGTAGTCTCGCTATATTGTTGTGATTTAGCTGGTCCGCGTGGAGAGGTGTTATATTGATTATCAGCACCGTACCCCGTGGGACCTGGGTGTCTCATTCGGTTGCCGATGGTTGCGGCAAAACGTGGTGTGTATGCTGCCTCTTTTTGCATAGTGTTGTCGTATAACTTCTGTGTGGGTGATTCTTTGTATGCTGATGAGATAGGGGATTTTGTCGACTGGGTTACTGTGGTAGTTGTAGTGGTAGTGGTTTTCGAGGCACGTTGTGTGAAGCGTTCCACAATTAGGGGATCGTCCTGGATTTCTCCTTCTTCTTCGATTTCTTCTTCGTGGGATTCTAATATGTTAATAGAAGCTTCTTCCACTTCCGAATTATCCGTATCTATTGTAGCGGAGCTGTTTGTCACACCATCATTATTCATATTGTCATTTAATTCATTTTCCATTTTACTTGTAGCGCGCGTTTTTCGTTTATCATAGTTAGTCACAGATTTAGACAATTGTCTTTCTTTTTTGTTATTATGACCAGTTGTCTTATCCATCACACTCAGTCTCCACCATTATGGGAGGAGAATAGGGGAGGAGAATATATTGGTTGTCTTTTATTATAATTTATCCTCTGTTATAAGATATTTGGGTTGATGTAGCTCTCTAATGTCAATTGTGATTAACGCTATATTGAAAGGATGAGTCCAATCTGAGTGCAATAAACAACTGTATCCAAGTTATAACTTTATTGTCTATTGTCACATGAAACTATTATTTATTGACTATTGACTATTGAATGATCTTTGCTGAGCACAAGCTCAGGTTGTGGTCAACATGATGAGTTATTCTCAACTGCCGGCCACAGCGCTCGCTGGCTAGTTCCAGCTCGCCGCTGTTGCCAGACCTTTACATATTTGGGTGGCCTGATTACTAGATTACCTATTGGTCTATACACTTACTAGAATAATGAATATGATAATGAGTTTATATATGTATTGTGACTGATATAGCCAGAATGATCTTAATGCAGAACAATGTTGCTATTATTTTGGAATCGCAGTGGACTAGCTAAGTTAAGAAATGTGAAGGTATATTTTGATGGTGTTCAGGGGATTTTTACATTCTAAGGGAGTGTAATGTAAAATTTTTTGAAGACATTTTTTATCATTAGTGAATTGACTTTTCTAATCTTTATCTCAAAGGATTTCCCACGGGATTCCTTCCCCCTTTGACTGCATTTGTTCGGCAGTCAAACACCATCATCAGCTACAATTGTATCATCACTATCGTCATCTTCATTTGCTGTTGTTCTTGTATCTCTCTTCTGACACGTTTTCGTCATGGAGACTCTCTAACGAATCTTGCATTAACCCGATTTTTCGGCCTCCTATTTCATATAGTTTGCTTATGAAGTTTGAGTGCCTTTTTGGTACATCTGTTTCTTTAGTCACCACACGATTTTTACTTATCAGCTTGAGTAATTCGATGATGTTTGTATCTGCAAGTGGACGTCCATTGAGCACCAATTCCAAATTCTCGTTCCATGAAATTTCGTCTTTATTATCTTGAATGTTTTAATTATGCTCTGTGCAAAAGGTTTCATTTTCTCCGGTAGTAATTGCAAAATGAAATCTGTGTCTTCGTATTGTGGCTTATTTTCAACTGGATTGTGCTTTTGGGATTAGTTTGTGAGTAAAGTTTCATTTTTACATCGGAAGGGATATTTTCATCCAGGATCTTTTTCTCAGGATTCTCATTAATGGGAAATTGACATTCTTTAAACATATCCAAAGGGATTATGATGCTTTCTTTGAAACTCATTTTCTTTTTTAGTATTAATGCAGGCACTATTGACGTCAAAAGCGGAGAGAGCTATGGGTAGAAGTGTAGTTAGAAAACCACCTTGTTGTCCTTGTAATATTCTCTTTTTGCTGGTCTTACTACCACTTTTTTGTGTTAATTTTCGTAAAACCTTTTATACTTTTTGAGTTTTTTGCTGTCTTTTAGTAAGCTTTTAGATTTCCTCTCAAGATGTTGTATATAGTGTTTGACATTTTTTATATTATAGGGTTGTAATCTCTTGCATTAAATCGTCAAGAATAAATATATTTTGTTTATTTTCCATAGAAGTCAGGAATTTCAACTGGTCACTAGATACTGAAAATAGAAGTTGACATTATTTTCTTTAAACAGTTTCTGAAGAGGTTTATTCCAATATTCTTTACCGAGATCAGATTGTAAGTTTTGTGTTTTTTTCTTTTTTTAAAAGCGCTTTATATGCTGTCACCATAGAGCTAGCATTTTTTATTCTTCAAGACCGTAGCTGTTGCTTGCCGACTGAAGACATCGATGTTCACCAATATATATTTGTATCCATAGTTATATTTTGCGAGAGCTTCAAATACAGCTAAGTCAGTTTGCCAAAAGTGTCCAATTTCTTTTGCTATGGTCTTTCTGCGTGGAAACTTATTGATTGCAGAGCGATGTAACACATAAGCTTTCTGTCCTGATAACCATTTTTTAACACCTTTAAGTTTGATAGAATTGTCATTTGATTTTGCTGCTTTATACAGAGAATATACCGATCCAAAACTTGCAGGATGCGCAGGGTCAAAATATATATATTGAAGTATGCTTGTCATGTTCTTCAATTTTTACTGGAAGAAGGTAGTATGATAAGTCCAACGTTGGGCATATTACATGACGACATCGTATTCAGTAGAGTACTGATGTTGTTGATAGTATCATCTTGTTTTTCTTTCGTTTGTACAGTCTCTTCACCACGGGCAATCTTTTTAGTTGATGGTGGGGAATTATTATTACGAGCTTCTTTACTTGCAGCCCTCTTCTGTCTTTTTTCTCTTTCTTTCAGAAATTTTGGTTGACAAGAATTGCATCGAATGCTATCTAATGTAAAATATTTTCTGCTCTCGTAAGGTTTATGACAACGCATTCTTTGTACATGTTCTCTTCACAAATAAGGCAGTATGGCTTGTTTCGAGCAAGCTCTCTCAGTTTATTGCAATAATTACATTTCTTCTGAAACTCGTCAAAGTCAGTACTGAAATCATTGTCGTCAGACATAGCTGATTTGGTTGTTTTGATGATTTTAATTGTCTTATCTCAAGAAAAAAAATTAGGGGTCTTTTCACAGTTTTTTTGTCAGTGATTTTCTCTACCTAATGAAAAATTAGTGAGCTACTTTCAAGAAGAGTATTTTCATTTGAATGGTGATGACGAACAAATTCTCTCTGCTTATTGTAACTTATCTCAAGGAAACTTTTGAAGGGACTTTTTTTCCTCACAATTTTGCTTGTTGTCTCAATGTTGGATCATGTTCTTGATATCTTCTGCAAGTTGCTTCGGATTATTGTTAATTGTAATGTATCTCAGAGAATTGGGATCAAAATCTTCAAGATACTCGTGGTAGACATCATTGACTGTACGTAGGTATTCAATGCTTACATTTTGTTCTCCCTCACGTTGACGACGAGTCAAGTGTTCATAGCATTGCTCTGTAGCGGTGTCTACGTATAGAATGGTGTTTGCTCCAAGTGGGTGTTTAGGGAAAATTTTAATCAGATTCTGACGGCTGCGGTAAATAAGAAAATCATGTTCAAATTTTTCAATGTAACCCATTTTATATTGGGTGATTGTAAACAATATAGGTGAGAACAACGTACGCTCAGTGAGAAGTAGCTCAACATTGGTAAGATTTTTTAATTCGTTCTTGTAATATTGGCTGAGGGTATCCAATATATGGAGCTGTGAGAAAGCAGCATATTTCACTGGATCGTTGTACATCATTTCTAATGGATTGTAGTGAAGAAAATTTTGAAAACTCTGGACTGGTTCTTCTATGATTTTTATGCGAGTGTCATTCTGCAATTCTGTCTGCAGCTTTCTTATCAAAGTTGACTTTCCCGCTCCGATGTTTCCTTCTATGGCAACGATTTTCATTTTTAGGTATACAGCAGAGGAACTTTAAAAACCAATTGGATTGCAGGGGACCATCAGTGTCATCCATCTCAAGGGAAATTCTAATGCAGCAGATACAGTAAGTATTTAGGTTTTTCAAATCGCAAAGGCATTTGTTCTTAGGCATGATATTCTTTATAGCATCCATAATGTATCCTCAGTCGTCTCCACTTGTATCTGAATCAGTAAGGTTTTGATCATCCCAGCGGAGTTTCTTTGCTTTTTTTCTTTTTGTATTCATTCTCGCTTTCTTCATCAGACTCTTGATGTTTTCTCTTTTTCATTGTTTTCTTCTTTGACAAAAAGTCATTGATGACTGAGATAATCTTTTTCTGTTTTTTATACAACATTTGAAATTCATCCAATGTAAAGGTTATCACTTTATCTTTCGTTTTGTCTTTAATGTGAACGTAATTTTGTCCACGAAATCTATTCAACCAGAGAATTTTTCGTTCGCTCAGAACAAATGATTCTTTGTTACTCTCAGACATTGCTATTTTTAATAGGAATACTGTTCCAATACTATGTGATATTATGCTTATCTCAAGGATGTTTTGAGCAGTATGTAATTAGTTTTGTTCTATGTGTTTATGTCCATAAGCGAGAGTAGTAATTCCATCAGAAAGAATATATCGTTTGTCATCCACAGGTGATAGCCCGCTGATTGTTCTCTTACAGGTAAATAAAGTGTTTTTAAAACTACGAATTGAGAAAAATTCATGTAGTTGGATGGGTGACAAATTGAGAGCTTGTTCATAATTTTCAAATGACAGTTCGTCACTAATATGCGATTTCAGCCCTTTAGCTTTTTTAGTCTGTTTTTGATTTTTTGTGAGTATCGCATAGCACTTTGATTTCAGACCAATGAATTGATGAATCACTTCTGAAGCTAATTCATCTTTGAAAGTACCTAACATTTTCTTCCTTTGTTCCGAGAACAGGGGGTGATCTTGAGGAAAATTTGACGTATCGAAGTATTTTGCATTGAGAGTCAAGGATCGCCACACAATCAGCATCATCAATGTCAACACAAAAATTGGATAACAAAATATGCATAAAAATCAATCTTCAATCATTACATAAGCATCAGGAAAACATCTCCAATCATTAATCAGCATCACCACGTCAACCACCTGCCAATACACAACAAGTGTCGGAAGCAGGCGACTATATTCGTGGATAAGCAGCATCAGCGACCATCCATGCCAAGTGAGCATTTTACAAAGTCCGTCAATTCCAGCAACTACCAGATAGAGATGGCTACAGATGGTCTAAAATCAGGTAAGTCATCACCTTTTTTAAACCGTGTTCACAAGTTACCATGAATATTAACACGTCTCGGCGTTCTAAAGTGATGATTCATATCATAGGGTGTGATGTTGGATTTGAAGGAAGAGAAGTAGTTGTTGATTCTATTTATTGACTGTCTAATTACATCGAGTTCTAGTATATATATCCCGTGCTCGTCTAGCTCAATAGACTAGTAAGAGCGGGTTGAGGTCTAGTAGACTCAGAGGCAGGAGGTCCCTGCCGTGAGTATGAGCAAAAGTGTGCCCTGATAAGTCTACCCTTTACAATCCCCCCCCGCTAAATAAAGGGACTTTTGTACGTACAAAAGGACCTCTAGACTCTCATCCCAATACACAATATGAGCACAGATATGAACATATACATACATTCAATTTTATCGTAATATATATATTGGAAAAGAACTACATGCTAATTAGGATATAAAATATACAAGAGTCTAGTTTACATACTACATAAGTCCAGTTATTATACTGTTCAATAAAACATTAAGAATTAATCAACCGAAGAACTTGAAACGTTCAAAAAATAATACAACATGACAATAATAAGAAACTTGGATTTGAAATAGCATGAAAACTACATATGAGTTTTGTATTGTCACAATGCATTTAGTTGAGTGCACACGATTTTAAAGACACAATAGTATTTATCGTCCATAAATAATGATCTTCAATAAATCTATAACGTGCTACGGTTATAACTACATATATTTTATATATAAGCTAAATAATGTTTACAATAAGTAATCATCAAAGAAAATGACAGAGTGTAATTCCCATGATTTACAATATATAGCGCACTACATTAATCATAAACGCTGTTTAATACAAGAAGCAAAAAAAATCTATATATAATGTTTGAAGTGTCAAAGAATGAGACATTAACACTTGTAAACATATAATGTAGTAATGATATATACATTTTGTGAATAAAGATTAAATTAGTATATTTCAAATCAATGTTCCTATTTTCACAAATACATGATAGTGTCCAATAGCCGCTGACGGCAATACAGAGTGTTCATATCGTCCTATGGCCTTATACGCCTGATTGGATGAGAGAGGATGTAGTTGATACAGAGAGCGTGGCTTATCCTCATCACTATGGTATAGAAGTTCGTCTTGTGGGGGGTGTCACTCCTCGTGAGATAGTCTCAAATTATTCTTGTATCCAAATTCTATGGAAGTTATTTTTATCAATATGGCGGTGCCGTGTTTGGATCCATTGAACTGCAAGGTGTTAGTCCGAGCTTCAAGCCCGCCTGTATGAGTGCTCGTGCACACCGCTTGGAAGAGAGGCTTCGGGCGAACGTTATGATTGGGGTCACTACGTGGGAAGAGGATGTTCAATCGGAGAAACTGATGTCTTCGCCCGTCATTCGGCAACTGCCCACCCATTGTGGTCGCCGATTCTGATGTCGACTCAGTTATCGTGTTGGACCCATTGGCCAAGTTCTTCCCTGCTGTTTCCGTGGATGGAGAAGACAGCTTGGCGTGATGATTGATGAAGGAAACCCATTTCAAGTGTTTAATGAAAGTACAATTTATTGCATAATTATGTATTGTTTATGAAAACTATTTTTCAATTAGTATCATTGTTCAAATACAATTTTAAAAAAAAAATATTAACATAATGTGTTTTTATCGTTTGCAGTCCTACAAGTGCTAAAGAAGACGTGGCGACTAGGGGGTGCCGAAAGTGATGTGGGGGCTGGATTTTGATGCGACTGGAGGTTTGAGCCTGATGGGTGGCCCCTCAACATCGCCCCGCCTTCCCACCCGATGACAGATGGATGGATGATCGCCGGCGAGTCTATCCCCAGGCGTTGAGGACTACACTTGGTACCCGGCGTCCGGCAGGCGCTACAGAGGCCGCCCTTGTGACCGGCGGTATAAATGTACCCGACTTATGAGGTTGCCAAGTGAGGCATTGTGTAGATGTGATTTTTGGGCCCTGCAACCCCAAGGGGGCGATTATTTTTCAAATGGTTTCCCCAAAATTTGTTCTTATGGGAGAAATTCGAATCCTTTTGACCCTTTACCAAAAAAAATTAAATTTGAATTTATTACAACATCCCCAGGGGGTTTTTGGTGGGGTTTTTTTTTTTTTTTTAATTTTTAATTTAATTTAAAATTTAAAACAGGAAATTTATCTTAAAAGTTACCAACCCAATAAACTGCATAAATGTCCTGAATTTCACATGATAGAGTTGAGGTGCATGGCGTAGTGGCTAGGGCCACTAGTATATATATCCCGTAATAGACTAGTGAGAGCGGGTTGAGGTCTAGTAGACTCATAGGCAGGAGGTCCCTGCCTTGAGTATGAGCAAAAGCGGTGCCTGATAAGTCTACCATTACAATCCCCCCCCGCCAAATAAGGGACTTTTGTACGTACAAAAGGACCTCTAGACCTCATCCCAATTCACAATATGAGCACGAATATAAACAAATACATACATTCAATCTTATCGTAATATATATTGAAAAAAAGAACTACATACTAACTAGGATATAAAAATATGCAAGAGTCTAGTTTACATACTACATATGTTCACTTATTATACTGTTGAATAACACATTAAGAATTAATCAACCGAAGAACTTGAAACGTTAAATGAAATACATACAATCATGACAATAATGAGAAACTTGGATTTGAATTAGCATGAAATTACATATGAGTTTTGTTTTGTCACAATGCATTTTAGTTGAGTGCACACGATTTTAAAGACACAATGAGTTATTTTTCGTCCATAAATAATGGTCCTTAATAAATCTATAACGTTCTATATGGTTATAACTACATATATTTTATATATAAGCTAAATAATGTTTACAATAAACAATCATCAAAGAAATGACAGAGATTAATTCCCATGATTACTACACACATATATATATATATAGCGCACTACATCAATCATAAATGCGTTTAATACAAGAAGCAAAAAAATCTATATATAATGTTTAAATGCACAAAAAATAAGACATTAATACTTGTAAACATATAATGAAGTAAATGATATATACATTTTTGTGAATAAAGATTAAATTAATATATTTAAAACCAATGTTCTTATTTCACAAATACATGATAGTGTCCAATATAGCCGCTAGACGGCAATACAAATGTTCATATCGTTTCATGGCCTTGCGCCGCCCTGATTGGATGAGATGAGGATGTAGCTGATACAGAGGGCGTGGCTTATCCCCCTCGTCACTATGGTATATAAAGTTCCGTTTTGTAGAGGTGATGTCACTCCTTTTGAGACAGTCTCAAAATATTTCTTTGTATCAAAATTCTATGGAAGTTTTATTTATCAAAATGGCCGGTGCCGTGTTTGGATCCGTTGAGCTGCATGGGTGTTAGTCCGAGCTTCCAAGCCCGTTTGTATGAGTTTGCTCGTGCACTCGCCCTGGAAGAAGGATTCGGGCGGAACGTTATGATTGGGGGTCACTTACGTGGAAGAGGATGTTCAATCTGGACGCAGAAACTGATGTTTCGCCGTCATTCGGCAACTGCCCACCCATTGTGGTGGTCGATTCTGATGTTGAGTCCGTTATCGTGTTGGACGACGATGATGATGAGTGTTTTCCTGACTGTCTCCGTGGATGGAGAAGATGCTGGCGTGATGAATGATGAAGGAAACAGATTTCAAGTGTTTAATGAGTAAGTACAATTTTTGCATAATTATGTATTGTTTATGAAACTATTTATATTTCAATTGTTTATCATTGTTCACATAATGAAAAAAAATTATTAATATATTGTGTTTTATTGTTGTTGCAGTCCTACAAGTGCTAAAGAAGACGTGGCGACTGGGGGGTGCCGGAAGTGATGTGGGGGCTGGATTTGATGAGGACGGCGGCGGTTGAGCCTGATGGGTCGCCCCTCAACATCGCCCTTGCTGCTCCCACCGATGATGAATGGATGGATGATGCGCCGGCCCGAGTCTATCCCCAGGACGTTGAGGACTACACCTTGGTATCCCGACGTCCGGCAGAGGCGCTACCGGGGCGCCCCTGACGGTCGGCGTTATCGGACCCCTCGGCCTATGAGGTGCCAAGTGAGGCATTGTGCAGATGTGACTTTGGCCATGCAGCCGCTGTTAGTGCGCGCGACCCCTATTTTTGAGGCCACTCAGGTGATTGGCACATGCACCTGTGAGTGCCGATTTTGCAGCCAATGACTATTGGATTTCAAAGGCCACTCATTTCAAGGAATGATTGGTGCTTGCACATGTGATGCCGATTTTGCAGACCCTAATGACTATTGATTATTACAATGGATGATTGGATATGTGTGGATATATGAAATTATGGATTTATGCTTCTGGTATGGATTGTTTATTGTTGATTATATATACCTGTTGTTGTTTAATAAAGTGAATACCATTCTAAATTGAATTGATTGTGTTCTTGAATCTTAAATTCTAGATGGTCGGCATAATCTCTCATTTATGTGTTCCAAATTTCTGTATACGTTACTTTCATTTGGCACGTATAGTAATGCGTAGAATGTCATTAATTGTGATGAATTTATGGCGTTGAGTTTTTCGCTTTCCCTTATTGACACTTTAACTGAAGTTGGCAGCGGTATATCTTGTACATGATCTTCATACGTGAATGAGAGTTTTTGCTGCCATCTGATATTAATAGATGGCCACAAACGTTGGTATGAAATCGAAAATCCCTCCATGATTGGTATTTCAGTGAATTTTATTTTAATGTCTAGCGGGACGTCTGTCAAGTAAATTAGGGACGTACGTTTAGCATCAAAAATCTTTACATATAGTTTGGCCTTTTCTCCCTTGGGTGTTGGTTGCGTGAATCTTGACCATAATTTAACGCTTGCCCTGACGCTTATAAGTAGTAGAGCTACGCTGGCCATTGTCAATATCCCTGGTGGGATATATATCTCGTAATTGTGATCGGGCAACGTAGTCGCCGTTGGCGAGTGCTGTTGACTTAGTATGTAACCGTTTGCAGGTGCCATATTTGTGGTCATTAATCCTAGCATTAACACGGATCGGAATCTCACAAATATGAATATCAAGGCCAATGTTAAGCCCGTGTTCCATATTATTATGCCAACAGCAATAATGATCTCAGAGAGGTCTGATTTGAATTGAGGGATAAATTCCGCTGTATCCAATATACTGTCTATGTTATTCCGTATAGGTTGGTTCATTGACGTGTCTGGTGTATACGGTAATTCAGTATATTCGTTTAGCAGGCGTGGTTCGGTCTTCACTGTAGCTCTAGCGTTCGTTACGTTTTGTAATATTGACGCATCTATGGAAATCATTTGTGCTACATTTATAGGATATGAAATTTTTATTGGTGATTCATTCATACTACATTTTTCTGAATGTGGTTGCACTGAAAACATGTCACTATGCAGTTTGCATCCACAGGCGAGGTCGATCAATGCATGTGAATTAATCTTATGAAAACTGTCTTCTTTGTCGTTGCAACTGACACGTATTGGGCTGTTCAGTTTTTGCAACAAGAACCTGGAGTGACCAATTTTAAATACTGCTGGTTCCAATAGTGTGTCTGAACTCGTGAATGTGCAAGTGCTAGTAATTTTGTGGTTAACAAAAATATTGTATAAGCAGTCGCCTGTATCTTGTCCGTATAGGAATATAGGATCTTCACATATATAATCTTGGCGTGCACATTTGTCGTATTGGTGTTGTGTTAAGTAGCCGAAAGATCCTTTATCACGTGAGAAAACCATGTAATTGTGAATTGTGTTCAATTCTGTCGTCTTGTTATCGTGGTTACCCGCGGGAGTATGTAGCGGCAATTTGTACGTGGTAATACGATACACATCCATGATAGCGTTAGTTTCGGTTAGTGGCAATTCTGTGGAGATAATTAGCGTATCGTCCGTGAGATACGCTATGCATTTGGCATAGTGATAAAAATAATCCATGTTTACATAAGCTGATAGTGGCTTTAAACCTCGTTTACGTAGTGGTGTTTTAATTCTATCCATAGCTTTTTCTAGAGTCGATTGAGTTATCAATTTGTCGGGTAGGAGATGTCGAATTAGTAGGTGTATTTGTTGGCGAAATTCCCTGAGGCTTGTTAATGCCGTTTTCAGAGTTGTTGTCTGTTGAATTAAACGTTGGGTTGCAGTTAAGATGTGGGTGTAACCCCTTAACACATATACTTCATGTGAGTAGAAGTCGAAGTCAGTTCTCATGTTATTTATGTATAAAGTTAGATTATTAACCCTTGCTATCGTTTCTTTTAATGCCGTGTCAGATTTGTTCAAATGGCCTGCTAGAGACCGGAAGTTTGAGTAAGTGTTGTTCTTGAAACTTGAGACGAAATCGTACATTGAATCGATAGTATCTGCATTATTTTTAACGTAACGTGCCGTGTGAATAATTTGTTTTTGCAAGTCCTGTATTGAGTCTGTAGAGGCTACGCCGAATAACTGTGATAAAATGCCGCCAATGTTGAGTATAGCGCGTTTGCTTGTAGTATCTACTCGTAACGTAGATAAGTCGACGTCTAGTTGGTGAATTTCTTTGTTGTAGTCTGAC
>JAGTTF010000532.1:43900-66714 GCA_019095985.1 Streblospio benedicti
CACTTCCACCAACGTAACTATAAGAGAATGTGGCTCACGGTCTAGTCCCTTTTTGTGCGTAGTCTCGATCAACCAGACTCTGTAATGGCGGCGCTCATTTCATGCAATAGAGAGTCTGGTTGAACAGAAAGGCTATTTTTATGCGTGACGTGTGATTGACAGCTTGATGTTGACAACAGACTGCCGATTCGATTCTTTCCTTCTAATAACGTCAATTGGGTTCCATATCTAGGTATTATAAATGATCCCATGATATTTTTGATTACAATATATTTTTATTCGACACATTGTATACGTACTAACAATACACGTATATACTAAAATGCCCGAAATTCAGATCACCAATAAAATATCTAGCTTGTTTACAATAATGTTAATGGCGGCATGTTTACGAGAATACAGAGCGACTAGCGTAAAACGTGCAGGGTTCAAGTAGGACACAGTGCGTTCAAGGTGTTCCTTAAAACGTCAACCCTCCAAACAATAACGTGCCCCGCATACTAAAAGTATCTCTGAACGTCTTCATTCTATTCTATTCTATTCTATTCTATTCTATTCAATAATCGGCTAATTCCCTGGTGGGATATCCCGCCGATGATAGTGTGTGCCACATGGCCAAAGTCGGTCCTTGAACATGGATCCACTCTCAGCCACCTCCTTCTTCAGATCATTCCACTCCGGTATTGTAAACTGGCCGCCATCTCGGATTACAAACCAAATGTGTCAACTGGACCAGGCTCTGTCAATACAGAGTCTGGTTAAACTGAGCTATGAATCAACGTAAACATCGCCGTTTTCTTTTCCATTGCATTGGAGTTAAAAATTCACTCCCACGCAGTTCAGACTAACTTCTTAAAACCAGCAACATTGTATTTGCACGTTTCATAGGACGTATTCTAAATTTAGAATATCCAGGGTCGCCAAACCCACAAACAACTGTGACTACCGATGATAGTCACTCTTATCAAAATAATCGACAGCCATAAGAGAATGATAACTGTATATGTTGCATTAAAGTTTATCTGGAAATATTATTTTTATTTTGAATATTGAATCACTATGCGCTCACCATGTCAGGTTTTTTAAGTTTACATTTTTTATGACAATGTCTAAATATATTATACAAATGAGAGAAGTAATGTTTAGCAACTTGCTGGCCCGTGCTATGACTTGTCATTATTATATTATAAGGAACACTTGAGTTGCTCCTCTTTCATGGGTTTGCTGAGTGAAAGTAATGTTTCAAAATATGCTCTATACGGATAGAGTGTATCATTTGAAGAGCAGCTTTTGTTATTCATCAGCACATCAACGGATTTGAAGCAGGCCGCGTGAAAGTAGTAGACAGGAAAGACTATTGATTTAGCAGGTATAGTGTCATCGTTATGTGCTGTTGTTGCACTAAGAACTGCACCATTTTCGTCAAGAATTCGACATTGCATATAGAGAAAGATGAATTGGGGATCAATATATTCTTCGTCATTTACAGGGATGTTGAAATCAAGCGGACCTCCTCGGTCGAGAGAAGTTTGTGGAAAGTATTTTTCATATTTAGTGTCCTCAATACTTGTTTGTGTGCCAAAAAATTTGAAATAGTTCCAATTCACTCTTGATAAGTTCATGTGAGTCTCCGTGTATGAGTGCCATTTTTTTTTAATCAAAGATATCGGTAGTTGTTATTTTACGCCGCTTCGCTGTGCACTTTTTTCTTGCAGGGTGCCTTGTCCTTCCACCTCTTCCCGTCTGATCTTTAACGACGTCTTCGATTAAAAGTACATCATGAGCTAGGTTGGTGCCTGTTTTGAGAACCGGTGCGATGTGTTTGCTCAATAACGGAATCGCTTTTCGAAATAACCCCGAGAGAAAATTTCCTAATCCGTTTCCGTACTGTTGGGTTTCTCCTGCAAATGTTTTCAAACCATGTCCGTAATGTTCTGTATATGCTTGTTTATTGCAAACAAAAGCCACAGGTGCCATTGTGTTACAGCCAGAAGTGTTTTTTTCTAAAGTGAAGTTTCACAATCACTTTTCCAGTTTGAAATCTGATGAGCTCGCCCAAGTCGTTTGCAAGCTTGATTTCTATGTGTTGAAAGAAGTCACTTGATAAATCTAGATAATGCGGAGAATCAAATATCTTATGTACATATTCACCTTCTTTGCCTTCAAGAGAAATTGTTCGTAATAGAGGAACGAGTTGATTACCAACAATTTGGTCTCTTACTATGTTTGAGTAAATGTAGATATTGAACAGAGATGCTTTCAAATCTCCTACTCTTTCAGCTTTCCATACAGTTCGACGACGTTCATTTCTTATCTCAGAAGATTCTGTGGAGTATTTCAAGATAGATTCATTAAAGCCGAGCATTTTAGCTAAAGTAGGATTAAATTTTATAATTTCTCTTTCAAACAAAATTATTCTCACCCTGTTTTTATTGATGGATTTGTTCTTATCAATAGACAATCTACCCCGAAACCCATCTGGAAGGATGCTGTTAATTTCCTCTACAATTTCTTCAATGTTGTGGTAATATCGCACAGGTAATTGAGAAATAGGCGTGTTGTGCGTAAAAACGTTGAATGATATCTCTTCATAGAAATTGAAATGAATGATGTTAATTGGATCGTATATATTATCATAAATGAGTGGAAATGAGATTTCAACGAGTGCAACTTCAAATTCATTATTTTGGAATCGCAGTGGACTAGCTAAGTTAGTGAAAAATGTGAAGGTATATTCTGATGGTGTTCAGGGGATTTTACATTCGAAGGAAGTGTAATGTAAAATTTTTGTGAAGACATTTTTTTTTATCATTAGTGAATTGACTTTTCTAATCTTTATCTCAAAGGATTTCCCACGGGATTCCTTCCCCCCTTTGACTGCGTTTTTTCGGCGGTGGAACACCATCATCAGCTACAATTGTATCATCACTATCGTCGTCTTCATTTGCTGTTGTTCTTGTATCTCCTCTTCTGACACGTTTCCGTCGTGTAGACTCTCTAACGAATCTTGCATTAACCCAACTTTTCGGCACTCCTATTTCATATAGTTTGCTTATGAAGTTTCGAGTGCCTTTTGGTACATCTGTTTCTTTAGTCACCACACGATTTTTACTTATCAGCTTGAATAATTCGATGATGTTTGTATCTGCAAGTGGACGTCCATTGAGCACCAATTCCAAATTCTCGTTCCATGAAATTTCGTCTTTATTATCTTGAATCTTTTTAATTATGCTATGTGCAAAAGGTTGCGCTTTCTCCGGTAGTAATTGCACAATGAAATCTGTGTCTTCGTATTGTGGCTTATTTTCAACTGGATTGTGCTTTTTGCGAATAGTTTGTGAGTAAAGTTTCATTTTACATCGGAAGGGATATTCTCATACAGGATCATTTTTTCTCGGGATTTTCATTAATGGGAATTGGCATTCTTTAAACATTTCCAAAGGGATTATGATGCTTTCTTTGAAACTCATTTTCTTTTTTACATTAATGCAGGCACTAAGTGTGGTTAGAAAATCATTTTGTTGTCCTTATAATATTCTCTTTTTGCTGGTCTTACTACCACTTTTTTTGCTAATTTTCTTAAATTCGCTTCAGTAGTTTGCTGGAGTGATCACTTTGTTTCTATGTATGTTTATGTATGTCTCCGGACAAGCTAGAGCTTTTACCGTTCCACAGATTTCGTTCAAACTTTACACGACTATGAGGTATGAGGCGACACCGAAGTGATTCGATTTTGGGCGCTCTGCCAATTAAATTTTGTTTTCTAGAAGCGCTTTTATGACATTTTTAATGATATTCAATGCACTTAGCCAGCAAGTGAAACGTTATACGTGTACTGGCCATAGTATACGTCATTACACGTATGACGTCAAAACGTAAAACTACAGGAAGTTAAACGTGTTAGTGAAGTTAAATGTTAAACGTAGCTGAAGCGAAATCCTTGTGATCACTTTGTTTCTATGTATGTATGTATGTATGTATGTATGTATGTATGTATGTATGTATGTATGTATGTATGTATGTCACCGGACAAGCTAGAGTTTTTACCGTTCCACAGATTTCGTTCAAACTTTACACGACTATGAGGTATGAGGCGACACCGAAGTGATTCGATTTTGGACGCTCTGCCAATTAAATTTTGTTTTCTAGAAGCGCTTTTATGACATTTTTAATGATATTCAATGCACTTAGCCAGCAAGAAAAAATCAATATTTCAACCAAGCACCAAAATTGATTATTGGATTTGAAACTGATATTGATTATCATCTTGTTATCCAGTACTATTGTATGGCAACACAAATAGCTTTATGCTGGATATATTGATTCTGATTCATTCTGATGTTTTCTCTTCAAATTCATAGATTTCTTGATTGTAAAGTATACATTTTTTCAATATATTATCTTAATTGTCCATAAGTCAACCAGGGATGGGCGCAATACTTAAAAATATTGAAATACTTCTGCAATACCTCACAAAACTATTGCAATATTTTTGCACAAAAAAAAGTATTGCAATTTTAAAAAAAGTAGTGCAATACTTTACAAAAGTATTGCATTACTTTTGCAATACTTCTTCACTTCTTATCATCTTTAAATCCCAATTACTAAGAACTTAAACTAGCCAACAATATATTTGGTGCTGCTTGTCTCTCCAAAGTTTATCCTTATATGATTTTTAAATATATATAAATGTTTAATGAATGACATATTGATGACGTAATATTCTGAATTTGATATGGCAAAGGAGAGAGGAATTCAAGGAGGTATGTATTTGAATTATTGAATTTGGACCATAAATGATTTCGGTAATAGATTCATATACATGTAGTACGATGAGAACCTGGAATCATAAAAATCTCTCCAGATATACATAATACTAAAATAATTCTAAAAATAAAACAAAAAATCTACAAAAGTATTGCAAAGTATTGCGCAATACTGCAATACTTTTCAAAGGCAATACATTTGCGATATTCTATTGCATATACAAAAGAATTTCAATACAGTATTGCGAGGCTTTGTAAATACTGCAATACTTGCAATACTTAGTATTGCCCATCGCTGAAGTCAACAACGCAGTGTTCTTTGAACACTTTTGATCTAGTTATACTTTTTTGAGGTTTTTGCTGTCTATTAGTAAGCTTTTAGATTTCCTCTCAAGATGTTGTATATGCATTCACGTAAAGCATCAATTTCTTGCGGGGATGCTAGGGAAATTAGCTGTCGTCTGCGCTTCTTGTTGTTTCCAGATTTTGAAAGGAGACTTAGAATGTTTGTAAGCTTTGCTCATTTTTGTAGAACAAAGACTCTCTGATACGGTTGAAAAATATCGGTTCTGAATCTTGCATCAGCGGGTGTAGTAATATGGCCATCAATAAATAGATACCCATGGGCCCTGTTTGCAGCCATCTCAAAGAGTTTTATGAATTGTTTTTGTTGACCCGGTAGTATTTTTGTGCAATGCTATATATTTGACTTTTATCTAATGAGTTGTAGAAAAGGCATAGGTAATGCGCACATCTATAAAATGTTAATCGTTCTTTTCCATGGTGGAATATATTTTGAACGATCATAATCCAACTGACTTGAGCATGTTGAATTTTTTTATAAAATAGGGATGTAAGAGTAGTATTATTGGTAGCTTCTTGCATTAAATCGTCAAAAATAAATAGATTTTGTTTATTTTCCACAATATAATCTTCTATATTGTCAGGAATCCCTTCGACTGTTGTAACAATATCAGGGTGTTCATTTTTTACTTGGTCTATAGATTTATTATGCTTACTGTAAAAGAACATAATATTTTTCAAATTTACTATCGATAACTCTGTGCGCGTGTAGCGGTAAGTTTAATACAAAATGTGTTTTGCCACTATATGGACCCCCCGCTACCAGCATACCGAATGAATTGCGAACTCGTGCATCGAAGACTTGGAACTCTGAAGTCATTTTTTTCTTTAAAAGTATTAATTACAAAGAACAAACATCACTTTATCTCAAGTTATTTTAATCACACCTTTTTCAAAATTTACAAAAAAGTTCTATGCAATAATATCAATCATGTAATGCAAGAGGTAAATTAAAAGATTAACCTTAATATTAACATGTCTCTTAAAAAAAAAACATTCATTATATTCAACAAAAAAGCTAACACGTAAACAACCATATCATTTCATCTTTACAAGATCTGTTAAAAGAAATACCGAAATGTTTTTTTACAACAATTCTGTACGTCAGTAACATAAACATTAAAGTTTTACAAAATACAAGCGCAAGATCAAATATTATTTTGTATATGCTTCAAATTAAATCTACACGATGAAAATTATCTAGAAACTCAACAACAATAACAATCCTGTATTGTAGCAGTCTTAGGTGGAAAAGAAAAGTACCTTTTTACAAAAACAAGATACGTGTCATGAAACAATTATTACAAAAATTCTAAGAAACCTTTTGCAGTTCTGCATCATAGAATATGCCTTCAATTATATCACCACTCTTATCCATAATTTTCCACACAGGTGGAACTGTTCGAATATGACCGACAATAGTGAATTTTTCTTGTGTCCATTTTGGAAGATATCCTTTTCTAAAGGTTCTTCTAAGCTTAGTTATTACTACTGTATCCCCTATGTTGAATTTGGTATTTTTTTCTTCTTTGATCAGATGAAGCCTGCATATTGCGATTCCCAAATTTCACGTTCATTTGATTCATTAACTTGATTTGGAGATATACCTCCTAACGATCTATGTGCTTTGTTATTGTATGCTTTCATGAGAGAAGGCAATACGGTCAAATAGTTGAGAGTGTTATTGTGAGTAAAATAACAGAACATTTTTTTAGTTTTCTTATGAATCTCTCAGCTATAGAAGCTTTCTGGTCACTAGATACTGAAAAGAAGTTGACATTATTTTCTTTAAACAGTTTCTGAAGAGGTTTATTCCAATATTCTTTACCGAGATCAGATTGTAAGTTTTGTGTTTTTTTCTTTTTAAAAAGCGCTTAATATGCTGTTACCATAGAGCTAGTATTTTTATTCTTCAAGACCGTAGCTGTTGCTTGCCGACTGAAGACATCGATGTTCACCAATATATATTTGTATCCATAGTTATATTTTGCGAGAGCTTCAAATACAGCTAAGTCAGTTTGCCAAAAGTGTCCAATTTCTTTTGCTATGGTCTTTCTGCGTGGAAACTTATTGATTGTAGACCGATGTAACACATGAGCTTTCTGTCCTGATAACCATTTTTAACATCTTTAAATTTGATAGAATTGTCATTTGATTTTGCTGCTTTATACAGAGAATATGCCGATCCAAAACTTGCAGGATGCGTGGGGTCAAAATATATATCGTGAAGTATGCTTGTCATGTTTTTCAATTTTTACTGGAAAAAGGTAGCATGATAAGTCCAATGTTGGCCATATTACATGACGACATCGTATTCAGTAGAGTACTGATGTTGTTGATAGTATCATCGTGTTTTTCTTTGGTTTGTACAGTCTCTTCACCACGAGCAATCTTTTTAGTTGATGGTGGGGAATTATTATTAGAGCTTCTTTACTTGCAGCCCTCTTCTGTCTTTTTTCTCTTTCTTTCAGAAATTTTGGTTGACAAGAATTGCATCGAATGCTATCTAATGTAAAATATTTTCTGCTCTCGTAAGGTTTATGACAACGTCTGCATTCTTTGTACATGTTCTCTTCACAAATAAGGCAGTATGGCTTGTTTCGAGCAAGCTCTCTCAGTTTATTGCAATAATTACATTTCTTCTGAAACTCGTCAAAGTCAGTACTGAAATCATTGTCGTCAGACATAGCTGATTTGGTTGTTTTGATGATTTTAATTGTCCTATCTCAAGAAAAAAATTAGGGGTCTTTTCACAGTTTTTTTGCTTTGACAGTGATTTTCTCTACCTAATGAAAATTAGTGAGCTACTTTCAAGAAGAGTATTTTCATTTGAATGGTGATGATGAACTATTCTCTCTGCTTATTGTAACTTATCTCAAGGAAACTTTTGAAGGATTTTTTTCCTCACAATTTTGCTTGTTGTCTCAATGTTGGATCATTTTCTTGATATCTTCTGCAAGTTGCTTCGGATTATTGTTAATTGTGATGTATCTCAGAGAATTGGTATCAAAATCTTCAAGATACTCGTGGTAGACATCATTGACTGTACGTAGGTATTCAATGCTTACATTCTGTTCTCCCTCACGTTGACGACGATTCAGGTGCTCATAGCATTGCTCTGTAGTGGTGTCTACGTATAGTATGGTGTTTGCTCCAAGTGGGTGTTTAGGGAAAATTTTAATCAGATTCTGACGGCTGCGGTAAATAAGAAAATCATGTTCAAATTTTTCAATGTAACCCATTTTATATTGGGTGATTGTAAACAATATAGGTGAGAACAACGTACGCTCAGTGAGAAGTAGCTCAACATTGTTAAGATTTTTTAATTCGTTCTTGTAATATTGGCTGAGGGTATCCAATATATGGAGCTGTGAGAAAGCAGCATATTTCACTGGATCGTTGTACATCATTTCTAATGGATTGTAGTGAAGAAAATTTTGAAAACTCTGGACTGGTTCTTCTATGATTTTTCTGCGAGTGTCATTCTGCAATTCTGTCTGCAGCTTTCTTATCAAAGTTGACTTTCCCGCTCCGATGTTTCCTTCTATGGCAACGATTTTCATTTTTAGGTATACAGCAGAGGAACTTTAAAAACCAATTGGATTGCAGGGGACCATCAGTGTCATCCATCTCAAGGGAAATTCTAATGCAGCAGATACAGTAAGTATTTTGTTTTTTCAAATCGCAAAGGCATTTGTTCTTAGGCATGATATTCTTTATAGCATCCATAATGTACCCTCAGTCGTCTCCACTTGTATCTGAATCAGTAAGGTTTTGATCATCCCAGCGGAGTTTCTTTGCTTTTTTCTTTTTGTATTCATTCTCGCTTTCTTCATCAGACTCTTGATGTTTTCTCTTTTTCATTGTTTTCTTCTTTGACAAAAAGTCATTGATGACTGAGGTAATCTTTTTCTGTTTATTATACAACATTTGAAATTCATCCAATGTAAAGGTTGTCATGCGGTGGAAATGTAAAGAGTCAAGAGTTGTTTCTATCATTTATTTCCAGCCCAGATTACAAGAATACATTGGGTTATATACTCATGGAACTCCGTTCCCTGTGCAGACTATTCCAGCACTCAGTCATGTAAATAGACTGTAGTAGACTACTGTGTATGCTGAGTGCTAGATTAGTGGAAATGCCATATCACTTCATGTCATCCTCCCCCCTCCGGGGTATAATTTTGATGCATTGAAAAGGCGGCTCAAAATTAGAACCAATTAATCATGTAAACCAGATGTGAAGTGAATAGGCAATCAAAGGAACGGTCATGTGCGCTTATGCACAGCGATACGGTAATGCAACAATGCATAAATATAATACAAAACAGCAAGCTCGTTCAGAGCGGTATTGCAAAGTAAATAAATGAGTTGCATTTAAAACTACATAGCTAAATAAAACATGTAAACAGTAATCACATACAAAATTCATAGTCCGGATGTAGTAATTTACAGGATACATACATATAAAACATGGGAGTAAGCAATTTGCGAGAATACAAAAGCTATTATGTGATCAGATGTAAATTGAACGCACAGTTGAAACTACATAGCTAAATAAAACATACATGTAAACAGTAATCACATACAAAATTCATAGTCCGGATGTAGTAATTTACAGGATACATACATATAAAACATGGGAGTAAGCAATTTGCGAGAATACAACAAGCTATTATGTGATCAGATGTAAATTGAACAGCGCAGTTGTATATAAGCATAAGTATAAATGAAGAATAAATGCACATATCAATTAACATAACAATAAAGAAAACATGATAATCATTCAGTAAAAGTCTAAATGTTCAAACTATGATTGTGACACGAATTATCATTAGCAAAGTCATTAATCACTATTGTCCCGAAACACTGTCGCGTTTGAACCACTGCCACGGTGGGTGAAAGAAGCTGGCGCGTCTGGGATGTGTATGTCGTGAAGCACCATTAAAGATCCATTTCGCTTCTGCTGGGTGGGGGGGCGTGACAAGCCAGGTGTGACAAGCACCAGGACCATCAACAGCGTGTACAGCGAACATGATGATGATTACAGCAGGAGCCAGCAGATTGGTTACATGTCCATTGTAGGGGAGGCGCTTGGTTTGTGGGTACTGGATGCATGAACTGGACACGAACAGTACGTGCAGTGCAAACGCAAGAGTCACAACAATGCCTGGCAACATTGCAAGAATCACTTCTATAAATTTCGATGGTGTTCCGACGGAGTTGGTGAATAACTGTTCAGAATATGTGATTAGGGTAGTTAACAAAGCGGGTTACGGAGATAATGTATGAATAAGTGGCGTGATGGCGTCGGCGATGGAACAGGATAGGACTGTGACGTCGGGCGTCCACTAATGATGCGACCAGCGACAGCGATGACAACGTGATCTACGTTGGGACCTCGCCCGCTCCGGCAGCCGGAGTGGCCGTGCCGGCGGAAGTACGCGAAGACAACGATGACCACGGCGATCGAGACACATGCAGCGACAGCAGCAGCGGGGAGCGGCAGTAGCAGCGGCAGCCATAGCAGTAACCACGAGGGGAAGCAGTAGCGAAGAGAGCGGCTCTGAGAAAGAGGAAGGCAGCCGGTTCAGGTAAAATATATACGTATATATTGTAACAAACGTAACTAATCATGACCCTATCACAGACAGAGTCAAAGAAAAAATATGACGAATATTCATGTCAACGGTGGGCCCTGTTGAATTTGTGGCCAGTCGGAATATAGTGACCCAAAAGTAGACTTATGGTTACACATAATTTGCAGGGTGATGAACGACCCCAAGTTGTGGAACAAACACCAGCATCGCCTGGCGACATCGTGATACGAGCCAGCGGCGTATCCCGTCGCCAGTCGTGGGACGGTTGTCGCAGTCACACATCCGGGTCGAAGTCGTGCGTGAAGAGACCGTGGCGAGGACCGAGGTCTTAAATGGCACGATACTGGACGCCAGGCTTATGAAGCTACCCCGTGCAGGTATGTGGCCAAATATACATATATATATATATGCGCATGTGTAACAAAACTAGTTCTGTTAGGGCATCCAGTGCGCAGCCACATTAGGTGGCTGCTCAGTATAAAGTAGGTAACATAGGTAGCACTGGACTAAAGTAAGCTCCCATGTTACACACACCTTGTAAGGTTGTTATGTTCGTTCACTATGGCCACTTGTAGGATTAAGACCACTACACTACCACCTAGTACTGAAGAGCCATTAGGGCTGCAGATTTTGACAAGGCAGGTTCGGACTGGTGGGCCCATCCTCCTATGGAGGATGGGCCCGCATTCACCCATCTTTGAGGTCAAGCCTGTGGCTCCCTCATCCCCAGGACGTCTGCTCATTCTGCGTGGACTAGAGACCCCGTGTTCGTGTATAGCAGGAGCTTTCAAGCGTGTCAGCACCGGTGCGAAGTCCTCCCACGGGAGGCCTTTCGTGAGGCCGGGGTTTGCACACCACCTTACACAGCAAGTAGCGAGAGGCTCTCTGGGAGTCGTCGGCTATAGGCTGCGGAGCTCGGGTGTAAGGTGTTCGCATACGTCTCAAGTACACAATGAGGAGGAGTGCGGTTTGGGAAGTCCAAGCCGTGGAGGCTGCGCTCACGCGGAGTGCCCGTCTTGTCGGCCGTGTGAACCCGGCAGGACGTGAGGAGCTACGACTTTGTTCACAGTTTGGTGCCGTGACCAGGATTCACGGAAGTACAGGCGCTGCACGGATCGGCAGAATGAAGTCCGCCGGAACTCCACACCCCGGACTTCTGTCCACGGAACATTACCGGCCATCACGGGCCGAGGAATCATATCCCGGAGCTGCGCTACAGAGCTCCACGACGGGTTGCGCTACGTAGCTGCAATACGGGCTGCACTACCGAGCTACACCACGGGATGAAAGCGAAACCCCCGATTTCGGGCGATGAAATAAATACACGTGATGTTAGGGGTGAGAGACAATTCGGGATCTCACTCGGCGTCAGCCACGGACTTCCACGCATGGAATGGCAACGTGTAGTAGCTCACATGAACCTATGCATTTCGTGGGTATGACTGGAGGAGTGAGAACCAGGTCTCAGTGCCAGCTCACACCAGCTTACCGGGCTCGAATTGCGGGTACATGCGAGCGACAGTTACAAAGATACGAACTCGTATTGCCAAATACGGGGATTCGTTTCTCACTGGGCGAGGCCCCCCTAGCCCGGGTGGCCCCAGTATCGCCGTAGATGGATTGGGGAGCAGCAGACGAGGATGGAAAAGGAGCTCGGGCGCACCCGAGAACTCGGGAAACATATCGGACATCACACTATGGCAGAGGAATTCACGTTGGACATAACACGTTGTCTATGCAACTAGCCGGGAGCACCCACCGTAGTGGATACGGGCTCAGCGTGTCGGATACGGCCTTGCCGTATTGAATACGGGCTCTCGGGAAACAAGTAGGCCAAATTGTGATGCGGGGAAACATGCTCGGGGAATTCACACCTGCCCGGAGGAAGGCTTCGGCCGACAACACCCGGGATGTGACAGGACTTTCACCCCCGGCAACCGAGGAAAACGGGTGGACAGGAGATGGAATCAAACAACCAGGAAAACCCGGGAAATCAGCAGGAAACGGGACACACAGCCGTGACACACCGCCGGGAGGCGAGCATACGTGGTGCATACGTGGTGTCATACGAGGCGGCATACGAGATGTCATACGAGATGTGATACGAGGTGCCCCGGACGCCCTGGGCGGCCTGCAATGAAATAATAGGAGTTCCAGACAGTAGACAGGCGGACAAGGACTCTGCACCGAACCGGGTTGATACGGATCACGGGAGTGAGCAGAATGACTCGAGAAAGGAGTTCAGTGAGTGAGGATGCCAAGGTGGCCGACCCGACGTCTCGGGTAAACAAGCAGAGACAGCCAACACTTGCTGAACTGATGTAAGAAAGCGAGTCCGCTCTTGAGGAAGGGAAAAAAGACATGAATCGTCATGTTCTCCTCAAGAAGCAAACTGAGGTGAGTGAAAGTGGTGTGGAGGCACTCCCTTGTGCCAGCACCCAACCCTATCACGAGGGCTGTTGAACCCCTAAAAACTCGACCCATCAGGCAGGGGACCCCTGGGGCCCCCAATACAGGAACATAGCGGCAACCATAGCTCCCCTCCACCATCCCCAACAGGAAGCAGTAGGCATCGATAGGAGGTGGAGCTACAGACAGGAACAGCACCTGTGGGTGCAATTGGAGGCTGGAGGCAACGTGGCGACGTCCACGAAGTCAACCAGCCGTTGGACATCAGCCAGGATTAGCCATGAGGGACGGGTGGCCCCGCACACACGGGCTTCGTTCTTCTATGAAACGTAGTGACAGGGGAGCCATGAAACAAGGATCAGTTTCTCCCCCACAGGGTGTTGAATCCGTCTGCATAGGCCGATTATTAAAACCCCCTGTGCGTCGCTGGATGTACAGGAACACTGATACAAGTATGAAGAAAGCAATCCGAACAACCGGACACCACTATGAGTGGCAAAGCTCGAGGAACGGACCCCCGTATTGGATACGGGCCTGCCGTATGGAAACGGGTGCCCCGTAATGCAACGGGCATCCCGTATTGGAACGTGCTTGCCGTAATGAATACGGGCTCTCGGACTTTGCGAGAAATGAATTCTCGGGACGCTAACTGAAGGCTCGGGGACACGAGTCGGTGCACGGATGACACTCTGGAGCGACATTTTGATTAGGCTCGGGCTTATGAGTCAACGCTCGGGTGACACTATTTCGGACATTACCACTGCCATCGGCTTTTGCATTTACCATGTTTTGGGTCTGTTGTATTCAATTATATTATCTTGTGATATGGTTGGGTATGTCAGGCCTCGGCTAGGGTGAGTGCATGTGTCTATGGTTGATAGCGGATCACAGCTCGGATGACATGGAGTCTCTTCTGGGTGATCCCATCATAGTGAGCTTTCGGGATGGGGTCAAACCTTTCCCAAAGTTTGCAAGCCGGATGGGACACAGACTTGGATGGACTACAATGCAGTTGTTCTTGGAAGTATGGAGTCTACAGAGACTCTAGATCGTGTCTCACGGATTAGGCTGACTGGAACAATGCACGATGTGAGTGCAAAAAGGATTACGCGCGCTGCTGGACGTAGCAGCATAGGAATGCGCGACTGGCCAACGCTCGTGTCGACCCTTCACTCGCATTTCTATGTGGAATTCGAGATGAGGTCGGCCGAGAGGGAGCTACTGACCCGCAAACAGGAAATGAAGAATCGGTGCGGGGATCATTCCCCAGTTGCTCAACCTGACACGGAAAGCCTGAGGAGAGGATGTAGTGCGCCGGGAGGCAGCAGTGCAGACACAACTGGAGTTGGTTTGTCATCAGCTTCGCTGCAGCGAGCCTGTGGCGATCTCACACTGCAGCCTGGAATCACGCTAGCTGTCATTCAGACAGAGTGGGTGCGACGGGAGAGCCGGGACGACCCGGGCAGGTACCGCACCTTCGTGGCGCAGGAAAAAGAGCAGGCAAACAGTCACATGCCGCGACAGGCTCCTATTGCCACCGTCGTAAGGGAAACTCTCACGCAGCAGTGGGAAAAGGCGGAAAGACCGGACAGGCTAACGTGTCTCAGACGAATGAGACGAGCAGGAAGGCATCGAAACCGGCCGCCAGCGGGCGAGGCTGCGGTCGAGGACGTGGCAGGGATGCGGGAACAGGAGCTTCTAGGTCAGGAGGTCGGGGCCGCACATTTGATCCGACCAGCGAGAACTGCTGGAAATGTGACCAGCCGGGCCACGTACGAATGGATTGCCCGGAGGCGACCGACCAGGAAATTCAGGAATGGAAAGAGAGATCGGAGCAAGCCCGAAGCCGTCGTTTTCACCCGAAGAATGACCAGATGAAGGGTGATAAGAAGACAGTCGCTCATGTCTCTGAGGGGAAGGATTCGGATGCCGCCCCGGAAATGATGCGACGGCGGAAAACAAGTAAGCAGGGCGAATATGCCGCCAATTCCCCTGCTGACATTATACCGTGCGGCTGCCGTCCCGTCCGGGAAGGGAAGGCGATGTGTTGCAGCGAAACGAGGACGTGGGCCGGGAGACAGAGAGAGGGTTCTCTAGTCCTCTGCGGTCAAGTGGGGCTACGGGACGAATGGATGTTCGGGATCATCTGCCACGGATTTCACGACAACCTACCCGGAAGTCCTGCGCCAGTTCGTCAGGGGCGGTATGCGGTGCGTCCGCTCGACCCCTGTCTCCGAACTTAGGGACAGCTCACCCAGCTCACCCAGCAGTTCCAGTGTGCGGGGAGTTTGTCTAACCTGTACCCCGTCCGGACAGACACGGCGGACCAGTTAACTCAGCCCAACAGTGAACCTGGGGCCGAGGGGTACAGCCCATCGCGGGTGGTGGGACCGTTTTCGCCTAAGCAGGATGTGCGAGGGAGTACTCGCGTGAAGGAGCTTCCAGACGCAACACTGGACGAGAGGCTTGGTAGCCATGGCAAGAAACAGCCAAGCAAAGGAGTAGAACCTAGCCGGGGTGGACCTGATAAGGTACCACAGCCTGGGTGGGAGGAAGTCAGGGCTCTGCCAGTGACTGACGAAAGTCCGCTGTGTGGACTTGATTTACCATGCACCGCTACTCTCGATCCGAATATCGCAAAGAAGAACGTCAGGAACAACGTCTCAACAGCCCGCACACTCAACTTTCGGCACTCCGAGTGGGATCCGGAGGAGTCAGGTGGTGAGACAGTGTATCAATGTCAGGAGGTGGATGCCGAATTCGCGGCCATACGGAAAACGTTAGGACTGTCGGGCGCTGCCCTGGTATGCCGTGTCACGGTGTGGATCAACGGGATCCCGATGGAAACGTGCGTGGATACTGGAGCAACGTTCAGCTTGTTACCTAACAAATTCTACGAGGAGAATAGCAGTCAACTACTGCCACTACTACCCCCGCAGGTGTACCTGACGGGCGCTGGTGGTGAATCATTGGATGTCCGGGGCGCTATCATGTCGGAGTTTGAGATCGGAGGAGGCCGGTACAGTCAGCTCCTTCACGTTGGACGGCTGGAAGGTCTCGATCTACTGCTCGGCATGGACTGGCTAACGTCGTACGGAGTAGCGATTGACTGTGCCACACGGACCATACGGATTGGGGCACGAGACGTAGGATTTGGGAAAGCAATGACAGTTCATAGCAAGGACCTCATCCGACTCACAAAGACCGCATGCGAATACGCCCTCGGGGTGTGCAACGGGTCATGTGTCGGGTCGAGGACACCACACGGGTGGGACAGGAAGTATTGGTAGAGGGAACAGCAAAACTCAGTGACGAGCTCTTCGTGGTTCCGTCACTTGAGATAATCCGTGAAGACGGGTCTCTACCTCTCACCCTAGAGAATCAGAGCACCTCATTTAAGGAGGTAAAACTTGGAATGGTGGTGGCTAAAATCACCATGCTTCCGGAACGAAGAGTGGAGGACCATCTGGAAGAGGACGTCAACCAGTCATCGGACGGGGGTGGAAGTCCCCTGACTTACGAATTTGGCATATTCCCACTCATGTGGCGAATGGGAATGCCGTAGGAGGCAGGCATGGGAAAGAATGGACCAGCCGACAGCTGATTCCGGAGGATGGAGCCTATGAGTCGGTCGTGGCCAGACCAGACTGTAAAGTGTACTTCGCGGAGGAAGCTGAGGAGCCGGCTGAGCTGCCGGTTGAGTCCAATCCAGCAGAGGGTCAGGACGACGTACCCGACTCTCTGCGCTGCATGTTCCCAGCTGATGGAACGTTGACGCCAGATGAGGTTACCCAGATGGAAGCATAGGTGATGGAATATAGAGATATATTCCTGGGACCGGACGACAGTCCGGGTTTCCCGGATCTGCTGACGCATAAAATTGGCACAGGAGACGCCAAACCAATCAAGCACAACTACTACCGTCGCTCCATCAAGGAACAGGAGTATATGGACGGGGAGTTGGAGAAGATGGTGGCACTTGGAGATCAGTATGAGTGGACGGAAATGCTGCTTGGACGATGTGATGCACCCGTGATGTCCTGACGTGCGAGAGGAATCGTACTCGCGGACATTGTCGCGAGACAATCGTCGGAGTACCCTGAGGACATCCTTACAGCCAGCGAGGACTTCAGAACGATCAGCTGGAACCCTGTGCTGCAGCGGCAGGTGAACTTCGTCTCTGTATCGGTTGACGATGACTGAACGGGGTCACCAAGGAGGACGCCTACCTCCCTTTTCCACGGATTGACGAGTGCTTGGACGCACTGGAAGGATCCAAGTACTTCTCCACGCTTGATCTCGCGAGCGGCTACTGGCAGATGGCAATGGATCTGCAGGATGCAGAGAAGACAGCCTTTGTGACCCACCGGGTCTGTGTGAGTGGACACGTATGCCTTTAGGCCTCTGCAACGCAAGTTTTTGTCGCCTCATGGAGATGGTACTGGTGGACATTGTATGGAGTCAGTGTCTCGTGTACCTGGACGACATTCTGGCTTTTGGAAAAGATTTCTCGATCGCGTGCTGGAACCTTCACGCGGTGTTTGAACGGCTGAGCAGGGCTAACCTCAAGTTGAAGCCCAAGAAGTGCACGCTGTTCGCAGCAACAGTGGAGTACTTGGGGGCACAAAGGTGGATCGATTCGGGATTCGGCCAAGCAGGAGCAAAGTGCAGGCGTTGCATAATTGGGCGATGGCCATAAATCTCAGCAAAATGAGAACGTATTTGGGATTCACGGGCTACTATCGTCGGTTCGTGCCCAACTACAATGAATTGGCCAAACCACTCACGGAGCTGACCAAGAAGGGGGTCAAATTTCGGTGGTTGCAGGAGCAACGAGTTGCTTTCGAGAGGATAAAGGGGTTCATCATCGAGTTACCCCCCTCCTGTACTACCCTCTCCCAGACAAGGAGTTTCATCTCAAAGTGGGACGCGAGCCTATTCGCAATAGGCGGGACATTGGAACAGGAACAGTGTGGGAAGTTCGTACGCTGGGGTTTGCCTCTAAAACTTTGTGCAAATCGCGTCAAGCGTATGGTGCAACGAAGAGGGAATCCTATGCGGTCGTCTTCTTCATGCGGTACTTCCGAGACATCACACGAGGAACCATGGTGGTGATCTGGACGGATCACGCTGCCCTAACGTGGGTGCAGGACTATCACCAGTCGGGCAACATGTATATGCGTTGGCTGGTGGAAATGGGTTGGTATAAGCCCTGGAAGATTCATCATTTGCCCGGGAAGCTGAACGAGGTAGCTGATAGCTTGTCACGGAAACGCGAGGAACACCCCGAGACGCAGGGGGCCTTTGACAAACGTAAGACGTGCAAGCTTGGAGATTGTCCGGATTGTAAGTTCTATCAAACGAAGATGGACAAGTGTCGAGATGAGGATTCAGATGATTCCGAGGTGGCTGCGAGTAACCCCGTCCACGGTGTCAGCGTGGTGAGGGACAAGCCTTTTTGTCCCGATGACCTGCGTTGGGAATTCGCGAGTCGGGACGTAGACTCCGATGAAGAGGATGACGGTGAGGACCGCGAGCTCATCGACGGCGTGGACTACAACGTGTATTTGACCCGTCGGCTTCATGAGCTCCCTAATCGGACACACTTGACGATGAGTGAAGTGGAAGGCGCAGACGAAGCGACCGTATTGTTGGCGCCTGAACGAGCAATTCTACGGCGATCTCGATGGATAGCGGAACAGCGACTCGGGGGGCGACACCCGTGACCAAGCCGTTGGTTGAAGGTGAATCGTCAGGGGAAAGTGATGAAGAGGAAGAGGTGGAGATCATTCACAAGGAGGAACAATCCACGCGCGCGAGCGGCACACCAGTGTGTGCTGGTCCTTGCTCATTTCGGTGATGTCGAGTGGCGGGAAGCCCAGGAGCGCGACCAGTGTCTATGCAGGCTTGCTGAGCTCAAGGCTCAGTGGGGGAGAGGAGGTAGATAAACAGGAGCTGAAACACCAGAGTCCTGAGGTGCAAGGATATTGCCGTTGGTGGCCTGTTCTGTACCGAATGGACAGCGGGGTGTGGATGATGGACAAAGTCATACAGACAAAAGGACGTCCCGTAGAGCGTGTGCAAGTACGTCTCGTCCCAGTAGCATGGCGGGAAAGCATATGGAGATGCGTTCATGTTCACAGTGTGTCACACCTGGGCTACGAACGTGTATACGAGATATACCGAAGACGCTTTGCCTGGCCGGGCATGACGGAGGACGATACGGATGATGTGTCGAGCCTGTCTAACTTGTCAACATAGTAAGACTGGGAGTGGGGGAGGAAAACCTCCCATGAAACATGAACACGTCAGTTTTCCGCACGAGCGTGTGGGAATCGATTTGCAGGGACCACTTCCGGAGACACCAGCGGGCAAACGCTTCATCTGCGTTATTCAGGACTACTTCTCCAAGAGGTTGGAGTTGTACGCGCTGGAGAGGAAAACTGCGGAAGCCGTGGTGGACGTACTCTTTCGAGAGTATATCGCCCGCCACGGGGCGATGCAGAAGCTCCACAGTGACCAGGGGACGGAATTTGATAATCAAATATGTCTGGAATTGTGCAAAATGTACAAGATTGACAAAACACGGACTACTGCGTATGCTCCCTGGAGCAATGGCATGGTCGAACGGAGCAACAAAACAATCAAGGCTGTATTGCGTGCCATGGGGGCCCATGACAGGGAAACGTGGGATGAGTTGTTGCCGTATGTCTTCATGGCATATAATGCAACCCCCCATGCCAGCACAGGATTCACACCACAGAAGCTATTTTACAGTCAGTGTATGGATCCGTTACTGCCCATATATTTAATGTGTGGGACAGACGATAGGACCGTCCCGCAGTGCTACTCGTCCTACGTGTTTGGGCAGCGGCATATGGCGATGCAGATGGCGGAAAAAGTGCGTGAGGTGGCGGGTCGAGCCGTCAAAAGTCAGATGGAGCAGCAAAGTAGGAAAGTAAAGCATAGACGTTACCAAGTCGGTGACCAGGTCATGCTTTACAGCCCCCCTAACGCACGGGATAAACTGCATTCGATGCCATGGACAGGACCTCATGAAATTGTGGAGGTTGCCGATGACCACACCGTAAGGATACGGATGTTTTGCGGGCCGGCTAAAGCCGCCAAATGCAAGGCAGTGCAAGGCGCGGCAAGGCCGCCAACCATCAATGATGAACGGGTGAACGTCAATGGATTGAGAACCGGTGTTCAAATCCGGACGTGGCGACACCCTAACCGTACAGGACGCTTCATGCCCCGAGGGCCTCCTCACTAAACGTAGAGCAAAGTTCTCGAGTATTGGATCACAAACTACTAACTAGACAGTGGGGGAGAGCTCTGTTTGTAGAGCACGACCTCACTCTCGCTTGATGGAACTTTCACATGGAAAGCAAAAAGACTTTACACCCCCTCTCTCTCCCGTGTTGCCGTGGTTTCCGAGTGAAATTTGGGGGAGGGAAGGAGTGAAGTCGATCCAGGACAGGACAGCAACACCGGACAGTCACAACAGCATCAGGACAGTCAGCAGCACACCGTAATGGACAACGAAAAATGCATTCCGTGTTGTGTCCCGTGATGCGGAACGAAGTAAACACAGGGCCCGTAACGTAGTGGCTTGCCGTATTGGACACAGGCGTGCCGGTGATGTTGCCGAAATCGGACTGCCGGGTTTATGCTCATGATAGCGGCATACTCGGATTTACAAGTGGAGTGTGACCAGAGGGAGGAAACAGGTGTCAAACAAAGGACTAAGTATCGGGGTCAACTGCAGTGGATGGAATAAAGAACATGCGCCACGAGAAAAGCGGCAAACCGGGCAGGCCGGTTTAAATTTGGTGGCCCATAGCAAGTTCGGGCGGCCGGGTTGCAAGGCAGTGACCTTCAGACCGCTGATTGAAGGCCGAGGCATGTTTGTAAACGGGAAAAGGACCACGTGTGTGCACATACTGGAACGAATGGTGAAAGTGCGCATGAGCAGTGTGATTGGAGCAGGTGACCAGCGAGGCAATAGTGCGGAAATAGTATTCAGTACTGTTGTGACTGATCACTATTCAACAAACCTGTTGGAAAGGATGCACAGATAGTGTGATTAATTGGTCTTTTGCTTGTTGTGGGTCGTGTTTACGGTGATAGCCGTACATAGCAGGATCTGGACACTTCACTGGTAAAAAGAGGACCTCTGACATTGGAGCAACGAGGCTGTCTGGCCTGGATTCTGCGGGTTAACGCAATAGGGGGGAGCTGGGGCTGTAATGCCATCATGGCAGAAGCAGCACCCAACACAGGAGAGGCACAGGGCAAGCTTGCGCTTGTCCCTGTGGCCTCAGCGTCCACTGGGGCGCCACACATGGAGCGGCAGGAGCAGCACGGAGATGCACAGCACGTGACTGTGCAGGAATTCGTCACGGTGCAGCAGCACCTGACGGTGGTCTTGGAGGGCCACAACCCGGAGGGAGGTAGTACGCAGGCTGCCCCCCGCTAACGCCGGAAGCGAAACCCATGCGCCTATGGAGTGAGGAAGTCATGGAGCAAGAACTGCGAGACCAAGAAGGGTTCGAGAACACCGGGCCGGAAGTGACTATATCTCGACTGACCGGGATTCTGGAGGGTCGGGTTCCAAACAGAGGCACGGACACTGAGTCCAAATTGGAGCAACGGAATCATCCCGAGGAGTCGAGCCGGAGAAGCAGTAGAAGTTATCGTGGATGATTTACTCATATGGGCGTCCACGAAAGTAGAGCACGATAAACGTTTACGCTGCTGTTCTCCAACGTGCGTGTGAACGAGGTTAAGTTTGAATCCAGAAGTCCCAGGTATGTAGGTCATCTGTCACTTATGTTGGCCATACATTATGCAAAGATGGTTTAACCCCAGATCCAAAGAAGATTGAAGCTGTGCAACAAATGAATTATCCAAAGTCTAAAGAAGAGCTGCAGCGATATACATGTAGTAGTCATTTTAAGATTTTTTTGTCGGAAAAATTGCAAGAAATTGTTTTTTGATTTTTATTCAATAGATATTATGCCCCTCTATCCCAGAAAAAAGTCTACCAACATCACCCAATCCAAAATAGGTTTTTAAAAGACATTTTTCAATATGGTCGCCGGGCATAACGTAAAAAATTATGTTTTTTACATTATAAGTTACATTTATGTGTAATACATGGAATTTGAGGTTAACAGGGTCACTGATTCCATTTCTAGTATTATTTTAATGATTTGACCTTATCTTGACCTTCAAATCCAAGATGGCTGCCACTTGCCATGTGTAGTTTACATATTTTACTTTTTGAACCTACATCAATGTGTAATACCTGGACTTTAGGGACTAAAGGTGTCACTGATTCCATTTTCAGCATCATTTTAATGATATGACCTTATCTTGACCTTCAAATCCAAGATTGTTACTACTTTATTGTGAACATTTTACGTATTTTATTTCTAAGCAATGTTGGTGTGTAATACACGTATCTGCATGTATATTTAGCTTTTAAGCATTACAGATTTAACCAAATCTAAACTCATAAATCCACTGTGATTTCATTTTTAGCTATTGAAATATGATAACATTTATATTGGTAAACATAATTTGAATGGTAATGGAATCCCAGCTTCTTCATACCTTTAGTCATGAGAGAGTTATGCACAACGATTATTACAGTAACAACATTTATTCT
>JAGTTF010000533.1:0-13905 GCA_019095985.1 Streblospio benedicti
TCTGACTCAATTTTATGTGTGTTTATTTTTCTATACAGATAAATAAAGGATAATCTTTGCTGTTGAATGTTGTCATAGAATGAAACACTCTTGAAATTACACTTATGTTTTTCCCAAGTTTGCTTGTGGATTCAATTATATTCTTCTCTGTGTGTGTGTGTTGTTTCTGGCAAGCAAGCTGATAATTCACTATATAATTCCATCAGAGACATTTTTGCTTGTTCTAATGCTCTTGAACTTAAAAATAACACCACATTCTAGATACACCACATCTCTAGATACAGTTGAACCTCTCTAGTGAGACCACCTGAAGGACCAGACGTGGTCGCAATAGAGAGGTGGTCTTCTTATGGAGGTTCTCTCCCAGCTATTTCTGTCGATCTTTGATAAGGCTTAAAATGTATTGGATTGTGTTTGGGAAAAATAATACTAAATAGCTAATATTATAATGACAAGTCATAGCACGGGCCAGCAGGTTGCTAAGCATTACTTCTCTCATTCCACTTGTATAAAATATTTGGACATTGCCATAAAAATGTAAACTTAAAAACCTGACATGGTGAGCGCATAGTGATTCAATATTCAAAAGAAAAATGACATTTCCAGATAAACGCTTATGCAACATACTGTTATTTTTTGTTTCACTATATTTATAATCAATTATGTTAAATCTATCATAGAATATTTTAAATGCAAACAAGCATCTTGTATATTTTCATAGTAAAAATCAAACACATTTTGAAGAATACTCATATAGCTTTATATCATCTAGAGATTGGGAAGAAAAAAATGTACAATGGGGGAATCCCGCCTCGTAAGTCAAACTTATGGGGGATTTGTTTAATCTATGGTGGATTTTTTAAAACTATCATCAAAAAAATTAAAACGCTTTTGATTCATAGTTTTTGCAGTCAAAACATCAATGCTATTAAATCATAAGACACTAAATCATTAAAATTGTTTATTCAATCCAGAAAGAATACAATGCAAAACAGAGATTGAGAATAGCATATAGAATGCTATCTACCAACTACAGCTACTTATTCTGACTTTTCAGTATATAGAAATATGTAGTAAGTTTGTAAAAAAGAAAAATTCTAAAATTGAAAAGGTCTCTGTAGAGATGAAAAGCTCTTTGTGAAATAAAAATAAATATATATTGTGAATAAACTGTGGTAAAGTAAAGACAATTGTACATAAAATTCAATAATCAATTTTTACCATCAGAAAAAAAACAGAAATACATATGCCCATTTTCTGACGTCGCATGTGTACATAGAACAATAACCATCAAACGTCACACACTTATTATTGAAAAAAAAACGCATATGTGTGTCATGGTAGCCGAATGACAAAAGCATACGAAATTCTTACTGAATAAAGTTAATTATCACCAGTTATAGGTGTTTAAATGACCAAATATTATTACTGGTGAGGAGGGAAAACACTAATATATGCGCAGAATGGCGCATTAGTATCATTGTGCATGTGGGAATAAAAATGCGCATTTTGCGCATCCCGCATGGTCTTCCCAATCTCTGATTATCTGTGTGTTAATGTAAAAAACTGGTTGAAAAAACAAGAACATTGATAAGGAGATGGGACAGAGTTAATTTATTTTAGATTTACATCTATCTAACAGGTACGTTCTATTACCTAAGATGAGATAATAAAACAAAGATTCAATAACAAGAATGTCGATGAATGTCTTTCAAATGTCCTCAATAGTACTTGCACAACACGCCCAAATGGTCACATTCTCTTAAGTTCATTTCACTTTTCAAAAACAACTTTAATACTTTTTAGCATTCCGTGTTCTTCCATAACTTCCACAATTTATGCTGGTCACATTTTTCCAAATACAACTTTAACATTTCTAAAGCATTCCATGTTCTTGAAAAACTTCAAATTCATGCTTTTTCCAAATACAACTTTAACACTTATTTCAGCATTCCATGTTCGGAATAAGAAAAACAATTCATGGTTTTTCCAAATGACAACTTTATGACTTACTTTAGCATTCCATGGGGCATTTTATAATGAAATATTTATGCTTTTCTGAAAAATTTTCAAAAGATGTTTTACTTTGACAACTGAATACCCGTGTAATCGGAATTTTAAAACCACCTTTTGGTTGAAGTTGTCTTTGAAGGTCTTAATTTGTCTTTTTCAGTACAAGATAGTTTATTTGTTACTGCAGCCCTGTTGTCATATTTCACAGGACTGTGAGGCTACCTACAACAGACAACATGCACTACTACCTGAGGCTACCCACAATTTTAAAAAATGCGCAGGAATGATGCATTAGTATTATTGTGCTAAAAAGAATTTTTGAGTTGATGCATTTGTTTTAAAACGTCTTATTGTAAAAGACAGTTATAGTGTCAATAGAGAGGTGTTGACAATTTGAGTTTGGGCTGTAATCTCATTACGCCCCTCGTCTCGGTCGTCCTGAGTCTGACCTGATTACACCGCTGTGTCCCTCCGCCGCATTACGAACTACTTTTCCTGATCCGGACTATTTCTGATCCACATAACGCCCGTGTCACTGAGCCTTTTAGTTCGGCTTGAGAGAATCCAAGCAGTAAGAAGAACCTTTGCTGCATTCACATTAACTGGCTCATTGATGCCGGTGTCAGGCTTTCGGATTATTGAACCCAAATCAGTACCCTCCTTGTATCCATTGTCCGCCTTTCTTGTCACTCTTATAGCTTATAGCATAGTAATGCATTTTTACCTGTAAACGTAAATGTTGCTTTATGGCCTTCTTCCCCCCAGAATAGAAGTAAAGTAGAAATCCAGTTAAGACCAACTCTCTATGGAGACCACCTCTTTAATACGGCCACTTTTCACGGTCCCAAACATTCATAAACCTACCATAATGAACTTCTGTATAGAGACCACCTCTCTATTGAGACCACCTCACAATGGTTCCACAGATAGCCCTACTAGACAGGTTCTTCTGTATGATATTATCAATAGTGTATAGTTTTTAGTGCCAGCCCCAGCTTTAGCTGTTGTATTGACAAGCCATTGAATTGATGGTAGGACTCCAAAAAAAGTGTTAATAATTATAATTGCAGTAATTAATTAAGTCAACGTTTTAGTGGGTTGTATTTTAGGTTGCGACATTAAGATTTGACTTTCTAATATTTTTATTTTATACCGTATCCACTCACGAGACATTGGGTAATCGTCAAAGTACAATGATACTTATAATTAAGATACCTGGAAAGGAATGGCCTCTTAATGAGGTCTCATTACTTATGAAGGGGTTGGTCGGATTTGTGTCATTAGCTTACCCCAGCCCCATCCCATTGGAAGTTGTGCACCAATATTTACCCCTCCCCTTACATTTTGTGCTTTGAAATACCCCTTTCATTTCAGAGTAAATGCAGCATATTACTTAATATTGAATTTGATGAAAAAAAACTTTAATGTTCACATACAAATGTCTCATTAGTACAAATTTGCTTTTAACCAGTAGTATATCATGTCAGCATTTTGTTCCTTATAACCCCCCCCCCCCGACCCCACCTACCCTTATACAGGATTCCTTTATCAACTTCACGATGAGCACTGTATTAGGCATTCGATGGCTGCTCTTTCCACGTTAACGCAAAAGCACGTTTATGCAACTCTGAAAAAAAATGAAAAATTCGATGACGAGAATCCTATGCCATCGAGCAAAACTTTGACGACCATCGAATATATTCAGGCAACGGTCCCCAGATCAGTAGCTGATTATGTTAAAGTCATCTATTGTCAAAAAGGTACAGTCTGGCATCTGAATGTGTGATCCCTTGTAGGGTCTGCGATCGTGTGGAAACCACGACCATGAACGAATGTAGGGGCCATTCAGTATTTATGACAGCCCACCTCAATTCTCTGTGAATAAATTGGTACCCCCCCTCAATTTCATGTTATAAGAATTGAAGACCCCCCCACCCACACCCACACACTTACAGTTAACACTGTTATTGACAGTTAAATCAAATACTATTTGATAGATGTCCATTTAAAAGTAGTAAACTTTAGTACGGAATCTCTAAAAAATACGGGTAAATTTTCTGTGAATTGTTAGCCCCCCTCAAAAGTTTGTGAAAAAATTGATAGCCGCCCGCCCCCGCACTCCCCCCCCCCCTCCAAAGATTGTTACAAAAGTTCATGTCCCGCCCTGAAATCCTCCTACCCCACCCTGTCATAAATACTGAATGGTCCATGAGTGTGATAATTCTGGAGAAAATCTACATAAAACTACACGTGCCATTTTAATGATATAACTATACTGTATACTGTAAATGAAGTACTTTGGTGGTGGGGGGCGCCCCTGGATCTGCCTATGATAAAATAGACATTATAGGAAAGTTATAGTTTGGAAATGTTGAGATTTGTGTGTTTTAAGTGAACATTTCCTTCTTATGAACTATGTGTAAAGCCTCCAAGAATTAACAGTGTCGTTGTTGCAGCTTCTTAAACATAAAATTGTGGGAATGAAAACTTAAAATGCAGCACCTGAACATCTGGGTCATAATTGTTTATTAGTTTTACTGTGCCCCTGATCCATATTAAATGGCAGTCCTCTATACAAAGAGATCACCTGTCAAGGAGTTTGCATTGTGACTAGAAATCGTAAATGTGAAATTTTGCTGTGAAATATGATATTCAAACAGACTTTAATAAACAATATTTTGATAAAACAGTAAAATTTTATTTATATTTAAAATCATAATCAAACATGTCCAATTTTGTTTTATTAGTTAGACAAATTAGCAAAATTAGAAGAAAATTAAATATAGCATTATATTACATATAATTTTATTTTATACAACTACTGATAATAATAGAAAAAAGGAATAAGTGCAACAAACAGTGGATAATCATAACAGGAGGAGAAATATTTATTCCAAACTACTATAATAAGTCAGTTTTGTGTTTGTTTTAGTAAACATTAAGGTTGTGCAGAAGTGAATATAATATCACATTGAAAAACTGGGACACAATGGCAAACCACAGTGATGTGCAAATGAAGTCGACATCAATTGAGAAATCTTTCAGCAGAAGTGAGGGTCAAAAATCACACAAAGGAATACAGAGTGGTGAGAAACCATATGAGTGTAGTGAATGTGGCAAGTGTTTTAGTTTCAGAAGCCACTTGACCAGCCACATGATAATCCACACTGGAGAGAAAAACCATCAGTGTACAATGTGTGAGAAATCATTCAGTCGAAGTGAACATCTTAAAATCCATATGAGAACTCACTCTGGTGAGAAACCTTATGAGTGTAGCCAATGTGGCAAGTGTTTTTAGCCAACAAGGCAACTTGACCAGACACATGAGAATCCACACTGGGGAGAAAGAATATCAGTGTACATTGTGTGAGAAATCATTCAGTCAAAGTGGACATCTGAAATCCCATATGAGAACTCACTCTGGTGAGAAACCTTATGAGTGCAGCCAATGTGGCAAGTGTTTTAGCCAACAAGGCCACTTGACCAGACACATGAGAATCCACACTGGGGAGAAAGAATATCAATGTACAGTGTGTGAGAAATCATTCAGCCAAAAGGAACATCTGAAAACCCACATGAGAACTCACACCGGTGAAAAACCTTATGAGTGTAGCCAATGTGGCAAGTGTTTTAGTGTCAAAGGCAACTTGACCAGCCACATGAGAATCCACACTGGGGAGAAAGAATATCATTGTACAGTGTGTGAGAAATCATTCCGCCAAAAGGGAACTCTGAAAACCCACATGAGAACTCACACTGGTCAGAAACCTTATGGTTGTGGAGTTTGTGATAAAAGTTTCTCTAACAGGTCTGATGTTATTAGACATATGCGCACTCACACGGAAGAGAAACCATACAAGTGTGATCAGTGTGGGAAATGTTTTGGTGTTAGTTCTCATCTGAAGATGCACAAGCGCACACACACTGGTGAGAAACCATTTTACTGCCATATTTGTGACAAATCATTTACACTTGGAAGCAACTTGAAAAAGCACCATATGACTGTGCATGCCAAGAAGTGAGCGGTTTAATATTACACATTGAACATCTTTTTTTGTAAACAGTTTTAGAGTATTTTTGGCAGGTGTTGACAAAATGTCACCACTACCTTGATCCAAAAGTTACCTGCCCAGTGTGATTTTGTTGCAGTCTAATTTTTCTGCACCTGATTTTAGGTTTTCTTCATGTACTGTAGGCTGGATTCTAGAATTCGCTACCTGAAGTAGTCCGTCAATTTTACATAGTTGACAGACACTTTCCTCACAGATCTGAACGTCTGATGCTGCATCAAGTTAGAAATAAACAGTTTTTAGTTTTCACAACACAGAAATGTTAATGGGAATAATTCATTTAAGCCAAATTATCAGTGTGGTTTGTACCAGCCATTTTATTTATATCAAAAATGGTTTATAGACTCAAAAGTAAATTATGAATAAAAAGGGCATGAGATTAACGATCGACACAATTCTACTTTTCAATTTAAACTTCAATAAAATGTCCCATACTGATCTATGTTCATAACAACACATATCACAACCTGTCGACCCTTCCCATTATTGCCACACAAATAAATGGATGAATACTACCTGTGATATCCATCCTATGATAAATAGTGCTGACCGAATCACTCCCTAAAGCCTCAGCACTTAACTGATGTATGAATATACTAGTATGTGGTGGTGATTCTATAATTGTTCTGTGCTTTATTATATAGATAAAAATCATGGTTTGTACTTTATTTTAAGAAACACTTTTTAACTTCTTGGAGAAACTAAATGTACAATATATAGTCTGTAGATTTCTGAACCAATTGGTTAAAGACTGCAAGGAAATATGTACAGTACAACTGTATTATATATTATCTATCATCCGAATTTTGAATTGAATCCGAATGCTATGGGAAAATTTAGATTTTCAGCAGCATAATTCGTAATTTAGCATTTTCTACTAACATCATCACAAAATCTACTTGGTTCAGTCAACTACGTATCCAACGCATTCATAGACTTACATATCCTGGTTCCAGTTTGGTATTCAATCTATGATTACATCAAGCACATTATAAATGCAATACATAAACATATTTGTTTCAATTAAAGCATCTAAAACTTTACAAACACGTGTGATTGTTTATGTGCAATATTAAAGTTCAGTACAGCAGATGAAAAACCATTAGTCAATTTTCTCAGACGCCCGATAGTTGACAGAAACAGCCATCAAAGGCGGTCCTGGCCTTTGAAGTGTTAGAACATTTTAATTGACTTGTTGTGGCAACAGTTATTTTCACAACAACTTAGTTGATGGAGTTGTTGGTGGAATTGTGTTTGGCAACACTTAAACCATAATTTCAAAGACTTTCATAAAAAAAGATTACTGAAAGTTTAGTATGTAATCATGTGATCGAATGCATTTCCTAATTGAAATTGTAAATATTGAATAAAATTGTTTGATTGCTGTGAATATTATGTATGTATTGTAAATATGCATTTGTAAGTACAATAAATTGCCTTTAAACTGTAATTGAAATCTTTTTTGTCATAATTATGAAGCTATTAACCAGAGATTTGCAATAATAAAGTTGTTTCTTCTAAATCGCCCATTTTTTAGTAATGGTGTTGTGATATTTGACTGGTAATGCCCACCTCCCTTATCCGAAATCCTCTTTTATCCGAATATCTAACTAACATCCCAACAGATTCGGATAATAGAGGTTGTACTGTAAATAACTAACTGTATCTATATTATGTACCTTTGTAGATTTTTGTGTATATCTTCTATGATTTGACATAAGTTTAGTACAAATCTGACTCAATTTTATGTGTGTTCCTTTTTCATTTGCTTGTAGCCTCAGCACTTAACTGATATATGAATACACTAGTATGTGGTAGTGAACTCTATTATTGCTTTATTATATGAATAGAAATTGTGGTTTGTACTTCATTATATGAAATACCTGTTTTACTTATTGGACAAACTAAATGTACAATATGTAATGTAAGCCTGTAGACTTCTGAACCAGTTGATTAAAGACTGCCAACTGAAATATGTAAATAACTCACTGTATCTATATTATGTAGCTTTGTAGACTTTTGTGTATATTTTCTGCTTTAATATTTGAAATAAATTTAGTACAAATCTTACTTTCAATTTTATTTTATGTGTGTTTATTTTTCTTTACATGTGGTATGGCGGTGACTCATGGACTAAGCCATAGCCACTGCCGCAGTGTTCATTTTTCTTTACAGATGAATAAAGGTTAAATAATAATCATGGCTGTTTAATGTTGTCATAGAATGAAAATTACACTTATGTTGTTTTGCTTCAGGATTCAACTATATTTTTTGTTGTCTATGGCAATAAGTCACGATATACATTCCATCTGAGGGTGTTTGCTTGTCTGCTGGCTTTGTGAACTTCAAACCTTTTCCTTGTTGGTTGTTTTTTCCCGTATTTTTATGCATGTTTATATTACCTTTGATAGAAACCCTCACGAGGCAGCATGTATCCACTTGGAGTTGGGTGGTTCAATGTTAGTAAAAGGCCTGATTTTTCTTGTCTGGAGGTCTTAAATAGGTCTTTAAAAACGTCTGATATGTGATCCCTAAAAAGCTGTAGACAGTTGTAGTGTCAATAGATTGGGGTTCGCAATTTGAGGTTGTACCAAAGAGCATTACCAAGAGACCGTGTGTTTCCTATAGTATATATAGTGGACGTAAAAGTATTGAACAGGTGCTAGGAGCTGCTCGCTTGGGGATGGTTTACATCGGAAATGACTACAGTATATTTGTAGATTTATTACGGCGGACTCGCAACAACAACCAAATATATGGTTATTTTTTCACTTACTAGTTGTTGAACTAATACAATATTTTGATGGAAATAATCTGTGGTATTATGCGATTCCATCCATATATATAAGTCTATGTAATTGTTTCAACTAAATATATTATTGTGAGCATGTATCCTGTGCATTGGAAAATCTTGACAGGTGAATTTCGGCAACAGTGTCAGTGCCGTGTCGATGTTTGCAGGTTATTACAATACCTATTTAATATTTTGGTCCCATGTGTCGAAAATAAGAAACTGCATACATTTATTGTCAGAATGCCTTACTTTTATAGGAATTGATGCAATAATTAATCCACAGCTTTTAAAAGAACATGTCTTATTTTGTGGGTCCGTTTTACTACTGGCATGTCTACATTAGACTAGCACAGAAAACTAGCAAATATAACATTGCATCAAAATTATATCCTTTAGGGAACGATCATAAATAATGATACCGGGGAGGTCGTCCATTTTTGGAGAGGGGAAAAAAAAGTTAACCGACCCCCCAATCAACATTTTAAAAAGTTGAGTGACCCACGCACCCTACGCTAAAGAAAAAGTCCTCTAATTTTAGATGCCAAGTCAATCAATATCACCATGATTTATTTGGGATCTATTTATACGATCATGTAACTGGAGTGATTCAATGTGATTCTCAGCATGCCTCTTTGACCCCACGGGTATAAGCTAGTATATATTAATTAGTAGACTTTTCTAATCCTTTTGCAATTTTTTCTCAAGTGGTTTCAGATACAGTGCAACATAAGTAATGAACCTGTTATTATAGTGGATAGTCACTATTATTATATTATGATGTAAGTAAGTTATTCCTCCAAGACACCAGTTATCATCAAAGAGATTAATTGGTTAGTTTGTATAAAACTGTAGGTTTTCTGTAACAGCTACTCTATTTGCCTGAGAGGATTAAAGGCTTGTTGGTTAAAGTACAGCTCACCTCCTTCATGGTATAACCACTATGGGAATAATGCATAAAATCCATTTTGTATATTCTATAATTAGCCTTTTTTGTGTGTTCTTAATTCGTTCATAATCCAAACTTGGTCATTGTTGGTCATTGTTGCCTACCCCAGAAACTGGGACACCCGCAGAGGATGTAGTAGTAGCCGTAGCATTACATGTGATTAAATATGATTATACCCTATCTACAGGGCCACAGATACATGTACATGAAATTGGTATAAAAAATCATACTCGTCATAGGACAGGTATCCTGAAAAATATACGCATCATAACTAAGATTTAGTCAAAATCAACAAACTCCGTGTAAATTCCATTGAAATTGATGTCTGGGCTGACTGAGAATACTCGTCCATAGGACAAGTAACTCAATATTTGTTTACCAGTCCAGTACATTGAGATTTTGATAAACTCATACAGGATGTGTGACGTCATCCTGTGTGATGTCAGCTTGAAAAAGACCGCTTGATAGAGACGGTCGAAAATATTTGTTACGGTAAAAGACATTTATAACAATAGATGAGTTTACATTTTTAGAGAATACCATAATTATGATTATGACAAGATAAAAAACACTGATGTCTTAACGCATCAGTCTACCATGAACTGTATTATGAACCATTTATTCATAGCAATGCCAAACATGGCAAGGGAGGAGTTTCATTTAAATGTTGACCCTTATTATAACTTGATTAGACACACTTAATAAACATGTGTCACGTTTTTCTGGGTCTCTGATTGGTAGAACACGAAAAGTGCAAAAGTGGACAACTTTTTTAATCCCTTATGTAAAATGTCTAATATAAGTTGAAAGTCGGAAGATGTTTGAAATGTTGATACTTGTCGTTTTATCAGAGAGTATTTCACTAGCAGTAGCACTAGCAGTTGACAATAACAAAAACATGTACCATCACACGGTTGTCGTATTAATATATACAGATCTAATTTTGATGGAAAATAATAAGTAGTAGTAAGCAAACCCATTCATATACATGAATCTATGTAATTCTTTTTTACCTAAATAGTTTTTTTGAGCATCAATCACTTGCATCGCCAAATAGATGACAGTTGCCGTTCGGCGGGAATATCCATGCCATTGGGTAAATAACATGGTTTGTAAATGTTCCTGTAAAGTTTTTTTTTTTCGGGGATGTCACCGCCAAGAAATAGGCTATATTTTGTAGATCATAGCTATTTATATTTCTAATCATAAAATGCAAATATATCACGTCAAAATCGGCCAATTTCATATTCATTTGTACACAACTGCGTTTGTTGACCATCCTCTCCCGGGCACCTGCTCGCACCTGCTGGGAACGCAGATATGGACGTGTTGCGTATCTCGTTAAACTATCTCTTGTTGTACGATAATCTCATTACGAATTTCAAATCAGTCCCCTCCTTGTAGCCAAAGTCAACTTATCTTGTCATTGACATTACATGCTTATTGCCGAGTCAGGCATTTATACATGTAAACGTAAATGTCTGCTTTATGGCCTTCTTCCCCCGAGAATAGAAGTAAAGTAGAAACCCCAGTTAAGACCAACTCTCTATTTAGACCACCTCTATAATAAGACCACTTTTCACGGTCCCAAACATTCATAAAGCTACCAAAATGAACCTCTGTATAGAGACCACCTCTCTATTGAGACCACCTAACACTGGTCCCAAAGGTGGTCCTAATAGAGAGGTTCTACTGTATAATGATGGACCATAACGCTGAATGTGGCTCGCACCTGATCAAACCTCAAGTACATAGTAATCCAATGGCAGACCCAGATTTTTAGAAAAAGGGGGGCGCACTTCAGGGATTTCATGGGTTTTGTACAGGCGATCGATCGATGTAAAAAGCCTATTAAAAAAAAGCCTATTAAAATGCCCCATGCCCCCCCCCCTGAATCTGACTGATAATAGACATTATAGGAAAGTTATGCTTTTGAAATGTTGAGATTTGTGTGTTTAGTCTACAACCAATGATAATGAATCTCTGAGCTTTTTTTGCTATCAGCAAGATGGCTCCGGGGGCCATTTTGTTTTTTGAATAAAGCCCCAAATAAAAAAAATTTAAGGGGGTCTTGACCCCGGTTAAAAAAAGTATTTTTTTGTTTTCCCTTTTAAAATTTAAAAGTGCATTAAAAAATTTTCAATCATATTTTTTTTCTTAAGAATATTAAATACATTCCCCCCAAAATTAAAAAATTTATTTTTTTTTTCTTAAAAAAAAATTTTAAAAAATTTTTTTTAAAAATTAAAAGTTTTTTGATTATTACACAAAAATATTGTGAAAATAATTTTTTTAATGAAATTTTTATAAATTTCTTTTTTTTTTTTGGAATTTCCATCCTTTAAAAAGGGGAAAAAAATATTTTTTGCAATGAAAGCAATTTTTTTTAAAAAATTTTGGGCACAAATTAAAGGACCCCCAATAAAAGAAGTTTTTAAGAAAAACCCCTTTTTTTATGTTAAAGGAAATTAACAGTGTCTTGTTGCAGCTTCTTAAAAAATTTTTGGGGAAAAAATTAAAAAACCGAAATTGGGCATAACTGTTTTAGTTTTTTTTTTTATCCATATTAAATGGATTTTCTATCAAAAAAATTGGGGGGGCTTTTTAAAAATAAAAAATTTTTTGTTGATAGATTTAAAAAGATTTAAAAAAAATTTTAATAAAAAAAATTTTAAAATATTTAAATTAAACCCCTATTTAATTTTATTTATTTTTTACAAAAAAATTAAATAAAAAGGAAATTAAAAAAGTTATTTAACATATAATTTAAAAAAATAAATCCGGGTAAAAGAAAAAAAAATTAAGGAACGGGATAACTAATGAATAAATATTTAAAAAAAAAATAAAAACAGTTTTTGGGTTAATTTAGAAATTTGCTTTCAAAGTGATAAAATCACAAAAAAAAAATGGAAAACCCCAAGAGTGGTAAAAATGAAATCACATAAGGGGAAAAAATTTGCAAGTGGGGGAAAAAAAAGGAAAACCAAAAGGATTTTGAGAAACCTTGAGGTAGTAATGTAATGTTTTGGAAAGAATTACAGCCAAATAAACACATTTTGGGAGAAAAAATCAGTGTCAATGTTAAAACATTAGTTAAGGGGAAACTAAAAAATAAGAACTACCGGGAAAACCATAATGAGAAATGTGGCAAGTTTTTACCGACAACCTTTTATAGACAAATAAGGGAAAAGAAATAATTAATTTGAAAATCACAGCCCAAAAAAAAAGTCTGAAAACCAAGAGAATTTTACAAAGGTGAAAAACCTTTGAGTGAGCCAATGTGGAATGTTTTAGTGAGTGCCCTTTACCAACACATGAAATCCACACTGGGGGGAAAAACATCAGTGTACAGTTGTGAGAAACATTCAGCCGGGGGAAACCTAAAACCCAATGAGAATTTAACCCGGGGAAAAACCTTTATGGTTTAAATGTAAAAATTTTTAGGTCATGTTACCCCATGGAAAAACCCCACGGGGGGAGAAAAAAACAATGGCAGGGGGGAAAAATTTCCCGGGAATCAAAAACCCACAGGAAACCCCAAAGGGGAAACCATTTTGGGATTTTTAAAATCCTTTCAAAGGTTAGGAAAAAACCCTTTCAAAAAGGGGGAGGAAATTACAATGAATCTTGTAAAAGTTTTTGGAGTTTTTTTGGGAGACAAAACCCCGAAAACCCCCACTGGGGAAAAAACTCCCTTATTTTTTAGTCATTTTAAAACCAAAACCAAATTTAGGGCCCATTAAAATTATCCCAAAAGTGGCAATTTTTATTACCATTCCCCCAAAAACTTTTTTAAAAGGTTTTAAAAATTTTTTAGGGGAAAATTCGGAAAAAATAAAAACTTTGAAAAAGACCCCATTTATTTTAAAATTTTTTAAAAAAATTTTTTTTTCTTTACTAAGGCCAGAAGAAAAGTTGTCTGGGAAATTTTAAATATTCAGAAACCCCCCCAAAATTGAAATTTTTGCATAAAAAATAACGACCCAAACACAATTTTCTTTTTAAAATTTAAACTTTTTTTTTAAAAGGGGGTTTTATCTGTTAGTTAGTACAAAGTAACTGCCAATTTACCCTTTTTAAAG
>JAGTTF010000534.1:0-14895 GCA_019095985.1 Streblospio benedicti
AATATAAATAAAGCACTTTGAAAGCTAAGGAACATTTGACCTAACAAATTATACATTCAGTCATATGAAAATCATAAGAGGATACAGGAGTAACAGTATTAACAATAAAGTCTGATCAGAATATGAGTATTTTAGCTTCCAAATGCTTTCAGAAACATGTGGGTTTTCAGGAGCTTTTTGAACTCCTCCAAGTCGTCACATGTTCTTAATTCCTTTGGGAGTCCATTCCATAGTCTTGGAGCCACTACACTGAATGCTCGACCGTATGTTTCGAGATTAGGTATTTACTTCCAGTAGGTTTTGATCACTTGATCGTAGATGTCTGGAAGGTATGTGACGATGCAATAGGTCCTGAAGATATTTTGGTGCTTGGTGCTGAATGCATTTGAATGTGAGTAGACAGATCTTATAGTCAATTCGAAACTTTATTGGTAACCAGTGTAGTCTCTTCAATATTGGTGTTATTCTTGTCGTATCTTGATGCACGACTCACAATTCTGGCTGCAGTGTTCTGGATCAATTGCAGTTTATGTACATGTTTTTCTGATCTCTGTGAGTCGGAAAACTTTCATGAAAATAACCCCCATGGGACAATATTTGGCAGTGGGAACAACTTGATTCCTTTTCCATATCACCTTAGGATAAAAATGTCAAAAAAAAATGACAAACCAGTCACATGTTCTATGATGTTTGATTGTAAAATGATTACAAACACTAACGAAAACTGCGTCCATTCATGAATTTGCTGTCACCATCATACAGACAAGCTGTAATTTTTGGAATAGGGATTTATTGATGTAAAAGTCATATGTCTACATCTATAGTGTCAATATATTATTGAATTCTTTGCTTTTTCTTTTGTAACTATTCAATTAATAAACATATTTTTTCCTATGCATCTAAGATTCAAAAAGTTTTCAATACACATACCAGTACCTACATTTAAAACACAATGAGAAATTCATATAAGGACATTAACATATAAGTATTTAAGATTTGTTTGTATTTGTATAGACATAAATCCACTAATATGACACACATCAAATGTAAGTGATATCAAACTGTACGACTATATTGAATATACTTTACTATCATTTATTCAAACAGGCCATACCACAAACCATCACACTGTTCAATTTGCCTACTCTCAGTTCCTCCTCCACATGCGGTCCTTCAGAAGATAACTTTTTTACTTGTTTAACTAACAATTCCACATGCAGAATAAAGCTTGTGCCTTTAGCACTCCAGCTAGCACACCAATCCTTAAAGTCATCACACACACAAGCTAGTTCGCATTACAGCTAACTTTTAATAACCCACAGCTAACCTTTAATAGCCCCTATTTCAACATATTGTCACAAACAAGGGTTAAACGTTGTAGAGTGCATCTTCGCTCAGCTCATCACAACTGACTGGTTTCAGGTATTCATGGATGAACGTGTTCAACTCCGTGTCCAAATAGCCAGCTTTGTTCTTGAGGATCTTGGCACGTGCTGTGATTTTCTCCAGTTTACTGAGCTCTTCCCGCAGCCCATCGATGTCGGTTTCCCAAGTCGGACTTGGTGTTGTCCATTTAACGCCGCTCCTCCTTCACCTAAGGTGTTGGAGAAATGTCTAAAAAACAAAAATGATCTAAACTGTTGAATTGTGCATAAATGCACATGTGCCTATAATCGAAAAAAAAAAAAAAAAATCACTATTTTAGGGACAGGGCCCCAGCCGTCCCGGAAAACGTGACTTTGTCGTAAATTTTGTAATACTTTTACGAGCGGTGAAAATAATGGAATTGTTCAAAATGATAAAACAACCCTGTCAAAATTTGGCATTGGCAGCCATATTTTGATAGCACATGCGGTACTTAAGAAATCAATCTGACAGCGTCATAGTGCATGTGACTTTGCTAAAAAGGCACATATGCTGTGAGGAGACTTTTACCTTGTACCCTATATATTTACTCAGGAATGCTCCATCCACTAATAAACGAACGCATAGGGTCGTATCATTTCATAAGACGATGAACATGGTGGAAATCATCATGGTTTTGACTTGAAAGTTGCAATACTGGCATTGGAATTCTTCATTTTGTACCATGTGATAAAAACGCCACTGTTGAGAGATCATACGGATTTGTGTCAGGGTCCGGAGGCGAGTTATGAACAATGCCCTCCCAATCCAGCTAAGGTCCATCCATATCTTCAATGCTTGCTTAAGTGAAAAATGTTATTTGATTGCAACGTTATACGTATACTGCCCATAATGTACGTCATTACACGTATGACGTAAAACCGCAACACTAAAGGAACGTTTAAACATAAAACTAAGGTAACAACTTAAAGGAAAATTACATGAAAACCAGCATAGTATGCAACAGTGATATTGCAATTAGATCAATCATGAATATTGATATCAGTGATCGCTCTGCAAAATTGTCAAACCGAGACACGTGTCTCACCCAATTTATAAAAATGATACAAATGAGAAAAAAATGTGATTTCTGCCCAGTGCTCTGAATGTCAAAGTGAAGAAATTCAATCAAGCGCGGGTAAACGGCGGGAGTAACTATGACTCTCTTAAGGTAACGCCGCAAGCCATCCAGTTGGCTTGTGGTTTATTTCTCTCCGTTGTGATCCACTTGAGAGTGCTCGGGACAAGGGTTGCCTGAGGGAGTTTGTAGAATAGTCTTCACGTGAACTAGAGTGAATGCTTCCTTGTTGGCTCTGCTGGGGGAGTCTGTTATTCGCCCACTAGATGTAGTATAGAGTAGTTTAGACATAGTGGTAGGGGTGATATCGGCTTCGCGAAATTCACTCGCCACTTAGCAGGTGTAAGTGGTTTAGGTTACCTCGGTGGGCTTGTCTCTCGAGTTTCTGGATCCCCTTAAAACAGACAAGTCGGGCGATTCAAAGTTCTCTGGGAGGAAGGCCCCAAACAGGGTCTGACCTTTGATACGGCGAAGTACGGCTTGAAGAGTCTCTGGGAAATTTCAATTCGCAAACGAGAAAGGGTTCTGAGGGAAAAATGGACGACTTTGAGCTTTTATATGTATGATAGTTACTGTTTTACATGAATGTGTATTTACTATGGTCTCACATGGGGCTGTATGACATTGTATGCAATATTGTAGTGAAAATAAACAGGACTCTAGGAAATTTCAATTCGCAAACGAGAAGGGGTTCTGTCGAACCGATCGACAACAATCAATAATGGAATTGAAATCTAGCGCGCTCAATACGGAATGGTCATGCACCGAGAGACCTCGGTCTCTAAAGGATGATCACGGTGGACTTACCCGGGGTTGACCGCCGCTCTGTCTCAAAGATTAGGTGATGGAGTATGGCTACCTGGTGGAAAACCACGGTGCAGTGGTGGAAGTGCACCAACAAGGTCAAGGGTGCTACCTCGTGTGTAATCACGTTTGACAACTTGCTTGCGGAACACCCGCTAGGTTTGAAGAAGGCAAGTGTCGGACCACTCTTGGGGACAATGGAAGGGGTTCTCCCTAAAGCTGTACCCTTGATGAAACCGGAGTGGGATAGTCGCTCCGAGACGGAAACGGCAGATGATCTCAGCGACACTGAAGAGCCGTTTTTGTTAAAACCATACAAAAGCCGGCGGACAAGGGAAGGTCCCAGGTGAACGTGAATGCGGCTGGTACCAGTTCGCTAGGAATCGATGAAGTCGGCATGGATGTGACACAGATTGAGAGCGACACAGAGTTGATTGGAGACGAGGAAGACAGGGGCAACCAAGGCGCAGTGAACGATTCCCACGGAGTGCTTCATGATGAGTTAACGGGGACCCATATGGTAATCAAAGCCCTCGCATGCACGCTGTTCCTACCTGCGGATGTCGACATGATATGCACAGAGCCGAATTGCGGGATCAGCTTCTACAAGTCATATCAGGGTCTCTGGAAACACATCAGGGATAGCTATAAGCAGTTGAGACGGAGAATCATTTGCACGGACTGTGGGGGCGTTTCTCTGTCAGCACACAGTTTTACCAGACACCAGGGAAGTAAAGGCTGCACCAGCAAGCGCAAACTGATTCGGAAGGAGGGAGCTCTCAGGTGCCCGGAGTGCCCTGACCTATTCTCTTCGTACCGCGGCCAAACACAGCACATTAAACATAGACACCCAGACCTCGCGAATGAGTTGAGACGTGAGCACGATATGCTCCTAGGAAATAAAGAGCGCCTTGCGGTCTTCCGTGGGTTTCTGGGGAGTTGAGAACGATACTGCACAAGGCTCGCCCGAGGGATCGTCTGCACGACCTAAGCGTGGAACAGCTCCAAGCGATTATGGTCGAGGACCTTGAAGGCGATCTTGTTATAGTTGTTATAGTAGTTATAGTTGCAGTTCAGTCAGTGATAGCAAGGTTGCTAGGCAACGGTTGCACCATTGCCTAGCAACCATCACGATCACGATCACTGCCTGAACTACATAGCAACAGTGGTTAACATATGCAACTTTAAAATTTATAGGTAACAGATAAAACACAAATCACAAATGAATAACTTCATAACTTTTGCAAGAAACGAGCGGTAGACTCCATGCAATGCCAATGGCAGGTCCAGGTTTTTAGAAAAAGGGAGGGGGGGCGCACCCCTGGATCAGTGTATGTCATGCACTGTATGTCGTGCTCTGGGTTTAGGATCATTCTGTTAGATCTAGTGTTAGATCTAGACTAATTTACATTGATGATTCTAACTTAATTATATTAGTTCCTGACCTGAGTGCCCCAATGGAGCAGGGGCCCCATCTTGGCTTCTAGGCTAGATTCTAGCCTATCCGCCTAGCCTAATATTATAATATTATTCAGCCTCTAGGAATTTGCAAATCACATAAAACATGTCTGCCTAAACTAACCGTTATAGAGGTCACTATATCTATAAGTTCATGGCATACCTAAAATTCATGGCTTGTGTGTATTATATGGCCGAACAGTGCGATTGCTGCTCTACTCTGTTTAAATTTTGTCAAAACATAGAAACAAGGTTTAGGTTTTCATCTAAATATGATCTCGACTCTGGTGTGACTATGAAGATGAAGTCTAGACTCCTAGATCTAGAGTAATGACGAATGGCAATGTGATCTAAGAGATTAAATGCCGGGCCCCTCCTGCAGAGCATAACCTAGTTATATGGTCTAGAAATTCCGTGGTCTAATCTTTACAATTATCATGGGCAGATCCAGCCCCCCCTCCTTTTCCCACCAAAATTCTTCATTTTCATAGGTTTGTTTTACAAGTCTGCCATTGTTCGCGAGTACAAAACCGATGACATCCATCAAGTGTGCCCCCCCCCTTCTAAAAATCTGGATCTGACATTGATTATAGCATAATAACTGACAACAGTTGTGGCGAAGTATGTTGAATGAATCAACCTTTGATTTTAGGAGACTACATTTTATAATGGTGTGTTCCAGTAGCTTATGTATGTTTGATATAGTCAAAACAGTGCAGACCAACAACAATTTTAAGCCTGTTTTTTTTATGCGCTAACCCCTACTAATGTTAACATTGCCTTATTTTAATCTGTTGCGTTGAATTATAGCTGAGTGAGCATGAAGTCTGACGTTCCGCTTCTCGTGTCGTGTGAATGGCTGTACGAGCACATGAAGGACCCAGGGCTGCTCATTATTGATGTCTCGTGGTTCAGGGAGAAATTTGGGAAAGAGCATTACTTACAGTAAGTACAATGGACTCTATTTTATGAATATCAAGTGAGCGCCAGCGAACGCGTGCAGACAAATATACCACTCATGCAGAGATAGGGTGATCTCAACACTATAAAATACCATTGCCCTTTTTCTCACCACTTTAACATAATTATTTAACTTCATGGTGTTTTTCGTTGTGCACCTCATGATGGACAGACTGCTGATTCGGATCTTCCCGTCCTGATAACGTCAATTGGGTTGTTAAGACCCATTACATACATACTAATGATACATGTATATACTAAAATGGCCAGAATTCAAACAGTCAATAAAATATCTTGTTTGTTGACACCTATTTTAATGGAGGCCGGTTTTCATAGAATTCGAGCGTCGCACGTAAAATACATTACTTGCGACGTATTTATCAATGCCACAGCCAAAATACATAAAATAACCGGTGTCTGCAGCCAATCAGAGCAAAGCTCATTTGCATACTCATGGCAATTTTTCCTGGCATAGATGCATGACTAGTTAAAGCCTCAATCATGTCAGTGACAGCAGCAACATTAAACCTTGGTCGAGGCTAACCAATCAGAGCCCTCAAAGTCTTAATAAATAGGTCAAAGAATTCCCTTGGACATGCTTGATTTCATGCAGTATTTTCATATACTAATAAAAATTAAACAGTTTCTTACTTTCTCTCAAATTACATGATAATTGGTGCCATTTGGATATCAGACAACACCACCATCAACAAGGATATAGTGTTAGTGATCTTTTAATATCGCCTAAGACAGTCTCTTTTGGCACTTTAGAACTAATATTTTAGTAACAACGTGGCCACTGATAGTGAAACATGTACAGATTTAAAAGAGGAAATTCATGGCTTACTATAGCAAATTGTCAGCAAAACTATCTCTGAGAAAGCAGAAGTTAAATAAGAACAAACTGATGCTGTATTTCCTCTCTTTCAAGGCAGAGATGTCACAGTAGTTCTTCCAACAAGCTCTGGAACATCTCTGCATGATAGCTATTCCAACTATCCATAAATTTTTAACTGGTAAGTTCATCTCTAAGCTATAAGACTTGGTTATACATGCCTGCCTGATGCGGATACAAATTTACAAAAAATAACTGAACTGTTTAAATTTTCAAACTCTTAATTAAGTTTTAAGTGCAGGTATCAACATGTGTATAAGTGATCAAATTTCAACCCAAATTTCCAGTGTTTGGAAATAATATATATATTTACTATGGTCAAATATTAATGGTTGCTATCACACCAATATATGATTCAATTGTTCATCTATCTCAAAACGAAAATAATTTTGTCCCAGTGTTGCCATATATTATTTTATGCAATGCAAATATAATTTATTTTTATTTTTTATATCTGATTTGCAATCATGAAAGTGTTTTGAGAATCCAGGCCACAAGTTGTCAAATCTTGCTGTTTAACCATGAATTTGAGTTTTTATGCAAATGTAGCAGTGTAGAACTCATAGTTTGTTTTCTTTTTAGGTGTAGTCAATCAAACATCAGCTGAAAAACACACACAATCCGCAAGTCATCATTGTGACCCAAGAAGTTGCAGACATGTCAGTTGAAAAATCTCAGTTGAGGCCAGTGAGAAATGTCACCAATGAAGATCTTGAATTGTTAAAATCTGTTTTGGAAACTGTGTAACAGAAGTGAAGTGGGAACGAGCACAATGCATCCTGCATTGATTACAACGTACTCGGTACAAGGTTAGTGGGTGCATGTCGATCAAGGCTAAAGGCAAAGGCTAAGGCTAAATATAGCGTCAGGTGTCAGACATGTGTGTCTGAAAGCATATAAGCAAGTTACGAAGCTTGTCTCAGTCGTCTAGGGGAATTGGTGTAGTGGTCTGCACAGCCGACTATGACATATGACTGGTCTGAATCATGGTTGGAAGGTCGTGAGTTCGATTCCACGATTCTCCAATACCTTTACCAGGTATTCAAAAGATGTATCTCACTGACTTTCGTTTCAACTGCAACTTTAAGCCACACTTTTGTTGCTCAAATACACAGTTCACATCTTACAGCAGCTGTATGCAATCATGATACATTTTCATCAATTAGGGAAAAAATTCTCATAATCATGATTTTTACTTCATTCCTTTACAAAAAATAGCCCCACCACATAAAGAATTTTTTTCCAAAAAAAAATTCTTTTTTTAATATTCTTTAAACAAAATGTTCAGAAATATAGGCATATCTTTAGGTACATAAATAGAAACAGTCAGCCACATGTCACTTCTGTAAATCCTGTGGTTCTATCTTAGATTATTTATCAACGTCGCCCCAGCCTTCTTTTTTCATTTTGTGACCTTGTATTCAAGCAATTGATGAAAATTTTCGAACATCCATATTTGAGATTGTGTTTTCTTCTGTCATGAACAATATTACAATAGTTACAAGATTTTACCAAGTTTATGCCATAATCCAATGTTGTCAACCCGTTTATAAAGTGTTGACACAACAAAGATGTTTATTCCATTGATTGGATTGTAACTGTATCTACCACTTCTTTTTATAGAATGTTAATTCATTGTGCAGATCTCACCAACCAAAGCACAATTCCATACACTTGGCCCCCGACCAAGAGCAGTAGGCCTACTATTACTGCTACTGCTAACAGTCTTCTAGCTTAGGTGTAATATCCTATACTGCTAACTTGGTAAGGTAGAATAGCTAAATTGGTGTCATATATCAACGTTCAGACAAACCATGTCAATATGCACAAATACAAATGTTTTGGTTCATGACTCAGCTAACTAGCTGGAGCAGTATAGGCCATCACACCAAGTACTCAATCAGTAAGATAATAAACTGTTTTCGTATCCTGGCGCATATTTTGTCACTTAAAACATGTTGAAAAGTATGAAGATGAAGTCTAGACTCCTAGATCTAGAGTAATGACGAATGGCAATGTGATCTAAGAGATTAACTGCCGGGCCCCTCCTGCAGAGCATAACCTAGTTATATGGTCTAGAAATTCCGTGGTCTAATCTTTACAATTATCATGGGCAGATCCAGCCCCCCCCTCCTTTTCCCACCAAAATTCTTCATTTTCATAAGTTTGTTTTACAAGTCTGCCATCGTTCGCGAGTACGAAACCGATGACATCCATCAAGTGTGCCCCCCCCTTCTAAAAATCTGGATCTGACATTGATTATAGCATAATAACTGACAACAGTTGTGGCGAAGTATGTTGAATGAATCAACCTTTGATTTTAGGAGACTACATTTTATAATGGTGTGTTCCAGTAGCTTATGTATGTTTGATATAGTCAAAACAGTGCAGACCAACAACAATTTTAAGCCTGTTTTTTTTATGCGGTAACCCCTACTAATGTTAACATTGCCTTATTTTAATCTGTTGCATTGAATTATAGCTAAAATCTGAGTGAGCATGAAGTCTGACGTTCCGCTTCTCGTGTCGTGTGAATGGCTGTACGAGCACATGAAGGACCCAGGGCTGCTCATTATTGATGTCTCGTGGTTCAGGGAGAAATTTGGGAAAGAGCATTACTTACAGTAAGTACAATAGACTCTATTTTATGAATATCACAGTCCAATACTGGCCATTACGACACACTATATATATATATATACACACTATATATATACACATTGAGCAGCCTGCATCAGCTATGGATAATGAGGCCATTAAGGTTCACCAGAGAGCAATAGTATGGTCCATCTCCTTTCAAAGGTCATATTGGCCGGTTTCCCACACTGAATATGTCACAGTCAAGAGGCAAATCAAAGTTCGCAAAAACAAACTGGCATATTAAAAGATAATGAACAACAAACACTCTTGCATAACCAATTAGGTCCAATAAAGAAAAAGTGTATAAATCTATTCAAGTCGCTAGGGAAGCTATCTATTTTGATCAAATATGAATTCATTAGAAATGAATAGTCCTAGATGTATACCGGCGATCTTGGCTCTTTTGCGCAGGTGAACGCACACTTAGCGCAGAAGTGTGGCTACGACAAATCCAGGGCGGAGTCCTTTTGCTCTCTCCGATGTAGCATGAAGTACCAAAGTGCCCTAGTGGCATTGAGGGAGTCATGCATTGAGGAGAATGGAGAGTCGCCGGCCACAGCCAAGAACCGACGAAGAATTGAACCGACACTATTGAAGATAAAAGGTTCATTTCAAAACATGTTGTTCTTCATAGTTTACAGTATAATAAATATTAAAAAGCTGAAAATAGAATATTTTTCCCTTAAAGAGTTCATAGTACCCTTAATCTTGATAACCATTCCAAAACAAACTAAATTAACATTGAGTATAAAGATTGAGCTGGCATTATTTTCAGACGTTCAGTGTGTGACCTGATAGAGCGTCGCCTGCTGTGCCGTTACTGCTCATTCTCGTGCTGCAGCCAGTTCAAGATGAACGACTTTGTAAGTAACAAGTGTTGTCGTATTTCATGTGATTTGTGTATAATTGTAACCTGTTGGCGAACAATGGGATTCTGCGTCCATTTTTCATGCCTAAATTTTCATGATTTTCACAAGGTCCATTTGTCGTGTGATTTGACTCAACTTGTGCAAACACTTCAGCCCTTCAGCTAATTATTAAATCATCTGCCACTGGTTGCTGGTTACTTTTTCAAATTTACAATTCAGACTTGATGATGAATACCATCGCATTATGAGTCTTTGCATGATAACATTTATATTTCTGAAAAAGTCTGAATTATTGCAAATAGTTTCCAACTTCTATTTACTTGAACTACATGATCTGACTGTAAATATCATCACTAATCTCTCAACGTTGTCTTTCAGGTTTCCACCAGACGTGGTGAAACGGATGTCAGACCTGGAATTCACCTAAGAAACTCAAGGGTTTGAAACCTTTATTACTTGTGTGTTTTAAAATGACATACCATATTCATTCTAATAAGCGCACAGTGCGCTTATAAAAACAAATTTTAGCAAAAAACAAAAAAAATAATAAGCACACCACAACAATTTTTCGAGTTTCATGCATTTTTCTCACTTTGACCCCACAGAACATGATAACACAACGCACATGAATGATTATGTGGTTATCCGAGGAATTCATGGTTTGAAACCTTTATTACTTGTGCATTTTAAAATGGCATATCACTGGACATTCTCCCATTTTCCAGTTAAGGCCTAAATAGTTACTACTGGTAAGACTAGTAACTTTAAAGGTTTCACAGTGATTTGTGCTGGTGGCGGCGCTGCGATTGGCGTTTCGTATGTAAACAAACATGGCCGCGCCCGTGAATGATTCGAATATATATATTATTTTTTTTTATTTTGAAGTCTGATAATAAACCAAATAAACTGCGACACAGACGTCGCGGCCATAGTCTAGAAATGCGACAGGCAGCATTTTTATGGGGAAAAAGTCGCAAAATCGTGGTCCAGAGCAATCACTGTGATATAATACTTCATGAATAAAAACTATATTATACAATTACAACTAACACCTACGCGGAGATCATTCTGGGCTCCATTTGCGCCATAGGCACATTACCTCTCAAAAAGGCACAATTAGTTTGGCTGAATTGTGTCAATGTGGCGCAGTCAAATTTCTGGCTATTTTGGTATCGTATATTGGATACTTTAAACTTTTTTGCATATATGTGAAAGCATGTTTTGAGGCCGCCATCTTTGTTTACACAGTTGTCTACAAACACGCAATTGATTGGCCGAAAATTGGCAGCCTTAGCCAATGGCATTACGCTTTGCATTTCACATTATCTTTGCACAAGTACGAGAATTCTAAGAAACATTGACAGCAATACGTTGATGGTGATACACATGACTTTTTTTAATACTGATTCATACTTTTTATTTTTATACTGAATAAATAAGAGAACCATACGTCATGCACATAACAGACAGCAACAATGGCCAAATGACTCATTCAATGCTAAATTTCTTTGTTAAAAACGCAAGAAAAGGATTATGATTTGGAAGAAGGGGCCTCTTCTCAAGCAAATCCCGCGCCTTCATGCTCTATGTCTAGTCCCACATTAGATCTAGCTCTAGCTGCCAATAGCAGTGATATTGATTGTGGTAAAGGGAATGTACAAGTACAGTAACTGCAGTGATTGCTCTCGACCGCGATCTTGCGACTTTTTCCCCATGAAAATGCTGCCTGTCGCAATTCTAGACTATGGCCGCGACGTCTGCGTTGCAGTTTATTTGGTTTATTATCAGACTTCAAAATAAAAAGAAATAATATATTCGAATCATTCACGTGCGTGGCCATGTTTGTTTACATACGAAACGCCAATCATAGCGCCGCCACAGGCATTTGAATACACTGCCAACTGGTACTTATTTCTTGTCAATTAGAATATTAATAGTTTCTCACCACTTTGCCGCTCATTCTCGATTCTGATTGGTTAAGAGCCATGCGAGATATGTGTGTATCACTACTTTGCCGAGGTGATCTCACTACTTTGTGAATGGGAAAACAAAGACTTTCCGATGCTCATTAACATAATAAATGCAATACTACAACACGCAAAACAGTACGCAATTCGTGCTAGGGTGTTTAGAGAAATACGGTGCACGTTATTGTTTGGAAGGTTGACGTTTCAAAGCATACGTCGCAAGTAATGTATTTTACGCTCAATGCTCGTATTCTATGAAAGCCGGCCTCCATTAAAATAGGTGTCAACAAACAAGATATTTTATTGACGGTCTGAATTCTGGCCATTTTAGTATATACATGTATCATTAGTATGTATATAATGCGTCTTAACAAAATAGATTGTAATCAAAACACCATGGATTGTTTAAGCCACCTGGATATGCAACCCAATTGACGTTATCAGGACGGAAGATTCGAATCGGCAGTCTGTCCATCATGAGGTGCACAAACGAAAAAACACCATGAAGTTAAATAATTATGTTAAAGTGGTGAGAAAGGGCAATGGTATGTAATAGTGTTGAGATCACCCTATCTCTGCACTTGTGGTATATTTACCTCGCACACGCTGCTCGCTGGCGCTCACTTGTGCAGACAAAGATACCACTCGTGCAGAGATAGGGTGATCTCAACACTATAACATACCATTACCCTTATACATAACATGTATAATCAAAATTGATATGTATTTGCTATTTTAGCATTCAGTGTGATATCTCCTTTGGAGCAAAAAGTTTCAACGGCAAAGAGAAATGCTAGTGGTATGTTCATTAATATTACATCTAAAATTTTTATTCGATTTATTCTAGGACATGAAATATGTCATTAAATGTTTGATATCTCATTAGTTCTTGTATATTATTGATATTGATGATTGCATTCCTGGCTTCAGACACACCTAATGATGACTGCAAGGTTGTTGTGTTAGAGCAAGGTAGAATATATTTTTTTAATTGTAGAATGATGATTATAATAAATAATAATGATAGGTCATGTAGACAAATGAAATTCAGATTCTTAATATGAAAAATATTGTATCAATGTATTTATCTTCATTAACTTCAATTTTGTGTCATACATTCTGTGTAGTTCACCGAGTTTGTTCACAGCTAATACAACATTCTCATTCATTGCAAATGTAAGCCATTGCTACGGGGCAGAACCGTAAAATGTAACAATATTTTTGTTTAACAGCCATTAAATTTATGTTAAATACAACAGATAATTAATTCATTGTAACACTATAGACATTTGTGTTATAACTTTTTACTAAACATTGTTTACAGAACAAACGACGTCTACTGGTAAACGTAGAATTAGAAAACCAGAACAGCAAGTAATTGGAGGGAGAAATATGTTGGATAATGAGGATGATAACAGTTCGCCACAGGATTCTTTTCCTCAGGCTTTATCAGACATACTCCATCCGTACAAAAGAGCTCGGAAATCAGCAAAAATCATTCCAAAAAGAAAGAAAAGAAAAGTGATGAAGTCTCTCTCTGAGAGATTTTCAGAAATCGAACAAGTTGCTCAATGTGGAAATACAAGTGCAGAAATTGAACAATGTGATGAAAGCAGAACAGTAAAAAAATCTTAAAAGTCGCAGAATGTCCAGACAGTATTACGGATAACAACAATACAAAAACTGAATTACATGTAGAAGTATGGCAGATAGAAATAATAACACATGTAAAAGTAATCCCATTCAAATTAACTGTCTACAGTGAATGAAAATTTGAAACTCCCAACTTATTTGAGGAATTGTACATTTCTGATCCGTCTGGAAAGTTTCATGGTAGAACACTTTTGAAAGGAGATGGGGTCTCCCCCAGGAATATTCCTTTGACACCTCTGTATTTGACTCATCCCATTAGACCTAGCGGAAAATCAGAAGTGGTACCAGTAGACCCGAGACTTGGGGTTGTGCACTAAAACAACCTACCACTTATAGTCAAAGTTTGGACAGTGTAGACATTGATGTTTCAGAGATAGAGTGATCAAGAGGATTGACGCAAAAGAAAAAATTGGACAGAGCGGTGTAGAAAAAGCCAATATGAATATTTAAAATGATGTTAAGTATTGTAAGTGTATAAATATAATAATTTTCAATATGTTTATTCAAATTTAATGCTTATATACGAGTAAAAAAAAAAATTGTTGGAGATTATGTTTTTAATAATTTTCACACAGATCTAACAAACCTGAAAATGAAAAGGACTCAACTTATGAAAAATAATGGACAACAATGGACAACAATGCTATTTTGCAGCATATACATTCATATGTAGTTTGTCTAGTGTCAGTAACTACACAAGTAACAGAGTGAACTACTTGAAAAATTCATATAACATTTTAAATGTGTTATTGGCTGTTATCAATAACATATAATCTGATATCTGTGATTCTGTATGTGATATATCATATTCATAATATCAAAAAACAATATGTTTTTTATATTGTATTCATTATTATCGTAAATCATATAACATTTCAAATGTGTTATTGGTTGTTATCAGTAACATAATCTAATATCTGTGATTTTTGTATGCGATAATTCATATTCCATATTATGAAAAAAACAATATGTATTTTGTATTGTATTAATTATTATCAGAGATCATTTAGTGGAAGCTGCCTTGTGTACTTTTGTGTGTATTGAATGTTGCCAACATGCATAATTTGAAAACCCCATGTCCAAGGGGAAAAAAAAATGTTGGAATTTCTTTTCACCCCAATGGGGGGCAAAACAGGGTAATAAATTTTTTTAAAAGAAAGGTTTATT
>JAGTTF010000535.1:0-13158 GCA_019095985.1 Streblospio benedicti
TGCCCCACTATCTCTGTCTATATAAGCCTTTCTACTAGAATATACTTAGGCAAAGCATGTCCCCCCCAGGCGAGTACATCCTTAAGAACAGTGACCCTGCCTTCGATCCGCTCCTGAAGAAGTAGGAGTCCATGGGTGAAAGAGGAGAGTACGTGATTGAACTGGATAGGCTTGCCAGCCATTCAGACGTGCGAGAAGGCGATGGGGTGGCATGCTGTGCACGGTTTTTCTGCTGTTTATGGCCATCTCTGAGGGTTTAAGGGTTTAAGTAGCTGATTTAGATGTGCCCCTCTAGGGGCTGGGTGGAAATTTAGCTTTGTAACTGATGGGCAGAAAAACTTAGTAATATTCTATATATCTTAAACATAGGCAGGAGACTATGCCACGTTGCTACGTCCAATTTCGCCCAGAATGGCAGCCTCAAACTAGCTCAATGCGGCCAGGGGCGTGGGTCTACGTACTATGGCCGTGTGGGCTGGGGTCTTAGCTTCAAAACAAGCCATTATCCATTGCAATAGACCACGTGGTTCTCGATTGGCGTGCGATACCGCTAGGCCCCTCCCTCCCGCGGCGCTTGCCGAGCGGGCGAAGGACACGTACTTTGTGGGGGCGATATCTCAGTCAATATTGGGAGCACGATGGTCTGGTTTAAACGACGCGGTAGCTCGTAATTTCTAGATGAATCTGCACTTGTCACTTTTTCTTCTAGCCCCGTGGGTCGTCGAGAAAAACGGGCGTCTCGCCGACCCCGTTAGCGGTTTTTTTGGCCAAACAGTGTCCTATTTTCGATTTTTACGACTTCACAACTGGAAATATATTTGATATATCAAAATAATTTTTATTGCAATGTACTCCTGAGACATAGAACGTATGCCAAACTTAAAATTAACACAATCCATGACCTTTGACTTTTGTGGAGAGACAGTCATCACTCTTCTCAGTGTGAGGACAGTACTCTTTTTGTAATTTTGACTGTTAAGTCTTCATATATTGTGTGCAGCATGCAGAGTGATGAATTTATGCATGTAAACGACGTAAATGTCTGCTTTATGGCCTTCTTCCCCCGAGAATAGAAGTCAAGTAGAAACCCCAGTTAAGACCAACTCTCTATGGAGACCACCTCTTTAACACGACGACCACTTTTCAGGATATGGTAACTAATACTCATGGAAATGAAATGCCCGCCGCACTGGACAAGTTTATGCAAAGCAAAGTTGATTTCAAATGAAGACATGTAGAAGTCTGCAGTATGCGTGTACACGTCCTTCCCCATTATAATGTGAATGAACACTGTTTCTCATGTCCCATACTCTTCCATATGAATTACCATGTACGTATATGTATAAACGTTATTCTATGTACTATGTATGTGGCAGTAGGTCTCATTGCATTTCATGGATAGTGTTTTCCTACCACATTAGTTTTCTGTTATATAATATGTAAAATTTAATTAAATTTAGACAGTGTGTACTTTAGCCTTAGAAGTATTGTTTTGTTTTTATAATGAATCAATATCATCATTTGGATTTTTACGATGCGGCGGCGGCATTCTGACTGACACGTCTGCTGACGTAGCAGCAGCAGCAGAGTCCTCCCATTGTACACGTGAATCTCGTGCATTTTTCATGGTTGTGGGCTTTGTGATAAAAGTTTCTCTCAAAGGTCTGATGTTATTCGTCATATGCGCACTCACACGGGAGAGAAACCATACAAGTGTGATCAATGTGGGAAATGTTTTGCTCACACTTCTACTCTGATGATGCACAAGCGCACACACACTGGTGAGAAGCCATTTTACTGCCATATTTGTCAAGATAACAAATGATGATGCTTGTTTGATCTTGTTGCCAAATGGTCAAAGATGATGATTACATTCTCTGCAGGGGGATCTCGTATTAGTAAACAATGAAAGACATTAATATCTATATGAGGCGACATTCTCTAAGTTGCCACAGAGCATCATTGTGAGGCTGTGCATCTAGCAATGACGTCTTCAGTGATTTAAATATATTGATCATTAAGAATCAAGTTGGCAATAAGTTAGATACATCCCCCAGTCGGAGACATCTCGTGTTATCACCAGTGACAAACTGGGTCTAGTGCGTTGCTGTGCATGAAATCTATCTTGATGGTGGAAACCATTTCTCTGTTCTCTGTTTGTGCATTTCAAGTATTGATCCGTTCATATGTTATAGCGTGTTTAGTAATTTAAAGTGCCATTAATAATGATCTCTTTAAAATAGGGTGATACATTCGTCCCATAAAAACTTTTCTCACTGTACAAAAATACCCCTTTGTTTGAGACTTTCTCTGCATGTACACTATCTCTTACAATTGCATCCAATTAGATTTGATTACATTTATTCAGGAAAACATGTACAATCAAAACATTAATAGAGTGTAATATAATATCACACATATAATCATGATTGTACTGGCAGATCCAGGTTTTTTGGAGGGGGGGCAGTCAAAATGGCACACTTAAGATGCTATTTAAAGGGGTTTTGTAAATAAGAAAAATCGATGGCAATAAAAAATACGTGCCAAAAAGTATTTTATTTGGGATCTTTAACTGGGTTGTGGGGTGGGGTTGGTAGGGGTTTTGCCTATGTTAGTGTCACATGATGCTCCCTGGATATCACATGAAAGCATCCACATATAGTATTTTTATTTACAATGTGGTGCTTAAAAACATCACATGAAACCCCACACATGCCTCATGAAAATCAATAATAGAATACGTTAAAACAATAGTTTTTTAAACAATATATGACAGACAAATTAAAAACTAATAATATATAAATTCAGTTTCTTCCATTTCAGTCAATTTGTTAACAAACATCTTTTATTTGAAGTTTGAATTTGGAATGTTTACTAATTGACTTAATTTCGACTGAAGAATCATTCCAAAGATATCCACATGAAATTTACGGAATGTTGCCCACCCTAGGAACTGATATTTACTATGGAACACTCAGCCTGGTATTATGATTATTTGACTATAAAAATGGATGAAAATTTCTTTGAGATAAGAAGTGTGCACTTATGTTACACACAAAGTCCATATCCACACACACAGACACACAAACACAATCAAAATTTTTCAATTGAAACCACACACACCCAACACACACACACACACACACACACACACACACACACACACACACACACACACAGATAGATAAAGTCCATATCCTACAGGACAGTCAAAATTCACAATGCAAACTCCTTGTATGTAAATCAAAATTTCAGATATAATGGACAACGTGAGGCCCATTATGTTTAAATTTAATTGCTAACAATGTGTGTTGGCGTGTGTTAACCTTGCACTGCACAGACACGTCTTCCCGTGACAGAGTTGCTATAGAATGCTCTTGGGTCGCTGTCTGAACTGTCAGACGGGGGTGGTGGCTGGTTTGCCTGTAGATTTGAGCATAAAGCACATTGTTTTGCAATAAAAGACATGTAACTGGACATATATTGACTTCAATGGATTTGAATTTCAAACACAATGGATAACTGTCAAACTGCTGCCCCACTATCTCTGTCTATATAAGCCTTTCTACTAGAATATACTTAGGCAAAGCATGTCCCCCCAGGCGAGTACATCCTTAAGAACAGTGACCCTGCCTTCGATCCGCTCCTGAAGAAGTAGGAGTCCATGGGTGAAAGAGGAGAGTACGTGATTGAACTGGATAGGCTTGCCAGCCATTCAGACGTGCGAGAAGGCGATGGGGTGGCATGCTGTGCACGGTTTTTCTGCTGTTTATGGCCATCTCTGAGGGTTTAAGGGTTTAAGTAGCTGATTTAGATGTGCCCCTCTAGGGGCTGGGTGGAAATTTAGCTTTGTAACTGATGGGCAGAAAAACTTAGTAATATTCTATATATCTTAAACATAGGCAGGAGACTATGCCACGTTGCTACGTCCAATTTCGCCCAGAATGGCAGCCTCAAACTAGCTCAATGCGGCCAGGGGCGTGGGTCTACGTACTATGGCCGTGTGGGCTGGGGTCTTAGCTTCAAAACAAGCCATTATCCATTGCAATAGACCACGTGGTTCTCGATTGGCGTGCGATACCGCTAGGCCCCTCCCTCCCGCGGCGCTTGCCGAGCGGGCGAAGGACACGTACTTTGTGGGGGCGATATCTCAGTCAATATTGGGAGCACGATGGTCTGGTTTAAACGACGCGGTAGCTCGTAATTTCTAGATGAATCTGCACTTGTCACTTTTTCTTCTAGCCCCGTGGGTCGTCGAGAAAAAAACGGGCGTCTCGCCGACCCCCGTTAGCGGTTTTTTGGCCAAACAGTGTCCTATTTTCGATTTTTACGACTTCACAACTGGAAATATATTTGATATATCAAAATAATTTTTATTGCAATGTACTCCTGAGACATAGAACGTATGCCAAACTTAAAATTAACACAATCCATGACCTTTGACTTTTTGTGGAGAGACAGTCATCACTCTTCTCAGTGTGAGGACAGTACTTTTTGTAATTTTGACTGTTAAGTCTTCATATATTGTGTGCAGCATGCAGAGTGATGAATTTATGCATGTAAACGACGTAAATGTCTGCTTTATGGCCTTCTTCCCCCGAGAATAGAAGTCAAGTAGAAACCCCAGTTAAGACCAACTCTCTATGGAGACCACCTCTTTAACACGACGACCACTTTTCAGGATATGGTAACTAATACTCATGGAAATGAAATGCCCGCACTGGACAAGTTTATGCAAAGCAAAGTTGATTTCAAATGAAGACATGTAGAAGTCTGCAGTATGCGTGTACACGTCCTTCCCCATTATAATGTGAATGAACACTGTTTCTCATGTCCCATACTCTTCCATATGAATTACCATGTACGTATATGTATAAACGTTATTCTATGTACTATGTATGTGGCAGTAGGTCTCATTGCATTTCATGGATAGTGTTTTCCTACCACATTAGTTTTCTGTTATATAATATGTAAAATTTAATTAAATTTAGACAGTGTGTACGTCTTTAGCCTTAGAAGTATTGTTTTGTTTTTATAATGAATCAATATCAGCATTTGGATTTTTACGATGCGGCGGCACGTCTGACACGTCTGCTGACGTAGCAGCAGCAGCAGAGTCCTCCCATTGTACACGTGAATCTCGTGCATTTTTCATGGTTGTGGGCTTTGTGATAAAAGTTTCTCTCAAAGGTCTGATGTTATTCGTCATATGCGCACTCACACGGGAGAGAAACCATACAAGTGTGATCAATGTGGGAAATGTTTTGCTCACACTTCTACTCTGATGATGCACAAGCGCACACACACTGGTGAGAAGCCATTTTACTGCCATATTTGTCGATAACAAATGAAATGCTTGTTTGATCTTGTTGCCAAAAGTCTGCCATGATGATTACATTTCTGCAGGGGGCAGGTTATTAGTAAACAAAGAAAGACATTAATATCTATATGAGGCGACAGTCGTTGTTTAACAGCCATGCCGTCTTCAGTGATTTAAATATATTGCCTGCCACAGAATCAAGTTGGCAATAAGTTAGATACATCCCCCAGTCGGAGACATCTCGTGTTATCACCAGTGACAAACTGGGTCTAGTGATGTTGCTGTGCATGAAATCTATCTTGATGGTGGAAACTTCCTCTGCTCTCTGTTTGTGCATTTCAAGTATTGATCCGTTCATATGTTATAGCGTGTTTAGTAATTTAAAGTGCCATTAATAATAGGGTGATACATTCGTCCCATTCAAAAACTGTTTCTCACCTGTACAAAATACACCCCTTTGTACTTTATGCTCTCTCACAATTGCATCCAATTAGATTTGATTACATTTATTCAGGAAAACATGTACAATCAAAACATTAATAGAGTGTAATATAATATCACACATATAATCATGATTGTACTGGCAGATCCAGGTTTTTGGAGGGGGGGCAGTGGGCACACTTAAGAGATTTCAAGGGTTTTGTAGGCGCGATCGATGATGGCGCACGTGCCAAAAGTATTTGGTGGGAAAAGAGGGGGTGGGGTGGGGGGGGGTTGGTAGGGGGTTTTGCCTATGTTAGTGTCACATGATGCTCCCTGGATATCACATGAAAAAGCGTACATATAGTATTGCTTATTTACAATGTGGTGCTTAAAAACATCACATGGTTGCCGACACATGCCTCATGAAAATCAATAATAGAATACGTTAAAACAATAGATTAAACAATATATGACAGAGAAAATTAAAAAAACTAATAATATATAAATTCAGTTTCTTCCATTTGAGTCAATTTGTTAACAAACATCTTTTTATTTGAAGTTTGAATTTGGAATGTTTACTAATTGACTTAATTTCGACTGAAGTATTGTTCCAAAGATATCCACAAAAAAGTTTACACGGAAGCTGCCCACCCTAGGAACTGATATACCTCGAACACTCAGCCTGGTATTATGATTGTGACTATTGGCAATGGATGAAAATTGATCTTTGAGATAAGAAGTGTGCACTTACTTATGTTGCAATGTCCGTGTTAACAGAGAGCCCCTGTGTTTATCACCATAAACATCCTCAGAAGGATCCATGCTTACTTAAAATCTTTCACTTAAAACAGAAAGGCCACAATCTTGTGGTTACTGAGAGCTCACCCCAAACATCGGAGAAAAAGCTCCATGCGCTCTTACATCACTATGTCAGTGTTAGAGTTACAGTAGTTATCATCCCAAATATCCACAGAAGGGCCCATGCTTACTTAAAGCACCATCCCTTAAACAGTTTACCCAATCACGTAAAAGCCCACAACCTGAATTAAATGATATTTCACTGAAAAGCCCACAGGCTTTTACGTGGTCATTTAGGACAGACCAGCTGATTCCATTGCTTCAACCATTCACAAACGTACATCCTCAGACATTCTCATCAATTATTATTTTTCAATACATGAAACCATGACAATAGATATTGATGGCACGCCTACACGTGCAGTGTTAAAGGGATTCCCATGAACCGACCCAGCAGATGTTACAGCTGGTGGTGTGTACCTGGTATTATGTGGTCACCACACACACACACACACACACACACACACACACACACACACACACACACACACACACACACACACACACACACACACACACACACACACACACACACACACACACACACACACACACACACACACACACACACACACACACACACACACACACACACACACACACACACACACACACACACACACACACACACACACACACACACAGATAGATAAAGTCCATATCCTACAGGACAGTCAAAATTCACAATGCAAACTCCTTGTATGTAAATCAAAATTTCAGATATAATGGACAACGTGAGGCCCATTATGTTTAAATTTAATTGCTAACAATGTGTGTTGGCGTGTGTTAACTTTGCACTGCACAGACACGCCTTCCCGTGACAGAGTTGCTATAGAATGCTCTTGGGTCGCTGTCTGAACTGTCAGACGGGGGTGGTGGCTGGTTCGCCTGTAGATTTGAGCATAAAGCACATTGTTTTGCAATAAAAGACATGTAACTGGACATATATTGACTTCAATGGATTTGAATTTCAAACACAATGGATAACTGTCAAACTGCTGCCCCACTATCTCTGTCTATATAAGCCTTTCTACTAGAATATACTTAGGCAAAGCATGTCCCCCCAGGCGAGTACATCCTTAAGAACAGTGACCCTGCCTTCGATCCGCTCCTGAAGAAGTAGGAGTCCATGGGTGAAAGAGGAGAGTACGTGATTGAACTGGATAGGCTTGCCAGCCATTCAGACGTGCGAGAAGGCGATGGGGTGGCATGCTGTGCACGGTTTTTCTGCTGTTTATGGCCATCTCTGAGGGTTTAAGGGTTTAAGTAGCTGATTTAGATGTGCCCCTCTAGGGGCTGGGTGGAAATTTAGCTTTGTAACTGATGGGCAGAAAAACTTAGTAATATTCTATATATCTTAAACATAGGCAGGAGACTATGCCACGTTGCTACGTCCAATTTCGCCCAGAATGGCAGCCTCAAACTAGCTCAATGCGGCCAGGGGCGTGGGTCTACGTACTATGGCCGTGTGGGCTGGGGTCTTAGCTTCAAAACAAGCCATTATCCATTGCAATAGACCACGTGGTTCTCGATTGGCGTGCGATACCGCTAGGCCCCCCCCCCCCGCGGCGCTTGCCGAGCGGGCGAAGGACACGTACTTTGTGGGGGCGATATCTCAGTCAATATTGGGAGCACGATGGTCTGGTTTAAACGACGCGGTAGCTCGTAATTTCTAGATGAATCTGCACTTGTCACTTTTTCTTCTAGCCCCGTGGGTCGTCGAGAAAAAAAACGGGCGTCTCGCCGACCCCCGTTAGCGGTTTTTGGCCAAACAGTGTCCTATTTTCGATTTTTACGACTTCACAACTGGAAATATATTTGATATATCAAAATAATTTTTATTGCAATGTACTCCTGAGACATAGAACGTATGCCAAACTTAAAATTAACACAATCCATGACCTTTGACTTTTGTGGAGAGACAGTCATCACTCTTCTCAGTGTGAGGACAGTACTCTTTTTTGTAATTTTGACTGTTAAGTCTTCATATATATTGTGTGCAGCATGCAGAGTGATGAATTTATGCATGTAAACGACGTAAATGTCTGCTTTATGGCCTTCTTCCCCGAGAATAGAAGTCAAGTAGAAACCCCAGTTAAGACCAACTCTCTATGGAGACCACCTCTTTAACACGACGACCACTTTTCAGGATATGGTAACTAATACTCATGGAAATGAAATGCCCGCACTGGACAAGTTTATGCAAAGCAAAGTTGATTTCAAATGAAGACATGTAGAAGTCTGCAGTATGCGTGTACACGTCCTTCCCCATTATAATGTGAATGAACACTGTTTCTCATGTCCCATACTCTTCCATATGAATTACCATGTACGTATATGTATAAACGTTATTCTATGTACTATGTATGTGGCAGTAGGTCTCATTGCATTTCATGGATAGTGTTTTCCTACCACATTAGTTTTCTGTTATATAATATGTAAAATTTAATTAAATTTAGACAGTGTGTACGTCTTTAGCCTTAGAAGTATTGTTTTTTTTTTATAATGAATCAATATCATCATTTGGATTTTTTACGATGCGGCGGCGGCACGTCTGACGTCTGCTGCTGTCGTAGCAGCAGCAGCAGCAGCAGCAGAGTCCTCCCATTGTACACGTGAATCATCGTGCGTTTTTTTCATGGTTGTGGGCTTTGTGATAAAAGTTTCTCTCAAAGGTCTGATGTTATTCGTCATATGCGCACTCACACGGGAGAGAAACCATACAAGTGTGATCAATGTGGGAAATGTTTTGCTCACACTTCTACTCTGATGATGCACAAGCGCACACACACTGGTGAGAAGCCATTTTACTGCCATATTTGTCGGTAACAAATGAAATGCTTGTTTGATCTTGTTGCCAAAAACGGCGATGATGATTACATTCTCTGCAGGGGGCAGGTTATTAGTAAACAAAAAAGAAACATTAATATAATATCTATATGAGGCGACAGTCGTTGTTTACATCACATCACTTCAGTGATTTAAATATATTGACCCCGAATCAAGTTGGCAATAAGTCAGCTACATCCCCCAGTCGGAGACATCTCGTGTTATCACCAGTGACAAACTGGGTCTACTGCGTTGCTGTGCATGAAATCTATCTTGATGGTGGAAAATTCCTCTGCTCTCTGTTTGTGCATTTCAAGTATTGATCCGTTCATATGTTATAGCGTGTTTAGTAATTTAAAGTGCCATTAATAATAGGGTGATACATTCGTCCCATTCAAACTGTTTCTCACTGTACAAATACACCCCTTTGTACTTTATGCTCTCTCACAATTGCATCCAATTAGATTTGATTACATTTATTCAGGAAAACATGTACAATCAAAACATTAATAGAGTGTAATATAATATCACACATATAATCATGATTGTACTGGCAGATCCAGGATTGGAAAGGGGGGGGCAGTGGGCACACTTAAAGAGATTCCAAGGGTTTTTAAAAGGCGCGATCGATGGCGTACGTGCCAAAAGTATTTTGGTGGAAAAAGGGGGGGGGGGGGGGGGGGTGGGGTTGGTAGGGGGTTTTGCCTATGTTAGTGTCACATGATGCTCCCTGGATATCACATGAAAGCGTACATATAGTATTGCTTATTTACAATGTGGTGCTTAAAAAAAACATCACATGGTTGCCGACACATGCCTCATGAAAATCAATAATAGAATACGTTAAAACAATAGATTAAACAATATATGACAGACAAATTAAAAACTAATAATATATAAATTCAGTTTCTTCCATTTGAGTCAATTTGTTAACAAACATCTTTTATTTGAAGTTTGAATTTGGAATGTTTACTAATTGACTTAATTTCGACTGAAGCATTGTTCCAAAGATATCCACATGAAAGTTTTCAAGGAACCTGCCCACCCTAGGAACTGATATACCTCGAAACTCACTCAGCCTGGTATAATATTGATTGTGACTATTGGCAATGGATGAAAATTGATCTTTGAGATAAGTGTGCACTTATGTTACAATGTCCGTGTTAACAGAGAGCCCTGTGTTTATCACCATAAACATCCTCAGAAGGATCCATGCTTACTTAAAATCTTTCACTTAAAACAGAGGCCACAATTGCGTGGTTACTGAGAGCTCACCCCAAACATCGGAGAAAAAGCTCCATGCGCTCTTACATCACTATGTCAGTGTTAGAGTTACAGTAGTTATCATCCCAAATATCCACAGAAGGGCCCATTTTGGCCTTAACCCACCATCCCTTAAACAGTTTACCCAATCACGTTTTCAAAAGCCCACAACCTGAATTAAAAATGATATTTCACTGTTTAAAAGCCCACAGGTTTTTGTGGTCATTTAGGACAGACCATATTGATTCCATTGCTTCACCCATTCACAAACGTACATCCTCAGACATTCTCATTCAATTATTATTTTTCAATACATGAAACCATGTTATAATTTTTTATTTGACACATAAAAACTGAAATATTTGTTCAAAAAAGTTTTATTGCATCTTAAATTACATTTATTTTTCCAAACGTTGGCAGATTTCCCATGAAACCACAGCACACACACACACTGGTGGTTCCACACACACACACACACACACACACACACACACACACACACACACACACACACACACACACACACACACACACACACACACACACACACACACACACACACACACACACACACACACACACACACACACACACACACACACACACACACACACACACACACACACACACACAGATAGATAAAGTCCATATCCTACAGGACAGTCAAAATTCACAATGCAAACTCCTTGTATGTAAATCAAAATTTCAGATATAATGGACAACGTGAGGCCCATTATGTTTAAATTTAATTGCTAACAATGTGTGTTGGCGTGTGTTAACCTTGCACTGCACAGACACGTCTTCCCGTGACAGAGTTGCTATAGAATGCTCTTGGGTCGTCTGTCTGAACTGTCAGACGGGGGGGTGGTGGCTGGTTTGCCTGTAGATTTGAGCATAAAGCACATTGTTTTGCAATAAAAGACATGTAACTGGACATATATTTGACTTCAATGGATTTGAATTTCAAACACAATGGATAACTGTCAAACTGCTGCCCCACTATCTCTGTCTATATAAGCCTTTCTACTAGAATATACTTAGGCAAAGCATGTCCCCCCCCAGGCGAGTACATCCTTAAGAACAGTGACCCTGCCTTCGATCCGCTCCTGAAGAAGTAGGAGTCCATGGGTGAAAGAGGAGAGTACGTGATTGAACTGGATAGGCTTGCCAGCCATTCAGACGTGCGAGAAGGCGATGGGGTGGCATGCTGTGCACGGTTTTTCTGCTGTTTATGGCCATCTCTGAGGGTTTAAGGGTTTAAGTAGCTGATTTAGATGTGCCCCTCTAGGGGCTGGGTGGAAATTTAGCTTTGTAACTGATGGGCAGAAAAACTTAGTAATATTCTATATATCTTAAACATAGGCAGGAGACTATGCCACGTTGCTACGTCCAATTTCGCCCAGAATGGCAGCCTCAAACTAGCTCAATGCGGCCAGGGGCGTGGGTCTACGTACTATGGCCGTGTGGGCTGGGGTCTTAGCTTCAAAACAAGCCATTATCCATTGCAATAGACCACGTGGTTCTCGATTGGCGTGCGATACCGCTAGCCCCCCTCCCGCGGCGCTTGCCGCGGCGCTTGCCGAGCGGGCGAAGGACACGTACTTTGTGGGGGCGATATCTCAGTCAATATTGGGAGCACGATGGTCTGGTTTAAACGACGCGGTAGCTCGTAATTTCTAGATGAATCTGCACTTGTCACTTTTTCTTCTAGCCCCGTGGGTCGTCGAGAAAAACGGGCGTCTCGCCGACCCCCGTTAGCGGTTTTTTGGCCAAACAGTGTCCTATTTTCGATTTTTACGACTTCACAACTGGAAATATATTTGATATATCAAAATAATTTTTATTGCAATGTACTCCTGAGACATAGAACGTATGCCAAACTTAAAATTAACACAATCCATGACCTTTGACTTTTGTGGAGAGACAGTCATCACTCTTCTCAGTGTGAGGACAGTACTCTTTTTGTAATTTTGACTGTTAAGTCTTCATATATTGTGTGCAGCATGCAGAGTGATGAATTTATGCATGTAAACGACGTAAATGTCTGCTTTATGGCCTTCTTCCCCCCCCGAGAATAGAAGTCAAGTAGAAACCCCAGTTAAGACCAACTCTCTATGGAGACCACCTCTTTAACACGACGACCACTTTTCAGGATATGGTAACTAATACTCATGGAAATGAAATGCCCGCCGCACTGGACAAGTTTATGCAAAGCAAAGTTGATTTCAAATGAAGACATGTAGAAGTCTGCAGTATGCGTGTACACGTCCTTCCCCATTATAATGTGAATGAACACTGTTTCTCATGTCCCATACTCTTCCATATGAATTACCATGTACGTATATGTATAAACGTTATTCTATGTACTATGTAGCGTGGCAGTAGGTCTCATTGCATTTCATGGATAGTGTTTTCCTACCACATTAGTTTTCTGTTATATTTTGTTTTTATAATGAATCAATATC
>JAGTTF010000536.1:0-13350 GCA_019095985.1 Streblospio benedicti
TGAATCAGGTGTATGCATACACACCCAATTTGTTTGTAGTAATGACTTTAACCTCAAGGTAGGCTGGTGTGCTCCACTGCCAGGGCCGGTCCCATGCCAAGGGCAGTTCAATCATTGCGTCATCACTATACTTATTTATATTAAACCTCGATGGCTAATCTTCATGAAGTTAATTAAAGATATAATTTTCTATTTTTGTCAGAATGGCATTGCTGATTAGATTGTAAGATAAAACATTTAGATCCCACATCAGACAAAGTGTATGTTATCTACAATCAGATTACATTTTGTAATGTTCATTTAGACTCTAGATCCATGAGCGAGATAGATTTTAAGTAGAAAGGGGGAGAAAAACAGACATTTCTCTTCCTAGTTGCATGGCGATTTTGCTTCTCATTGGCTGCACTCATATCAATCTTCCTTGGTCCTTTTCTACCCTATTGAATTTTCATCCTTTTATAAAGATCCAACACTCATTACATGCCTCACAATCAAAATGAGTCTCACTCACATAAACGTCCAAGAGGTTAGTGACAAGTACGTATGTGATGAGAAAATTAATGACTTGTATGTAAATGAAAATGTTAACAAAGTGTATGAAAATAATGACTATGAAGCAGCATTTGGGGCTAATATTGTTTATGAAGAGATTCCAGATGTTGAGAAGCCAACCAGAGATAGAAGCATAAAAGATATAGAAAAACCCTTGCCGCAGAAAGCTGATAATATTGGCACTGTTAGTGGTCATAGGACCTCAACTAAAAAAACATGTTTTTATATGTCTGGCATCATAATTACGATTGCAATAATCATTGAGTAGCTGTGGGCGTTGCTGTTCATTTCAGTTCCCAGAAACAAGGTAGGCAATATAATTTTTCATGTCATGTTGATCTAATTTGTTTTGCAACTCTTTGTTTCCTCTTTATTTTTATTTAGTGCAGTTTTTTTTCTCAAAGGATGAGAACACACCAGATAATATATACAATATTAAAATGCATGTTATTTTGAATTTTGAATAAGTATGGTTTTAATGGATATATTCAATTTGACAGCATTTGAAGCAATCTACCACATCCATGTATTGTTATATTTGTTGTAAATTTACCAGGAAAACAACGAAAAGTACTTGATTGTATAATAGTGAATTGATATCTAGATCAACAATATTTTCATAACAAAATCAAGAAAAATAGAAATTTAAGGGGTAAGCTCACTTGATTTTGGACATTTTTATTCACTTAGGCTGCGATTACCGTATGTACATAGGTAAGAGATAACCTATACACTACCCTGCACAATTTTTCTTTTCACTGTGAGTTCAAAATGGGGGTCGTAATTCTTTTGTAAAAGGTCTAAGATATGATTTATTCCAGAATAGAGGATCTTAAACATTGGTGTTTGAAACAATACATAGAATCTACATGAAACTTGAAGGCCACAACAAAATATCATCATCTTCAGTTTACTTTTTTTTTTTTACAGAAGTGTGGGTCTTTGCTTTGAAATTTAGAGAAATTAGGAGGTCTGACAAGAGATAAGGGGTGTTAGATATTTTGTCATCTGAAAATTGGCGGTCTTTCTCCCTAAGCATATATACCTGACCTGACTGTGCAAGAGCCGCCAAACCCCCCCCTCCCCCCCCGATCATGTGATCATTTAGTTTATTCTAGTTTAATCATAACATTTGCCTGAGTCACTTTAGATTAATTTAGTTTAATCATGAAAATTGTCATTTAGTTTAGTTTAGTTTTAATAAAAAAAAAATAGTCGCCCCAACTCTGCCTGCCCAATATCATATATAACCATATGTTGTATTAACACCAAAAATGTCTGGTGTCGTCTATGGTTCATTCTTGAAGGGATCATAAAGTTTGGGGTCATAACATTCAGCAGTTTTCTTCAAATCGTCCAGCATAGGTATCCATACATAGTCTTGTAAAACTTGAGTGGTAATAAAAGAAAACAGAATTCACCAATGTAAAAATCAGCAAATTCTATGAATTAAAAGGTCTTGTTTGATATTGATAGTAAGTTTTACTCAGAATTACATTGAAGCTACCATTCTATCTTCCATTGCAAAAATCACCGCTCATGGCTACATTTAGACTAATGACGGCACATGGTTTATATCACGATAAGAAAGTTTGCGTGTATATTTAGCATGTTTGGTGATTAATGTAAACTGTAATCGTATTTTCTTCATGATAGAATGGTATTTGACCACAAGATTAGAGTGTCAATAGTGAAATTGAGCATGCTGATGTCTGATTTACCCTCACAATATTAGGATTATAATACATACCTATTGATATGTATGTAAATTTCATTATTAATGCTTTAACCACATTGAATATTAAACAATTTCCTATAAATATCAATAAAAGCAACTGTTAACTTTTGAAGAGCACATTTTCGTAAAATTACACCATAGTTGGCTATCATACATGTTAAATAAAAATGATCTGAACAGATGTAGCTGAACAGTATTTGTGCAAGCTGAAAACCTGTTAATTAATAAATTACCTTTGGAAATATAGCACCCATGGTCTTTACTGGAATCCCCATATATATGATATATTTGAATGTTTTTCACATATTCAAAATCTCCCAAGTATTTGAGTGGTCTTTTTCATCATAATTCAAAAGCTCTCAGGTTTTCGGAAAAGGGAGGCATTTAAAACACATACACTGGTCTTTTTGAACATTTTTATAAATGATAGTGTTGCCTATGAATTGAATATTCAAAACATATATCAACAAGACTAAGACTGCTCTGAAAGCCTATAATGGATTTACATTCCAGACTCGTGAAAACCAAAGAACCGTAAATGAAATCATTGCTAAATTCGATGAGTTTGCCATTGGGCAAGTGAATGTCACTTATGAGAGGTATGTGTTTAATAAGAGAAAGCAAGAAGATGAGAGCTTTGAAGCATTTCTGGAGTCCTGTAGGTGAGGGCACTAAAAGACAACTATCATTGGCATAAAATAAGTGATTCATGGCAAGATCGACGCATTTGATGTTTCAGAGAAATTTCTTTGAATTTTTTCTCACGTTATTCCTCACCAACTAAAAGATTTCGTGTCTTCATGCAGTGTTAATAAAGGAAAATGACTTGCCCGATAGATTACCTAATGGCATATAGTCAATGATTTGTTTTGTGTAATGAAGGCATTGCAACCTGGATCATTTTATGTGTAAAATTATGTAAAAGAGATCAACAGATATATTACCCAGCATTCCAAGTTCTAGCACGTTTCATCTTTTTTTTTTGCTTGTAACAACTACAGTGCTATCATTATGATGAAAGCCCACATTTTCCAAAATATTACAAAGGTATGTGTCAACTCTGCATGAAAAAGACATGCACTCTCTAGACGACAGCATAACATGAATGGTATATGAAATATCCTTTTGAAAAATACATAAGTTATCTAAGGATATTGACGTCATTGAATTTCTACGGATTGTTTACACAGATCGTTTTCACAGGAAACATTGCTACCTTCTATGTTTGAACACACTGGTTGGTAATAACTTGGTTGTTGAGTGTTCTATAATGTACACAACTGAATTTGAGTAATTTCGAAGTTTAATGTACAGGAGCCTGAAGTTGGTTGAGGTCTACATGATGCATAATTTCTTTGGGGAAAAGATGAGTTAATCACCATGAAAATCTGGGCTCAGACATCATCGGTCTACAGGAATCTCTTTTACACGACACATATTCAGTGTTACCTACACGTTATCTACCCATGAGTTCAGTTGTGACTTTTAACTGGAGAAATTTGTCAGGCTTGACTTCCGTGAAAAACAAAATCAATATTCGGGTTTTCTTATTTGGCTTTTGAAATCGTGCGTTTGATGTTTGATATAGAGACAGAGACAATGGTTCGGCCATGTAGCCTTTTAACAGCCAGCTGCTTGGGATGATGGTATCATTCTGGTCTCACAACCTTGGGGGTCGTGAGTTTGAGTCCCTGTCTGGGCCACTTGATATAGTCAAATGGAAGATGTGTCTTCAGCTATGTCAAATATAGTGGGTAGGAGCTTTCTTGCCATAGAAGAGAGAGAGTGAGAATATAATTGTATCCACAAGCAAACTTGGGAAAAAACACATTTAAAAAAAAGATGTTTGACATCATAGCTGAGCATTTCAGCAGTGGGGCGTGTGATTGGTTGATTTTGTGACTGACTTTCATGAATTTCAGGGGCATTAAATCATGTTTTGCTTCAAACATCACTTTTGAAGAAATCTTTGATGCACAAAAATGTGTAATAGTGTAAAGAATAACAGAAAAAACATTGCAAGTGGTTAAAAGTGAAATTGATTGCGTTGGTCTTTCACATACTGTATATGACCATCCTAATGCCTGTTCTTGATCACGATCAGATGACTTTTGTGTTTCACCAGGGTAATAAATGAAGTTCATCAAAACATATATACATTTTGGCTTATGAAATGATTAAGTCATCATTTTGATTCACTTTTATCTCTTTGCCAAGTGCCCAAGATTGAATCACCGGTGTCACATCATACAGCATGGTTGTGTAAAGTTTGAACAAAATCGGTTCATTAGTAAATGGTCTTGCTTGTCCATAGACATACATGCACGCACACACACACACACATACAAGCACACACACACACACACACACACACACATGCGTGCCCTGGGTGCTGGTGGTTACGCTTTGAAGATTCTGAACGTCGGACACGACAAAAGGACCAATTCATTTTTCAACGTAGGAATAAAAAATTAGCAAAGACAAAAGCACCTGAAGGGGTTTGGTGTTTTACGGCCGCTAATTTTGGGTTAGTGTTTACGTTGGATAATTGCGTAACAGTTTTGCAATTGATTGGCTGGCTTCTTAACCTTTAATAGCAGTGCAATGTCACCTGGATTGGTTATTTAAGATATGCTCTAACTTAGGAGTGTGGACGGCTGCACTGCTTAAGATTGGCTTGAGGCTTGTATGTCCGCCAAATTGATTACATAAATATAGACAGTCACTGATTGTGAAATTAAATACTTGCTCTCCATTTACCTACCTCTTTCAGTCCGAAATTTTGTGCAGTGGATGGAAAATATGGCCAGAGAGTGCAAGTGCATACAGCAAAGCCTATCAAAGTGGTTATTATTTTGGGAAAATACCCTTCATCATATATATTGGAGTAGACCTGGAACTTTAAAATAAAATTGTTCAAATATTCTTTATTTATATGAAGAAGGGACTACATTGTACTTATTTACATGCAGATTCGAAGGGGTGGGTAGTCATCATTAAGTCATATTTTGTTACAAATTTGTACCAATACAAGGAAAAATACCCCAAATTGTTTCAATCAATTATTAATTTTACCATACTGTTAATACACATGTACAACCATTCAACTTACTTTTTCCATACAAAACCGGGTGAGTTTGTAACATGAATTATTTTATAGTGTGAGTTCCCAGTTTTTGTATTTTATCATTTTTTTCTAAACAATCACAACACTATTTGCTGTTATTGTCTCAGATAAATTTAAATCAGCGCATCTTGAAACTGGGTTATTATAAGTAGCCAGGCTGACAACTAGCCATATACATACTATATGGTCAGTAGTGATTACTGATAAAACTTTTTACAAAAAAAAATGATGTGCATGTTTTATAACAAAATTCAGGTAAACTGATAGTGCTGTATATGTCACTCAATACATTAACTCAATATATTTACCACCTTCATGAAAATTTGCCTTCGCTGAGGTTAACCCACCGATGGCAATGTAAGCAATTCATACTTTTAGTTGGTGCCTACATCGTAGAAATGGAGGTTTCAGACCGACAACAAGCACCAGAAAATACGATGATCGGAATTTCCGATGTAAGCACTAGAAACCCGTGCACTCACACACACACAAAAACACACACGCATAATTACAAACTAAACTAGATCAAGTGTTCAAAGAACAAGGTGTCGCTTAGAACAACATTGACTTAGGGCCAATTAAGATATATACTGAAACTTGATGTATACTTTTAGAATCAAGAACTTTATGAATTTGAGGAGAAAACTGCAGAATGAATTTACAGCCGTGATCAATATTCAGCGAAACATATTGCTCTGTGTGTTGCTATACTACAGATAACATATCATAATTAATAATAGTTTCAAAGCTAGTATGTAGGTACAGTGACTAAAATAAAAGTATTGTGTCATCAGAAAGGTAGCATAAGTATACGCACAGTATGCGCACATTCGTACCTCTTTGAAAAAAAACCACCAATTTTTGGGGGAACCTACCTTTTACTGAAATAAGTACAATTTTTTTGAAATTGGAGAAAAGTCACTCAATCGTCCAATGCGTATAAAGTATATAGTGTCATTGTTCATATTCATTCATATTCAAAAATGTTTACTAAAATATTAATGAATTGATTAAAAGTACACGATTACAATCTACATTATCATCCACAAATCATGAAATAGCCATTGTCTAATCATATATTGGCTCCTTTAGCATGCTACATAAAAAACCGCAAACCACACCAAGTACACTTTTGCTGTTGGGTCATAAAGGGCCTTGTGGAAAGCACAATTTGATTGGCAATGCCCAAAATTGAATCCCTTCGTGTCGCCTCATACTTCATAGTTGTGTAAAGTTTGAACAAAATCGATTCATCAGTAAACCCTTTAGCTTTTCCAGAGTCATAAATACATACTGACATACAAAAACAAAGTGATCACAAGGCTTTCGCTTCAGCTGCTGAAGATACACAATGAGTAGCTCTCAAAATGAGTAAATATTAACATAAAGGACCCGGAATGTTTGGTTAAACTAGTGGGGATTTTTGATATTAGATAATACACTGTTTATTTTTCTTACATAAGCTTTTACTTTGTCAACAAACTTGAACCCATGTATGACTGTGCTAAAGAATAGGAAGGCTATGTATTTACTAACTGCCCGACAAAGCAAGATGGACACCTCACAAGTTCAAGAATATGTTTTGGATTTGTAGCCAATATACATTTATAGTGCATGCGGGACCATATGTTTATTTTCAATTGCATACACCATGTCTCAACTGTCAACTCCAGTTCCAAAACACCACAGAGACCACTTAAAAGAGACTACTTCTCTACTTGAGACCCCTTTTTGACCTCTTTATTAGAGGTGATACTGTTAATTTACTAATTGCCTCCAGTTTAGTACAGTGTTAATAATGGTAATGAAGGTTTCACTGTCTATCTTTCAGCTTGTGTGCATAACAACTGATGTTTGTTTGAGCATGTTAACTATAGGTTCAGATTGAGCTTCACAACAGTCTGTTCAATGTACCCGTTTGTTATGTACCGGTATATAGACATTGGCAACATCTCTATACAATCGTTTGAAAGTGTAAGTTTTTTTTTAGACTTTAGATCCATGTGGCGTGATTTCAAGTAGAAAAATGGGAAAACAGACATTTCTCTTCCTAGGGAGCTTTCAGAATTTATCGTACAGGGAGGGTGGGGGGGGGAGGTCTGCCATTGGAGAGGAGAAAATTGATAGTTTTTTTTTCTCTCATTTTCACCTACCAAGTGAAAGATTTTACAACCAATTTTTTTCGTTATCCTAAGAATCAAGTTATTACTACAGCCTTGTAAAGTTGTACATATATAGGACAGTTATAATTCAGTATGAGCAATCACCGATTTAGTTATTTCTCGATTGGTAAACATTCAACTTAGTATGATCACATTTGATTTTGGTATTAGCAATCATGAGCTTTTTTCTTATTCATATTGAGAGTGTTGATTTGTGACTTCTAAATGATGATTTCATGGAGAGAGAATTAAAACTGTTTTTTATGAAAGATCAATATTGTTTAGGATAAGATTTGCATAGAAAACTAAGCGGCACCCCCCTTTTGGCAAAATGAAAAAAATGAAAACCCCACACACCACCACCACCAAATGATCGACCCTGCACTGTCAATAATATGCAAGCTCCCTAGTTTCATGCAGACTTCGCTTCTCATTGGCTGCACTCATATTTATCTTCCTTGTCCATGTATTTACCCAATTTTTTGTCACCATTTTATAAAGCTCCATTCATTACACAACCTCACAATCAAAAATGAGTCTCACTCACATAAACGTCCAAGAGGTTAGTGACAAGTACGTATGTGATGAGAAAATTCATGACTTGTATGTAAATGAAAATGTTAACAATGTGTACGAAAATAATGGATATGCAACAGCATTTGGGGCAAACATCGTTTATGAAGAGATTCCAGATGTTGAGAAGCCAACCAGAGATAGTACCATAAAAGATATAGAAAAACCCTGCCCCAGAAAGCTGATAATATTGGCACCGTTAGTGGTCATAGGACCTCAACTAAAAAACATGTCTTTTATATGTCTGGCATCATAATTACAATTGCAATAATCATTGGAGTAGCTGTGGGTGTTGCTGTTCATTTCAGTTCCCAGAAACAAGGTAGGCAATATAATTTTTCATGTCTTGTTGATCTAATTATTTAGTGCATTGTCTAGCAGTCTCTTCTGTTCAAAACTAAAAAGAAAAAGAATACTAAATGATTTTTTTTTTCATATTTTGATAAATATATATCAGATAACAATTTGTTAAGTTCTGGAAGGAAGAGAACACACTATAGCAAATACAATATTAAAACAAACATTTTTTTGAATATACTTCAATAGCATACTAAGTATATGGTTTGAGGGATATATTCCTTTTGATATAATCTTAAAATGCATGTCTTATTATATTTTTCATAAGTTTATCAGAATTACATCAAAAAAGTACTTGTCTATATAATAATGAATTGACATTTAGATCAACAATATTTATATAACAAAATTAAGAAAACTAGAACTTTTAACTTTTAAGGTGTAAGCTCAAAAGTTGGGTCATTTTATTCACTCAGCCTGCAAGCAAGACATTATGACCATATACACATGCTAAAGCATCGGAAGGTGGTACATTTACTATCTGCCGTCACAGAGAAGGATGGGCGCCTCACTTTAAGAATATGTTTTGCAATTGTAGCCAATACACAAGTGTATGACAACAAATTTTGTGTGGCTACGTACTTAGTACCTCAAATTTTATCAACATAAAAAAAATTGTCATTGATCAGTAGATGTCTTTAATAAAGGTGGATTTCTGTTAAATATTTGCAGGCAGGTTATATGTAAAGTTATGATGTGTGTTTATTTTCAAATTGCATACAGCATAACCTCCAATTGATGCCACACATATATAAAGAAACCATCTCAACAATTAAGTTTTTTTTTTTCCATTGCGAAGCATCAATAAGAGACCACTTCAAACCTCCTAAAACTGACTACTTCTCTACTGAGACCACTTGTGGCCATATTTCCAGTGGTCGTAATTAGAAGTTATATACGGTTAATTTAATAACTTGCTGCACTTAGGACAGTGATATACAATTGTACATAGGTAAAAGATAATCTATAAACTGCCTTGCACATTATTTTCCCATAATAATGTCATACTTTAACTTGTACACAAACCATATCATAAATAAATAAAAAGTTAGAAAATGTATTTATTTCTAATATATCTCAATCGTTCTTTTTTACTAAAGTAAACGGCATATGGATTCATAATTTCATGCTGTTCTCTTTGTTTGCCATTGAATGTCTAAAAAATTGGAAAATTAATAATCATTTTCAATTTTTCAATTGTTGGACATTCAGTGATGAACAAAAAAAAAACATTACAACATTATCAAATATAACAAGTTTTATTTAACATTTTAACATTTAACATTTTATTTATTTCAGATATGTAAAAGTTACAATCCATATAACTAAGATTATATATACAGTATATACATAATATCTAACACTATTCAATAGTCTAAAAATACACATATTAAAGTTAAATAAGTTTTAGGCATTAATGTTAGCATGTTAGCATCAAATTGTGGGTTGCCAAAGGTCAGAAGGTCCCAAATGTATACATGCATAAATCATTTTGACTTTCAACAGGCTGTAGACATCATGACTTGTGGTCTTATATTTTATGTTCCATGTAGATGATGCTGGTTTTTTTATAAAGTAATGTAAGAACATAATATTCATGCAATGAATGTTTCTTTAGAATATGAAAAGTATTTTACATTTTCACATTCCATGTGACGAAAGTATTTTATATAAAAGACAAACTGATTGTTAATTATGACAATATGACAAAAAGAACAATTTAACAAATGCTCTGGCTAAGATTAGCTAAGTAAAGAAACTTCTAATAGAAGGAAAGAAAGGCAAAGGAAGACCAGAACAGACATAGGATGCAGTTGTGCAGAAAGATCTGGCATGTTTGGGCATGGGTCTGGTAGATCCTAATGAACGAAAAGGCTTGATAGTATGGTTATGACTGGCAAGCCAGCCTACACCATCTGAAAGATGAATAATAAGGGCCTGCACAAATCAATTTAGGAATTGATTGATTAATTGATTTAGATTGTTTTATTTTTACAGGTCAAGAGGAAGGAGGAACATCATAAAGATGGGCCAAATATGACATCAACTGTACCACCATCTTCCAAACCACCTCAAAACCAAGGTCCGTCATCAAGTCAGTTCCTTCGCCTAGCCCATCTCCAAGTCCAGTCCCTTCTCCAAGTCCAGTTCCATCTCCAAGTCCAGTTCCTTCTCCAAGTTCCATCCAAGTTCCATCTCCAAGTCCAGTTCCTTCTCCAAGTCCAGTTCCTTCTCCAAGTCCAGTTCCTTCTCCAAGTCCAGTTCCATCTCCTAGTCCAGTTCCTTCGCCAAGCCCCATCTCCAAGTCCTTCTCCAAGTCCAGTCCCATCTCCAAGTCCAGTTCCTTCCCCAAGTCCTGTTCCATCTCCAAGTCCAACTACTGTGAGCCCATCCGACGGCTGGGGTCCTTGGACAGCCTGGAGTTCTTGCACCCTGACGTGTGGTGACGGCCGTCAGCAAAGAACCAGAGAATGTTCCACAACTGGCTGTGATGGGGAAAGCAGTGAAATTCAGGGCTGTCGAGAGAGTGACTGTCCTGGTAAAAAAAATTATTTTGAATGAATTTTTTAAATGACTTTTTTTTATGGAAATGTGCTTTTCAATTTAAATCCAATTTTCAATATTGTCTAAATGATGCATTAGTTGTGTAACAACTTTTTCTAAGTGAATCTAATTTTTGAAAGATAAAGAATTCTATTCCAAATTCTACTGTTTGTATTATGCAGAATCCCCATTTTGGAGCACCTGGTCATCTTGGTCTTCGTGTTCAGTAACTTGTGGTTCTGGGTCCCAGACGAGGTCCCGTACATGCTCTGGTGCTTCTTGCTTTGGTGATTCTGTGCATTCCAGAGGATGCCCCGGATGGGAATGTCCAGGTATAAAGCTACCATCATGGTGAGAAATTACAGGGTTTTTAAAAAATATCAAATATTAAAACAAAAAAGAAGATATAATTAATCTTATAAATAATCCTTTTTTAGTTTAAAATGACAATGAGAGCTATGACAGAGATATTTCTGCCACTACCCATTCAAAAAAATAGTTAATAGAGGTAATATTGCAATTTCTCTATGTTCTAATTCCAGATTGCAGCTTTGACTGTGGAATAGGAAAGACACTCAATGCAGACTGCACCCGCTGTGAATGTGAAGGAACAGTGCTAAATGGCAAAGTTACCACAACAACCAACATTCCCATCACGCAAGTGAAAATAAGTGATGCAAAATCACCCTATGATGTCATCACAGAATCGAATGAAGATGGCCAGTTTTCCGTCAATGATGCATGTTCTACGCAAATGCTTCTTTTTGAAAATCCAAAGTATGACAGCAAAGTAGTCAGTGTAGATAGCACTGATACCAGCCTGGATGTTCAACTCCTAGAACATAGTAAGAACAAATAGATATATGATATTTCTTTAAGAGTAAAAGCTACTCTTACTTGCCATATTTTAAACAAACAATGTACTTTTTTAAGGTAGTCCATATGTAAAAAGAAAAATAGATGATTTACCAAATTTTTTGCTGTTGATTATGTTGGGTACAGTTATATATGATCAAAATGAAAGCATTATAAAAAATCCCTGACGTTTGAAATATTTTAACACACATTTGATTTTTAATATTTTTGTAATATGATTTCAAATTTTCATGTGAAAATCAACTGAACATGAAAAAAGTCACTGCTTTTTAGTACATCATTTGATTTTTAAGCAAAACTGTTTGAACCTTAGATGACCATGTTTGACCTTCGGTGTAAATAATGCACAGAAAATTCCGAACTAGTTAGGCAAGCCTGAACCAGTTATGGCCTGGCTTCCCGTGTTATACATGGACTACCTTAAATAATGGTTTTGAATTGACCCTATATGGGTGACCATTACTGTTTAGCAGATATACTTTAGCATTCACAAAAACATCATATTACTTAATAATTATATATACCTTTGCCACTATATATAACCTTGCTACATATAATAGCAAAGAAAACCCCAAAAAATACCTAGTGTACATAATAAGAATGTAATGTAAATTTATCTGCCTTTAGGTCCTCTGCGAATCATTAAGGAGCCAGAAGACAAGTATCGGGTCAGTGGTGAAAATGTGGTTCTATGCTGCGCAGCTACGGGAACTCCCATGCCACAGTATTATGAATGGTGATCTACTGATGATACTCATTTTTTGTTCACTATTATTTTAATTCTTTCATAAGTGACACCTTAAAGAATGTTTTAAAATATCCAAAACTTGAAAGTAACATACAGACAACATCACTTAATTGCTTAATTTATAATTGCATACATATAACCAAGTATGTACTGATAAATGCACAGAGATTATGATATTTGGTTTCAGGTTCAAAAACGATGACTTAGTATCCACACACATAACTGCAGGAGAAAGCACGTATGAAATCGTGAATCTTTCAGAAGACGATTCTGGTTCATACAAGTGCAGAGCCAACACAGATCTGAGTGCTGTGATCTCACGTACTGCAAATGTCGTGGTTAAAGGTGAAATATAAAAATGGTTGAGCATCCTTCACAAATGACGTTGTCGTATTTTCCGGTATACCTGACCCCCCCCCACTATGATGCATCATTTTTTACTTCTTTGTGCCCCTGCCCCCAGCATTCACTACTACCCATATAAATGGTGAAGGAAGAAATCTCATCTTTTTAGAAGTATTTTATCAAACACTCAGTATAATCCATTCTGTTTCGGCTTTTTGTGACTGTATTGATATTTTGCATTTAATACAATTCAATTGAATATTATCAAAAAGACCACTCTTGATGTCTGCACCCCCCACCTCCCAATCCCACCTGTGATGACATCTTT
>JAGTTF010000537.1:0-21420 GCA_019095985.1 Streblospio benedicti
AAACAGGAAACACAGAGAGCCACTTCTTTGAGAGAAAATTAAAGCTCCTTTACAGTTGATCTCAATAGAGGGCTACACACTATGTTTATATACAGTGATATTGTCCAACATCAACTTGTAGTTGATGTAATGTACCCCTCCTCCGAACTATTCCTGTAACCAGAGAAAAACGGCGATGTTATTGTGCATTCATTTGACAATATACATAATATGGGGCTTGCCGGTCCACTTTTCAAGAAATAGAAGTAGTTATTACAGATGACATAGGAATGAAAGTACCATTTGAACAAGGGACGATAGTAAATCTGCACTTTCGAAAAAAAAAGGATTGGACACGCAGTACCAGTATTCCAGGGCTACGCATCTCAATATGGTCATGGTCTTGGTAATGTACTGGGAGGACTCGTGCGCTCAGCTTTACCCATAGCTGTTAAATTGCCAAAACAGCAGGAGCTAAACTTGTAGACACTGGACTCGATTTTCTTACTGAAAAATTAAACAAGAGAAAACCCTCTCAACATTCAAGAAAGAGAAAGCCGTCACCAAATTTCACACCCAAAGCCAAAAGAAGACCTACACGTTCCACTTTACAGTCCAACAAACCCTATAAAAGACAGCTACCTCCAGGCAAAGTACAGAGAAGGCATAAAACAGACATATTTGCATGATGTGTGAGTGCACGAAATCCGCTGGAACTCTTTACTGTTCCACCGACAAATATCAGTATTTTTCTGCAAAAAGTGTATCATATATTGATAATATGTATACATAAGAAGTTGCTTAAGGCCCAAACCCCTCATATTATGTCTGGTTTATGTGCAGAAAATTCGCAATTTTAATAAAATATTAGGCACTATGGGAATACCAGCAGAGGAACACAGGCCGCAAAATCCAGCCTCGGAAGTTTACATTCTTGCAGTATCAACATCTTTTTTTTTTGTACAATGACGCTCGCACGCACATGGACAGATGTTTGGTTTGTGTCTTCTAAAATGTATATTTGATAACAATTCAAATGTCGGATCACAGATAAGGTGTTTGACAGCAGTCTCATGAAAGCTGGGCTCCGTATATTGTGTGTTTCTTTGAAATAAATAAAACGTGGTGTCAACTACGCAGATATTTTCCGATCCCAGGAATAAACAACCAATGTTTTAAAACGTTTTCAATCAGAAATATTGTGAGTAAACATCTATTATGCATTGAATCGATTCAGTAGTAAATTTACATACGTGAATGAAGAAATACACAGTTTTATAAGATCCAGAACCTTTAAATATTGAACTATTCCCGTTTTGATAAACGTACATTCTCAGACATACCACCGGATTTCAAGTGGCCACGTTCAGCGGGATAATGAAAGCTAGTATTCTCATTAAACTGTTAAACGTACATTGACATTTCTATGTAAATATTTGAGAAATAGGAGTATCACTGTTTTATTTGTGTAATTACTTCCGTAGCCGATATGAAAGTGTTACGTTATCCATCATTGAGTACAGTAGGTGCAGTGACCACGTTTATCAACATTACGTGTGACATAGTTATCTGAACGTGATGGACTTAATTCGTTCAAAACCACAGGGTCATCCGGTGCATTTTGCTGAATTTTTTGCTGAATTTCTGGCTGAATTCTGAGTTGAGTTCATAACCTACAGACCTCGTGTGTATAGTCTTAACCAACCCAATTGAGACTTGGATAATACATTTTTAAATAAGCAAAATTTTATCATTTACATATTTGATGATATGCATAAACATCTTAATAAAATTAACACCTTTATTCAAAAACAATGCTAAGTCTTTTTATAGACATATTCAAAGCGTAAAATGTAATATATAAGATTGCAACATTTTTCAACATAATACCCATGTGACATAATACAAGAAATCTAAATGCAGAAGTGTTTTATAAATATGTACAACATTTTTACAGTTATGGTAAGTCAAATCTAATGTAAACTTGATGTAAAAAATGTTGTATGAATTTATACCACAGTTTTGCAATTTTATTCTATGTGACACATTCAGTTTGATTTGAAGCGTAACAATGTTGTAATACATCATACCACATTTTTGCATGCATTGAAATTGATACTTTACGGCTTATCTACAAGATGAAAATATTTTATTTCTTGTTGCAACTGGTTTCAAATTCATTTTTCACCATTTTCAATCCTGGAGGAAAACACAACGACAAAATGGTAAGTGAGTACAAATGATGAGAATATATCATTATATATATCACATGTGTATTAAGATAAAACGTTTTTGAACATGACTATACATAGATCACATAGAATCATTTTGTGACTGATTATGTTCAGCCTTTTGTGCTAAAATATGTCATTGATTCCAACTGTCAAACCTTCCTGTGACTTGAAATATCAAATACACGATTTGCACATCTCTTTTTTGCTACTTACTTTTATCTGCCTAGCAACCACTGCCTGCCTCCAAGCTTTCTGTTTCAAAGTGGTTACACGAGGTTACATGTAAATCTATATTTTTCACACGGAAATAGCTTTGACTACATAATATTCTATGTTTTCTATATTTGTAACAACAATTAAAAGCTGTAGAAGTATAAATAATTTTGTTATGATTTTTTAACCACGAAAATCGGGAAAATCTCCTATTATCGCCCATGTTGTTTACATGCAAGAACAGTCAGAACATTGCATAAAGTTGTTGGATTTCTTCCATATACATAAACATTCATTGAAATGACTATTGCGTGTATGTGTCATAATTCCTGACATTGTGAAAACTACAATACCTTCTACTGTCATCAATTATAGAACTGTCATTTTCAAATCTACCCTTATACCAGTGATAACACATCTACATGCAGGAGTCAGTTTCAGATCTGATATCATCTGCAAAATGCCATGGTGATGTCCAAAGAAATAAGATGGTAAAGTAGGTAGACTTCCAAAGTCTATTTCAAGATTCCAAATAATTTCTAAAAATTTAATTTATTGTTTTAAGGGGACTGTGAACTCTTTTCTTAGGATTTTATTAAACTTTGATTTTCTCACTCATTATTGCTTCAATTCTTACAAATTACACCTTATTTTATAGATAATTATCTAATCTAATGACAAAACATGTTTTGAATTGTATAGATTGATGAAAAAAAAAATTATAAAGCAATTATTGAAAAAATGACAACTTTGCTCATGAAGCATATAACTAATAGTAAAACATCGAAATGACCAAAATCACTATTCAGTTACAAATGTGTATATTTATCTAGAAAACCTTGCCTCAATTTTTTTTTATATTTTTTCCTATTTATCATTTTACATGCATTTTAAGTTTTAAAAACCACCTATTTTCGAATTTTCCTGCAAATCAATACAAAAACGTTCATAATTCATCAACGAAATAAAAAAATCAAAATCCCTAGTAAGGTTTTTTCTTCAGAATTCATATATCTTCAAATATATACACGTTTGTGAAATTTTGATTTCATGGCTAAGGAGAAATATAAAAAGAAAAATTCATCCACTATGCAAACTTAGTTTTGAGAAAATGGGCTTTTAAACATGGCCTATCAATATATATTGATAGTAGTTGCTGTCTATAAAATGTATCATAAAAGAAAAAACTATTGATGATAAAAGGTTCATTTTAAAAAAGATGTTGTTCTTTATCATTTATAGCATACAAAACATTGAAAATGTAAAATTTAATTTTTAGCCCATATAACCTTATAAGCCTGCAAAGAATGAGTCATTGCTTTTCCACTCCAGCGTTGTAATGGGGAAACTTGGTCTTTACAAAATGCGTTGTAATGGGAAAAACTATTGAAGATAAAGCTCTTGTTCATTTCAAAACATGTTGTTCTTGGTGATAAATCGTTCACGGAATGAAAGAAGCATGAAATTTGGCAGGTTGCGAGAACATCCCATATGAAGTATTTTAAGCTATAGGGCCATCGCAGATTTGACCTCTGACCCGAATTACGGCCATTTTCCAAAATGGCCGACAAAAAAATATATGATCATCAATATCTCATCATCTAGTCAACTCAAACTTATCATATTGGTGTTAAAACATATATTTTCAATAGTAGACAATGTCTACTTTCAAACATATATCCTTTATTTGACCTCTGACCCCAATTACGGCCATTTTCCAAAATGGCCGACAAAAAATATATGAATATCCATATCTCATCATCTAGTCAACTCTTAAGTGTGATTTTAGTGGTCAAACCTACAGGTTTAAGTTTAAGTGTTCTAATATAACTAAATCAATGACCTCTGACCTCTATGGCAGCCATCTTTCAATATGGCGGCCACAATATGGCGGATGAAAGTATATGAGTTAATAGCTCTTTGCCTAGTTGATATAGAATCGTGATCTTAGTATCTCAGAATACATTTGTAAGCCAAAAAGTGTAACAACTACTATCAAAGATGTATCTGTGAGTAAGGTGCCCATTAGAGCAGTTATTGGTACTTAACCAGATTCAGGTTCCGATATTATGACAAGGTCAATGCAAACTGTTTTTAGGCCCGACCACCAAAATCTTGTAGAAGTGGATTATAGGTAGAACTTGTGACCAGCTAATTGTCGGTGCATTGAGTTTGAGTTGTGAAAATAAAAGGAATAACATTTGCTTATCTATATTTTATACCTATGCATTATGAAATCTTACAATCAATATGCATCACTGTAAATATATACCAATATAACGAGTATATGTATATACCAGGGATATATTTCAAAATTAACGGCTCACTTCGTAAAGCAACAGATCATCATCTATGTACAAAATAATTATTTACAAAAAAAGTACATCATAATAGATACCATTGTCATACACCTTGTTTGTCATGGTGCAGTATTGAGCAAATAACATTTCATTCACGGTCACATATGCTGTGACACAGACAGAGAGCAGTGCATGGCAGTGCAGCCTTTACACATTTACACTTGGCACTACAGCCTTTCTTACACCCACACCTTAATAGCTGGCGACAGGCATGCGAAGCCTCAGGCAGCTCAGTCCATTTCACTTTCCAACCTCCATTGTCTGTTTGCAACCATCCCCATTCAGCAGGAGATGGTAAGTTGGGTTCATGAACAAACATGGTGGCCCAGACATGACCTGCCTGGTATGCAGCTCTTTTTTGTATGCTCTTTTAGTGCAGCTTTAGTTGGTGGAAGCCCGTCCATTGGTCTTCCTTTCTGTGCAAATAGCTGCTTTCTGGCAACATTCACATCTTCTTCACTGCTTGTGCGATCATACAGCAAAATCACAAATCGCTCCAGAACATCATGGTGGTCAGTGCGGGAGTCACCTCATCATATGCCTTCCAGATGTCCCAGACAGTGCGTTTTCCACGGCCACCAAAGCATGAAACTGTATCACAGCCACTAAATGCATGCAGGAATGGCAAGGCTGTGCAGCGATTCGGACCAAGTGCATTAGACATATGATGTGCAGGGAGGTATCAAAAACTCTTGCTTGTACCAAATGCAATCCAAAGCTCATCAATGTTAAGCTCTGGAACAGCTGCAACACACTACTATGTGAGATTCAACTTTACGGATCATTGCTTTACGACAACATTGATTTGTAGCATCACGTACATGCAAGAAAATGAGGGCATCTGCTTCCTCCTGAGTACAAGGAGGAAGTTAGGTGGTATCCAATGGCTGTGTGCAGAGTACATCACGGTGGTGTGTGGTGATCACCTGAAACGGGGTGACTAGATTTGCTATTTGCAAGCTCAAAAACGTGAAGAGTTCTGCCGTGTTGGCATCATTCCTCAAAAACTCTTGCCAGTTCTTAGGGAGTGTATTCGAAGGCCCCACCCGCCTACGACTTCCTTTACCTCTTGTACTACGTGTGTATTCTTTCAGACTGCCATCTACATATTCATCCCACACCACATCTACTCTCTGCACGCGTTGTAGCTGTGTACTGATATATGGTAGGAATATCTGGGAGGCATATTCTGAAAAGGTACGCACAGTGCCAGGCTTCAGCATATTCACTAATGCTGCTCCATCCAGGATGACAACATTCACAGCATGGGTGTTATCATATAGTGATTCATTTGTCCTGGATTCCTCGGTCGGGGTGGGAACCAATTCTTCTAGGCAGCTTACTATGTCAGACTTGGTTCCTAACCTCAGCTTGCCCATATGAGAAAGTGATGGAGGGCATGCCTGTTTCTCATGGGCAAAAAACTCATCAAGGTTGCCATTTGACGCAGGAGGAACAACAACAATCCACATGGAGAACGTACATACAAGTGAAGATATGAGCACCAACCAAACATTATAAGCTACAGTATTCCAGTATCATACATGCAAACATAGTGACACAATTATACACAGCGATTGTACTGTGTGGCGCAGTTTCTTTTTCTTTCTTTTTGTAACATATATACATAATCATACAAACAGTAAAACAATAGAATATAAGAACACAAAACACACATAAACACAAGAACATTACATGGACAAGAGACACGCTTATAAATCACATATTAAAATATATTGAACTCGAGCTACTTCAGTTCATAGTCCTCCAAATACTGAGGTGGCCTTCTCAGTCTGGATGATCGTCGAATAGTATCGTGTGGCACAATTTCGTCGATCATTTCTACACTCGGAGCACTTGTTCCCTCTTCTACGTCTGTCTGAACATCAGTGGTTACTTCATTGTTCTCCTCAAGTGACAGCGGTGTAGAGAGAGTGTCCGGAAACTCTGGTGGTATTGTGGTAGGGTCTTTAAGATTGTACTCCATGTCTTCAAGTACAGACAGATCTTCATCAGACTCAACTTCTAATGACTGCGGAACTGAAGCATTACTTGGTACGCGGTAACACTCTGACTTTTGACTCTATATGAGTGATTCCTTAACTGGGAACCCGAGAATTTTTTTATGTTGCACCACTCGCCCTCTATAGATGTGACCAAATACCGTGGTCTTGACTTCAGCTTTGACTGGTCACTATAAAGATTCTTGAATTGAGTCTAGCGGTGGCTACTGCTAACATCTTTGAATTGACTGGACCACCACTTGGATCTTGCTTCAGCAGCTCGTCTTCTAGCTCTTGGACAGCTCTCTCTGCTACAGGGTTTTTATTAATGTTCTTTGTACGGCCTACCTCTATACTAAGCCTACTTTTGTGTAGACTTTCATCTTTAGTGAGTGATGAGAAACCAGATGCTCCATCAGTTCGAATTACTGCTAAAGGTCCATCTAATGGGACGAGTCCAATACAAAGAGATATGATACCATCACGAAGACAAGATGCACTTTCACTTTCAATGAGGCAGGTTAGAGTGTACGAGGTTGTGCACTCCCTGATGACCAGGACAAGTTGCCGACATCTTTTGAGCACATCAGCTGCAAATGATACTCCAGCTGAGGGAGGGGGATCCTGTGATGACTGTTCTATTATGTGCTTAGGTGCTTTATAGAGTGATGCACACACATGACAGCCCGTTGTAGCCTGCTCAATTACAGTCAAGGTCAAGTGCATGAAACTGTCTGGAGCAAACCATCTTCAGTTGGTGACGTGAAGGGTGATCGAGTTGTATATGCAGTGACATGATAAGACCTTGAACGACGGATCGTGGGACAATGATCAGCTCTTTTGATGGAAGCAGAGGATCTTGTTTTTTGACTACTAGAAGACCATCAGAGGAAATCGTTGCTATTGAGAGGTACCGCTTGACATCTTTGACATTTGTGACCTTCTTAGATGGACGTGTTCCTTGAAGAAGATGTGCTTTAACTCTGCGAAGATCTGGGCAGCTGGCTTGTAGATCATGCCATGCAGCCCTACTTGCAAATGGGGGTCTAGTGTGTCCACGCATTATGTCATCAATAGAAGATTGAAGAACGACTGACTCTTCAGATTCTTTTATAAAGGAACAAACCTGACAACTAGATAGATCACAATCCAAGGCATTACGACTGGCAAAGTCTGAAGGCATGTTGGCTGAACCAGCAAGATGTCTGACTGACACTTGGTACCTGCTCACAACGGACAGGAACGTTGCTACTCGTGGACTTGATGAAAACTGCCCTCGACATAGCTTCTCATATGACTGGACACATGGTTTGCTGTCGGTTAACACATTGGTCTTGTGAGTGGATTGTATGATGTAAGGACTGAAATGTCTGGTGGCTACCCCAATAGAAAGAGCTTCTACTTCACACGGTAGCCAAGATACCTGGTGCTTTTTTAGCTTAGCACTAAAAAACCCAGCAAGGTGTAGTTTATCATTACGCATTGCATAAAGCGTTGCTCCAATGCCTGGACTCCTTACAGCACCATCAGTGACAATCCACAATTGGTCATCTCTTCGAGGAAGTGTAACAGATTGGCACTTGCTGAGTAATTCTTGGGCAGTCTTGAATGCGGTGCTTAGAGTGTCTGACCACTTTATCTTATCATTTGATGCTTGGCCTGCTACACTGTCGTCCAGTGGCGCTATCACGGACGAACATCCTTTCAAAACACGCCCGAGCATTTTATATGCACCTATGAATGAACGCATTGCACGAACAGTATTTGGTTTAGAACATGTAGATAAACTTGAAATTCTATGTTTGCTAGCCGAGAGTGTGCCAGATGTCCAATTCCAGCCCAGTATGGTTGTTGACTTAGGGCAAATAACAGTTTTTGAAGGTGATAATCGAAGCTGTGCATTGTTAAGTGCTTGAAGTACTTGTTTCCAGTTTTGCTGCAATTCGTGTATGGTATTGGCGCCAACATACAGGTCATCAGCTAACTTTGCACACTTTCCATCCATCAAAAGATCACCAAGTACTCTTGACATTAGTTCTTCAAGGGCAGTTTCTGAGCCGGGCATGCCCATCGCTGATCGCACGTAGACTCGAACGCCCTTGTATGGTGTAGCTACTCCACAGTACTTATAGGAATCCTTTGATAATGGTATTTGATAAAAAGGCGCTTGTAAGATCTGTAACAATAAGATATTGCCACTGGCCAATTGCTTGGAGTGTTGACTCAACGTCTGGCATAAGTGCAGGTTGTGGCTTGCTGTACCTGCCCACCTCTGTAAATGCAGTAACCAGTCGGTGACCACCACTAGCTTTCTTCACCAGGAATGATGGATTGAGGTATTCTACTTTCGCGCCGATGTCCTCTGGACGTTTGAACACACCGAGTCCTTCAAGCTCGTCGAATTTTTTTCCTGGAGGGTAACTATCTTATCTCGGGAGTATTGTGGTATGCGGCCTTTTTCGCTGTGGAGGTTGAACTGGTCCCATGTTTACTGTTGCTTGAAATGGGCCTACAGCTCCATTGTAACCAGGGTAATCGTGTTTGAATACTTCGGCGTATTGCTTGGTTAAATTATTAAAATATGTCTTATCTTCTGATGGGAGGAGATTGTCAGGATCGATTTTGATGCTACAGGTTGGATCAGATGTTGCTGTGCTTGCTGCATGAACTGTTGTAGTCATGCTTTCATTCGGTTCTGTAACACTTAGCACTTGTCCAAAATGCTCATGCTTACGCAGTGTCAATGGTGAGGTGGTAAGGTTGGGGATCCTAACAATACGTGACACACTGCTAATAATGCATGGAGGTGGCCAAATATCTCTATCATGTGTAGGATTATGGGTTTCATACCTTGGTTCGAGAGCTAGTTCCATGTCTGCTAACTCTTCCGGCACCTGTAATTCAAGATAGTCACCAGGCCATATTGTTGTGTGTTGCGGGGGGTGCGCGCAAAACATGCACTCGATGAGCTGCGCTTCTTTTTGGTGATTTCTGCACCATACCCATATGTTGCTGCTCCTCTGATGACCACTTGATGCTTTGCGGGTCTTAAGGCAATGTCATTTATTTCCATAAAGGGGATGCCAGCCAGTACATCCACGTCAAGTGACTCCACTACGAGTCCATCAAATTTAAATTCCGAGTCATCACGTGTTAATACTAGGTGGGTTTCACCAATTACATTCAGTGGAGAGCCATCTGCTTGGTGAGCAGACTGGGTTGTTGCTTGGATGGTTGTCTTTATGGCATAGCAGTAGCCTTGCTCATCATGTTGCTGGTAGCCCCACTGTCTAAGGTGAGCCGGACTGTGTGGTGATTATAAAACATCTCAAGATAGGGTGACTGACGTATCTGTACTCTGTTGACTTCAGCAGGCCTCGTTGGTAAGAGTTCTTCTTTTCCTTCAGTGGTATCATCTTCATATTCAGATTCCTCACTATCCAATGCTGTGCAAATTTGCCGTGCTTTCACCATGTATTTCTTGTCTTGTAGGGGAGATAAGAACATGAACTTAGGAAATGATCATGCTGCCGTTTGGCTTCTTTACACAGTGGACAAACCTTATGAGGTCTTGATGGTTTTCCTGATGTATGGTTGTGGATGGGGCTTCTCCACGCCAGTATGTTGGGTAAAAGTTATTGCAGTTTATTTGACGCAGGAGGAACAACAACAATCCACATGGAGAACGTACATACAAGTGAAGATATGAGGAGAGTATTCCAGTATCATACATGCAAACATAGTGACACAATTATACACAGCGATTGTACTGTGAGCTATAAGTGTACTATAGGTTACATGTATGAAAAACAATGTGATATACTCATCCGATTATTTTTTAAACTTTGACTGTCATGAGGACAGGTTTCTAGACGTTTAGTGATAAAATTGCATGCAAGTAGATGTAATACGTTTAGAGATAACTCCCTAATTTTGATTCTATTCATTACCTCAAAACAGCAATACGTGATATCTAGATCATATATACAAGACTGCTTCAAAGCCACCTTATTCTACTTGCACATTATGACAACTCAAATGAACTTGTGTATATAAAGTGAAACTTTGTTATTTATCTATTCTGTAATTATAAGGCAGTGGATATTCGTCCGGCGGGCCGGACCGATAGCCGTAGTCTATTTGTCCGGCGAGGTCGCCGGATCAATAGTGGTTAGGCTATTTGTCCGGCGTGCCTGAGGAGTTTACATGTAATGGACTGTAGAGTCTTACGATTTTACTGTCATGTAATGACATGCGGAGTGAGCAGCCAAGCCTTAGTAAATTAAAAGTAGGTGACTGTCATTATATACTATGCCCAATGTGGACTCCAGAAATTCGTGTGTCCAAACACCTGCAAAGCACAAACATTTACACCATGTTTGAGCACCATGCACCCTTGGCACAATGGGAAAAAACTCTGCTTATGGTATGGGCTTAGAGTGTACAGATTCAGTGTCACATCTACCCATATACAATCCACTCGCATGCAGCAGTATATGTCCATATTTTAAACCAGTTTTGTCCATAATGAGCTTGAGTCTGGAGAATTGACATTTTTTGTGCTGTGACGGCCCTACCTGTCGTGTTTCTGACGTCACATATCAGTACAGAACGACCTTGTGAACTCTTTTTGCCATGTGGAGTAATGCAACAAGGACATGCGCTTAAAACGTCAGAAATCGTCCAAAACCCCCGAAAAATCAATAATCTGGCCTAGCTCCACAAGTCCCCAAAACAGACGGATATCCGTTGTCCATCCATAATATTAAAAGACCATACACGATTTTAATCGAAATCACATGGCCCCATGTTTACATATTTGAATTTAAAAGTATGACGTCAACATCTCCTATGGTCTCCTATTGGCTAATGAAGTCACGTGACACCGCATTCAAAAATATTGGTTTCACATTTCACCGCTAGACGGCGCCACTTCGCCGAGCTTGAGCTTTTGGTCTGTTTTCAGAACCTTCATTTCACAGGCAGCCATTGATGCGTGAAGATAACCTAAGTTTTTTATGATTTTTCAATATTTGTGCGCCAGAAACGATAAAGGTTGGTCTGTTTTAATTTATTACCCATGTCAGTGTGATCGATAACCTAAGTTTGTGTTATGATTCCATTTCAAATTATTGTTAATATGCCAGAAATGCGTGTAGAACTGGACAACAAACAAACAAGGACCACATTGGAAAAAGCATTACATATATATGTACCCTTTCATGTGCTATCCTAGGCACAGTAGTTCCTGAAGAGCTAAAACAATATAGAGATAAAACATCTATAGATGATCTCTGGAAATATGCCTATCCAACTACGTCTGGTATGTTCATTATAAGATTTTAGGACTTAATTGGGTTTTGATATGATCAATTATGAAACGGTGGTCTTATCGAATCTGCCTATTTCATGTGAAAACTCTGTAAAATGCATGATTTTAAAAATATTACATAGCATTGATGATTGAGCGACCTTAGTAAACATATTTAAAAAGTAAAACGCAATAAAATTTAAAATGAAACGTTTTATCACGTTGTCAAAATATTTTCCCACGCTAATAAATGTCAAATTCAGGTCAGATGTACCATGGCCCCAATAAATTATCGCGGTCCAATAAAAACTGTTTAAGAGAAATCTTTATCGCCGAATGCGTCTAAATTTATGCGGAATTACCTATTAAGGTTGTAAATGTTTAATTAAAGATTGGTTGAATGGACAATTTTTTTTCCTAAAAAATGTTCTTATGACATTTTTATAACAACGACCATATGAACTTTTTTACCATATCACCTCAATTTGTTTTTGTGGAGCTAAATCTGATTCACATAATCGTCCTCTACAAAATTTATAAGACTAATTTTGTTACATGGTGAAAACAGTAGTTTATGATAAGTGTTTAAAATGTGAAAATATAACATGATTTTGGTGAATATTTGAAATGTCATTCATTATCCAGAATGCTTATTGATTTTGTCTGCATATGCTTCTGAAGTCTGAAAGGATTAATTAGTATAACACTTGCTAAAAGGTACATCTATTTTTATCATCTGTGTGTTGAGATATTATCCAAATACATGAAACATATAACCAAACTGTACACGATTATAAAGTTAACAGTTATTGTACTCGCAACCACAATGTGTTTTCTTACCCTAAATTTAAAATGTATTGAGCACATAAACTTTTATTAAACTTGCAGTTTGGTTCTAATTATAGAATAATTATTTTACTTTTTTGCGGGTATAAATTTAGAACTACAGTGTCAAATATAGAATAATTTGATTATTATATGGTAGCCAAGTAGTAAAGCAACTGACAAAAGTTGTTGTCAATTACTTATCCCCTCATGGTGGTTGTAAAAGGGTACGTGGTTTTGATAAAGTAAACATAATCTACATGAATCAGGCATGCTGGCAGATTTGTAGCTCACCATGAAACAGAGCTGTAGAAACGATGATGAGTGCATTATAATATGGCCAAACGGAAGTGAAAATACAACAAAATTTTATATAAATTTCCTCCACCCTGGCGTCTGTCCTGTGGCATAGTATTACAAAACCATTATATAGTTCATCATATCTGAAACTTCTATTAATACAGTTTGCAATAAAATTGCTATACATGTAAAACTACAGAGGCATAACCTGTTCTCAAGAGCTGCCACCTTAAATCAGCTATATACCATATATGGGAATGCCCATAAGTAAACAGCGTCTAGACATTTGGTTGATTGACAGCTAAAGTTTAGAAAAGTTGAAATTGGGCATGAAATTATGAATTTATGCATGTAAATACCATTTGGTGCAGCATAGAATTTGTCTCGTACTGTATAGTAGAACCAATATAAGAAGACCACATCTCTACATAGACCACCTCTGCAATAAGATCATTTTTCATTATCTAAAACCTTCATAAAGAGACACTCCTCTGTTTGGACCACAAGTCCATCCTCACAGGTCATCTTAATACAGAGGTTATATACTGTAGATGAATATTATTTGTTAGTTACCAGACTGTCAAGTTGGGCACATGGTCAATGGCAATGCATATCAGGAATAAATGGTCATATTTATCTATTTACACCAAAAGTAGGGAGAAGGGCATTTATGTCCATGTAATGAATGGACTTGTGTCAATCCCCTAATGTTATGAAAATAGTTAGGTCTCATATAGTATACATCATTGCACATTGTCACATACAAATTACAAGTGAGTATAAATCAGTTGCTAATCATTCATCTATTATGATTAGCATTTGGTGGATTAAGTTGTACACTTAATATTATAGTTGACACCTAGTGTACAAAAAAAAATAATTCTGCATTTTTCAAACATAATATCATGTTATGGATATGTGCAGTAACCGATTAAGGGGGGCTGACTGGGCTATAGCCTGGGGCCCCCACCATTTGGGGGCCCCCAGATTTTCGAAAAAATTTTACGGCGCGCAATTATTTGACACGAAAAGCCCCAAATAATAAGGCGACCCTCATTAAAATTTGGGGGGCCCCATGTTTTGGAAAAAATTTACGTGGCGCAATTTTTGACACCCAAATGCTCTAAATAAATGGGGCCACTGGTAAAAATTTTTTGGGGTCCAGATATTGCCACAGTTAGTTACAAGCATTTAAGTGGTAATCTCGCAATTTAGAGAAACCAGACAATTTGCCAGTAATGATAGGATTTCTATTCTATAAAATTTTAAATTTTCCAGTAATGAGAGGATTTCTATTCTAGAAAATTTCATTAATAATTATCATAATTTTCACAGATGTAATTTAGTGTGTACCATGGTTGATAAAATGTTGGTTTCATTTGTCTTAAAATAGTCAACAAAGTACTGTCTTTACTTAGGGTCCAGTAACTAGTTATTCTTTGTTCTATATGACCTTTGTAATTTAGTGTGTACCATGGTTGATGAAGTACTGGTTTCCTTTGTCTTATACAAGAAAGTACTGTCTTTGTTTAAGGTCAAGCAAATAATGTTATTCTTTGTTATATGACCTTTACTCTGTGCCCCTCATTATAAATGCCAGTTACATTGAGTGGTGCAGCCAAGTGAAGGTTTACAAATCACATGTACCATAGGATGAAAGCCATAGAAATCAATTTCATTTAAGCAAATACAATAATTAGGTACTAAAGAGGATATTAGAACTTTGTCTTTCCACAAAGGGAGTGCCACAGAATTTGTAATTGCTTTTTATGTAAATATATGTGTATTATGTGAGAACCATTTGCAATTATCAAAATTAATATTTATCTGTATTTTATATGCTGAGAATTGAGATTATGGTGTGTTATGTGATGTGTTATGTGAGAGTTTTAGTAGAAACAGTAATCTTATGTTCTACATGGATGCCATGTGCTTACAGTGAATAATATAAAGTATATTGATGGTGTAGTGATGTTATTCTCAGGATATTATGTATCCTAATAGGAATCCTAATAGGAATTATTTATTTTCATTGTAGATCACCAATTCAGTAATGTAAATAAAGGATAGTAGAGCTTACAATTAAAATGCTTTTCCTCTTTATTCTCTTGAATTGAAAGTAATAAAAAAAATAGACATATTTAATGGTGTCGCGACGCGATACATAATGTCGCGACGCGTGCAAAAAGGGCCCCACTTCGAATCTCAGCCAGGGGCCCCATTAAACCTTAATCGGGCCATGCACATATCCATTGCAGCAAGAGATAATGCAATAAAAACCATGTCTTTATCTAATTTGATCATTATTTGCTTATATATTGAACTGACTTCTAGTCATTTTACCTCTTGATGAAATGATGTTAAAGACTGATTAGTGTTCGATAATATTAACATATGTAACCAGTGTTTGAAGCAATTTTCTCTGTATTTTACAGTTTTCTTCCAAGTCTGACTGTTTTGCCACCAATTCCATTTGTCAGCACCAGATTCAATCCTGCTCAGAACACTGAATAATATTTATATAGATAGATCAGTTCATAATTAAATTATGTTTAAGGACAAATAATTGATATTGCTATATGATTGTGTATGTTCATTTGGTTTTTGTTTTCAGTTAAAAACGTCATTATGCCGCGCAAAAAGGGTTATACAAGAGAAAAGAGCATTCGTCTCACTGATGAAGAATATGAAAGAAAAATACAAAGTTTTCCAAAAACGCACGGACTTTTCTATTTGTCCTCATCAGAATACAAGGGTTATTGGCCGTGTGAAATCCTCCCAGATGGACAAGTGTTGTCTATTACTGAAAATTTCGTGTGAGTATTCATTTTTTACTGAAAATGTTATTCTGTGGTCAGTCAATCACTAATAGCTTTCATTTGCAACAAAATTTAAAAAATAAAAAAACATGTCATCTTTGCACGTTTTTTATATAAAGAAAATCAGACATAGATAATGAATTTTCCCCGTTACCCAGGTGTAAGCCTAGTCTGGTCTCCTTACCAGAAGAGTTGGATGGACCAAGATCTGAAGATATTATATCAAAACACCGAAGTAGGCTTAGATAGACTAAGAAATGCTGTATCCGGTCATTCAAATGTCCAGAGCCTATTGGTTAAAAATCATTTCATACTGATTGAGGAAATGTGTGAAAGTTTGAGTGTACAAAATTATGTAATTTAAAGTAGTACATGCTCGGCGTTTGGGTTGAAATCTTACAAAATTTTGGGTGGATGCATTTGAATGATTGGATACGGTACCTAATTTTAATGATTTTGTTTCTTGTTGGTTGAGTTCATTTTTCTGTTTTCAATCTAATGACTGAAAGGTTTAGAAAGGACAGTTGCATGGATTGTTCACTTTGACTTTTTAAAAAGCAAGCATTTATTCAACCGTGTAAGCCTTTCTATTTATAGAACAAGCAGTCAGCTAAAAGCCGGGAAATTTTTAGATTTCCATTCAGGTGCAGTTTTTTTTGCAGATCACCTTGGCAACAATGAATTGATTTGAATGCAATTGATATCAAGTATATGAATAAAACTATATTGTCCATGTTGGAAAAAATAGCTATAAATTTTATTTTGACATTCCTTAACGCTTTTTGTTAGGTTTGAAAATATATAGTTCTGAACTTAATGGAATTATTGTTAACATTGAAAAAGTTTTAGAATATCATTATATAGACCAGGATTTAGCATACGATAGTATTTATTTGATTGATTTTATTTTCACCCATAAAACGAGTGAAGACTAATATGATAAATTCACAACAAACTGAATATTTATCTTGAATTACTTAATTTGCAAAGCAATGTCCCTTGAGTGATTTTAGAAAAATGTTGACTTGTCTAATTCAGTAGATTTCAAATACTTACACTTATTAAACAGTGAACGCAAGAAATTTTATTCTAAATTTGGTATGTAGCATCTGTAGGGTAAGGAGACAAGAAATTGTAAATTTCATGAACCCCTGCCCGGGGGGGGGGGGGTCAAAAATGCGTTAACATCTTCTCAAGAACTGCTGGGCCAATCTTAACCAAATTTAGTATGTAGCATCTGCAGGGTAAGGAGACAAGAAATTGTAAATTTCATGATCCCCCACCCCACCCCAAGGGAAGGTAATTTTGGGGTAAAAAGTATAAAATTGATGTATTTATTTAAAATTGTGAATTTTATGACCACCGGGGCACTTGACCCCCTGGCCCATGGTGGGGGGGTCATGAAATTTACAATTTTTTATTTCCTTTCGCTACAGATGGTGCATACCAAATTTGGTTAAGATTGGCTCAGCAGTTCTTGACACAAACTGCTTATTTTGCTAATATTTGTTGAAGCTCAGGTGACCGTTAAGGCCCGTGGGCCTTTTTCTTTTTAATAGTGCGAGAATTAGAAAATATGATTTACTTTCAGAACGCTTGAGCAAACGTCAACACTACTTGGAATGTTTTAATCGGGACTTGGAGCTCTGCATGAAGAATTGTTCCGACCGGCGCATAGATGGTTTTGAAAGAGAGCCCATTCACACAGAGTGTTCCAAAGCAGGCGAACCATCAGAAATGGTGAGTCAGAACTGCCCCCGCTTGCTTGTTGTGTACCACGTCAATTGATAGTCATTCTGTCTTCTTGCATGTGCCATGCATTGCTGTTTCATTGAGCATTTTAATTATTACAACATGAATTTTTAGTCAGCTCACGCCCTAGGTACTTGTCGCCTCCACTATGAGTACACAAGTTGTGCATGTCGCCTCTTTTTTTGTCCACATGGACTCCTTGTCGCAATAGCCGTGTACATTCTTTTCTTACTATTGTCTGTGGCTTTCAGAGACGAGATGCAGGTGGACAACTCGTCGACTCTGGTGCCACAAGTTCGGACAGAAGTGGTGCCGGCACCGTGCCCCCCGGCGCGGATAGTTGCGAGGAAGGCGATTCGGCGTGTCGCGTTGTTGACAGAAGTGGTGCCGGCACCGTGCCCCCGTGCCCCCGGCGCGGATAGTTGCGAGAGGAAGCGATTCGGCGTGTCGCGTTGTAGTGGTCGTGGACGAATGTCAATCGTTGGTGAGTGCCCGCTGCTTGCTTGTTGTGTTCCACCACACACACCCCCCAACCCCCAGTGATGATACATGAAATATTGACAAAGACATATAGACTAGGTATTTTAAAATGTGAGCCTGCATTATTACAACATGAATTTTTAGTCAGCTCACGCCCTAGGTACTTGTCGCCTCCACTATGAGTACACAAGTTGTGCATGTCGCCTCTTTTTTGTCCACATGGACGCCTTGTCGCAATAGTCGTGTACATTTTTTTCTTACTATTGTCTATGGCTTTCAGAGACAAGATGCAGGTGGACAACTCGTCGACTCTGGTGCCACAAGTTCGGACAGACAGAAGTGGTGCCGGCACCGTCCCGGATAGTGGTGCGAGGAAGGCGATTGAGGAAGGCGTGTCGCGTTGTTGACAGAAGTGGTGCCGGCACCGTGCCCCCGGCGCCGGATAGTTGCGAGGAAGACGATTCGGCGTGTCGCGTTGTAGTGGTTGTGGACGAAGGTCAATCGTTGGTGAGTGCCCGCTGCTTGCTTGTTGTGTTCCACCCCACACACCCCCAACCCCCAGTGATGATACATGAAATATTGACAAAGACATATAGACTAGGTATTTTAAAATGTGAGCCTGCATTATTACAACATGAATTTTTAGTCAGCTCACGCCCTAGGTACTTGCCGCCTCCACTATGAGTACACAAGTTGTGCATGTCGCCTCTTTTTGCCACATGGACGCCTTCTCGCAATAGTCGTGTACATTTTTTTTTCTTACTATTGTCTATGGCTTTCAGAGACAAGATGCAGGTGGACAACTCGTCGACTCTGGTGCCACAAGTTCGGACAGTGGTGTGGTGCCGGCACCGTGCCCCCCGGCCCGGATAGTTGCGAGGAAGGCGATTCGGCGTGTCGCGTTGTTGACAGAAGTGGTGCCGGCACCGTGCCCCCGGCGCGGATAGTTTGAGGAAGGCGATTCGGGCGTGTCGCGTTGTAGTGGTAGGTGGACGAATGTCAATCGTTGGTGAGTGCCCGCTGCTTGCTTGTTTGTGTTCCACCCCACACCCCAACCCCCCAGTGATGATACATGAAATATTGACAAAGACATATAGACTAGGTATTTTAAAATGTGAGCCTGCATTATTACAACATGAATTTTTAGTCAGCTCACGCCCTAGGTACTTGTCGCCTCTACTATGAGTACACAAGTTGTGCATGTCGCCTCTTTTTGTCCACATGGACTCCTTGTCGCAATAGGCGTGTACATTCTTTTCTTACTATTGTCTATGGCTTTCAGAGACAAGATGCAGGTGTACAACTGGTCGACTCTGGTGCCACAAGTTCGGACAGAAGTGGTGCCGGCACCGTGCCCCCCGGCGCGGATAGTTGCGAGGAAGGCGATTCGGCGTGTCGCGTTGTTGACAGAAGTGGTGCCGGCACCGTGCCCCCCGGCGCGGATAGTTGCGAGGAAGGCGATTCGGCGTGTCGCGTTGTAGTGGTCGTGGACGAATGTCAATCGTTGGTGAGTGCCCGCTGCTTGCTTGTTGTGTTCCACCCCACACACCCCGCAACCCCCCAGTGATGATACATGAAATATTGACAAAGACATATAGACTAGGTATTTTAAAATGTGAGCCTGCATTATTACAACATGAATTTTTAGTCAGCTCACGCCCTAGGTACTTGTCGCCTCCACTATGAGTACACAAGTTGTGCATGTCGCCTCTTTTTGCCACATGGACGCCTTCTCGCAAGAGTCATGTAGATTTTTTTCTTACTATTGTCTATGGCTTTCAGAGACAAGATGCAGGTGGACAACTCCTCGACTCTGGTGCCACAAGTTCGGACAGAAGTGGTGCCGGCACCCGCCCCCCGGCCCGGATAGTTGCGAGGAAGGCGATTCGGGCGTGTCGCGTTGTTGACAGAAGTGGTGCCGGCACCGTGCCCCAGGCGCGGATAGTTGCGAGGAAGGCGATTCGGCGTGTCGCGTTGCGTTGTAGTGGTGTGGACGAATGTCAATCGTTGGTGAGTGCCCGCTGCTTGCTTGTTGTGTTCCACCCCACACACCCCCAACCCCCCCAGTGATGATACATGAAATATTGACAAAGACATATAGACTAGGTATTTTAAAATGTGAGCCTGCATTATTACAACATGAATTTTTAGTCAGCTCACGCCCTAGGTACTTGTCGCCTCCACTATGAGTACACAAGTTGTGCATGTCGCCTCTTTTTTTGCCACATGGACTCCTTGTTGCATTAGTCGTGTACATTTTTTTCTTACTATTGTCTGTGGCTTTCAGAGACAAGATGCAGGTGGACAACTGGTCGACTCTGGTGCCACAAGTTCGGACAGAAGTGGTGCCGGCACCGTGCCCCCCCCGGATAGTTGCGAGGAAGGCGATTCGGCGTGTCGCGTTGTTGACAGAAGTGGTGCCGGCACCGTGCCCCCGGCGCGGATAGTTGCGAGGAAGACGATTCGGCGTGTCGCGTTGTAGTGGTCGTGGACGAAGGTCAATCGTTGGTGAGTGCCCGCTGCTTGCTTGTTGTGTTCCACCACCACACACTGTTTGGTCAACCCCCAGTGATGATACATGAAATATTGACAAAGACATATAGACTAGGTATTTTAAAATGTGAGCCTGCATTATTACAACATGAATTTTTAGTCAGCTCACGCCCTAGGTACTTGTCGCCTCCACTATGAGTACACAAGTTGTGCATGTCGCCTCTTTTTTGCCACATGGACGCCTTCTCGCAATAGTCGTGTACATTCTTTTCTTACTATTGTCTGTGGCTTTCAGAGACAAGATGCAGGTGGACAACTGGTCGACTCTGGTGCCACAAGTTCAGAAGTGGTGACAGAAGTGGTGCCGGCACCGTGCCCCCCCCGGATAGTTGCGAGGATAGTTGCGAGGAAGGCGATTCGGCGTGTCGCGTTGTGCCCCCGGCACGGATAGTTGCGAGGAAGGCGATTCGGCGTGTCGCGTTGTAGTGGTTGTGGGACGAAGGTCAATCGTTGGTGAGTGCCCGCTGCTTGCTTGTTGTGTTCCACCCCACACCCCCCGCAACCCCCCCAGTGATGATACATGAAATATTGACAAAGACATATAGACTAGGTATTTTAAAATGTGAGCCTGCATTATTACAACATGAATTT
>JAGTTF010000538.1:0-12081 GCA_019095985.1 Streblospio benedicti
GTATGGAACTTGTCATTACATAAGATGCATAAACAAGTCAGGCCAGATAAGCAACGAACTTCTTATGAGCAAAGGGAAGGGTAGCACCATCCAAACAAATGACAATACCCAGACTTGAACTTCAAGCAGCTGTCTTATCAGCTCAAATAGCTACCATGATACAACAGCAGCTTAATGTCAAAATAACATCAGGCTTCTACTGGACCGACAGTCAAATTACCTTGCAATACATAAGGAATAAAAAATAGAAGATTTAGTACCTTTGTTGCCAATAGGGTCTCCAAAATTTTATCGCATACAGAAGCATCACAGTGGTATCACGTTCCTGGAAAAAAAATCCTGCTGACCTTGTGTCCAGAGGAACATCAAGCAAATATCTCAATAATAGTATTTGGTTTAAGGGCCCAGACTTTCTCCATAAGCATAAAGACAGCTGGAATGTAAATGATTTTGCTGAGGATATTCCTGATAGTGATAATGAAATAAGAAGAGAAAAGATATTAGTCCCAATCACTACACATTTAGCAAGTTTTTGAAAATGGTCGAACACTATTCTGACTGGATGAAGCTGAAACGTGCAGTGACATGGCTGTTAAAGTTCAAAGATATCTAATGGGGAGAGAAGTAGAGAAAAGGATTACTCCTGGAGATCTTTCGAAGGCTGAATACGTCATCATAAGGTATTCTCAGAACAAGGTATTATATGACAACAGCTACAAGAGTCTTTATAAAAAACTAAATCCCATAATTGATGAGCAAGGCATACTTAGAATTGGAGGTAGAATAAGACCGCATGAAGAAGGTGCACTGGTTGTATGTGATGAAAATATCAGCAAAAGAAAATAGTAAGATGGGAACATGAGAAACACCACATGGGTGTTGAATACATGTAACAGTTGCACTGTAACTGCAACAATTGTGGTGTGTGGCCACGTGGTGGTGACAAATGAGGAGTCCCACCTGTTGTGTGTTTGTGGTCAGTCACCATATACTTCAATAGTTCCTTAGAGGGGGGTATATAGAATTTAAGTCATTTGTTGGAACGTTTTGAGTTGAATGTCTGACGTGCGGTAGACAACGTAAGTTACGTAGAAAGTCATACGCTCTGAGTGCATTTTCTAAGAAATACACTCAGTGTGTACACAATGACATTTTTTGTAAACCAAGGGAAATTAAAAGAAACAAAATAAAAGAGATTTTATATAAATCAATTGTATTATTTGTCATCCAATCAAGGAAAAAGATTTATTTGAATGTAATATAGATAAGGACAATTCAAGGGAAGGTTAACATGAATGGTGTGCTGGAGAAGTGCTAGAAGTTTGTAAGTTTATTGTATTGCTTGATGTAAATTTGTAACATATAAATTATAATGTCAAATCTGAAGTGTAATTGTGAAGATGTTACACTTAATGCTAGTTGACTGTTCATATATACATTTCAATTGTTTATTGCTGTTTTATTTGTTTATTATTTGATTGTAGATTCACGGTTTTTATTAGAAAATCAGTTGAATAAAAGGCTTCGAAATCAACAGTTTGTTGTTACAGCACTGCCATTTATAAAGTGCAGAATAAGGTGTCAATGCATGGTTCTATGTTGTACAAAGATATAACAACATCATTACACAATGCTAAATATTCATTACGTTCATTAGAAGACATGTTATAATATTACCAATAAAATACTCATTACATTAAACAATTAAAGGAATCGTAATACCAATATTAAAATATGCATTTCATTAAACAGACCGTGATATCAACATTAAAACATTCATTTCGTTAAGCAGGTCATAGTACCAATGTTAAAATATTCATCACGTCAGTTAATTGAACAAATAGTAATGATTACATAAAAATACTTATTTCACTATTAACTAAAATATATCGTGGTGCATCATGTGCTTACCACAACCTTAAACTAAAACCAAACACATATTCTCGAGTGTTAACATGTACATGGGGACAAGCTATTAATATATATGAGTAAGCATAGCAATGTTAAGTCTGATCGTAACCATATCTATTAGGGGCTGTGCGCGTTCGAGTAGAACGGCGTAGTGGTTGTGGACTCTTGCACTGAACGTCAGTGGGTTGCTCATCACTATGGGTTACATTAGTCTGCGCTGCGGCTGACTGATCAGAGATACTTGAGTGAGGTTTAGTGAAGCGTAAGTCTTGGTACCGCTCTGCTAATCGAGCACACTTGCGCGCATCGTTCCGAATCATGTCATCCTCAAGACTTGCTCTTGCGTCCATGCCTAGACCCGAGGGAGGGTCTCTGATGAATCTCCTGTTCCTACGGACGGTGGTGTCCTGTGCTGTGCGAAGAATATACGACCGGGGTTCTTCTGAGGCCGCGAGAACTTTGGCTGGTTGCCAGTCGCTACCCACGTGCTGCTGATATAGCACATTTTGTCCAGGTAGGAGTTCTTTGTATTCTTTATCATTGTCTGTATGCACTCGGCGTGTAGCGGCTCTTCTCCCCTCCTGAAATGAGTATATTTTATCATTGTATGGCCTAACTGCATTTCTAACGATAAAATTGCTTCGTATCTGTCTTCCAAATAGTAGCTCTGCGGGAGACGGCAGGCCGCATCCTAATGGCGTCGTCCTTAAATCTAGCAATAACTTATTCAGGTTTCCCGTGTCCCTGCATGATTTTATCATGTCTTGTACCATGATACTGTACTCCTTGCCACCGCAAGATTTCACCATAATTGGTTTAATATGGCCCACAGCTCTTTCGGCCACCCCATTAGACTGTGGGTACCTTGGACTTGACGTAATATGTTTTACCTCCCACTGATCCATGAAATCCTTGAACATCTGTGATGCGTAATTTCCACCATTATCTGAGTATAGACGTGACGGCTTACCATAACAACCGAATAGCTCTTCTAGGTACTCAATCAATTCTTTTGAAGTTTCTCCTTTTTAGTCTTTTCACGAATGGAAATTTTGAAAACTCATCTATCACTAAGACGTACTTCACACCGTCTACTTCGAACACGTCGCTGTGCAGGCTGTCCCATACGTCACTGGGCATGTCTCGCTCGACCAGGCTTTCCTGTGGCTGCGATTTTTGGTACCTTTGGCAAAGTTGGCAGCTGGATACCATCGTCTTGATATCGTTGTCCATTCCTAGCCAATATAGATTCTGCTTTGCCCTTAATAGGGTCTTGCCTATCCCTTGGTGAGTGCTATGTAATCGTTCCAGGTATTCAGCTTGCAGAGTCTTTGGAACCATCAGTCTCTCTCCGGAAAAAATCATTCCGTCTTCGATCACCAGAGTGTCTTTTATGCTGTGGTATGGTTTAAGACAGTTTGGCACCTGGTCTGGCCTCGCTGGCCAACCTCTCATGATCATTTCGGCCATGGGTCCCAGGACTGCGTCTTGACTCGTGGCCAGTCTCACCTTGTTGACCGTTTCCGGAGGCGTGCACTGCGTGTATCGTCTGTTCCAAGGCTATTTCATCGCCCTTCGTCGGGCATACTCTGGATAAATAGTCGGCAAATACCATCTTGTTTCCTGGCTTGTAGACTATCGTTATGTCGTACTGTTGGAGTCTGAGTAACATGCGTTGCAGTCTCGGAGGGCAGTCGCTCAGCTGTTTAAGATTTATACTCTCTAGTGGCTTGTGGTCGCTGTATACGGTCGCATGTTTGCCGTATATAAAGGTGTGAAACCTTTCTACTGCGAATACTACCGCGAGGAGCTCACGTTCAATGTTTGCATACCTGGATTCTGTTGGCATCAATGCCTTGGACGCAAAGGCCACTGGCATGTTGTTCTGTATCAGGGCGCATCCTAGTCCAGTCAAGCTGGCATCTACTTCCAACACTGTCGGTATCTGAGGGTTGAAATGGCGTAGTGTCAGATCGCTCCTAATTGCTGCCTTCAGTTCGTTGAAGCATGCCTCATGCTCCGCTGTCATTCAAATGGCACAGACTTCTTTGTGAGACTCCTTAGTATTCTCGACTTGTCACTCAGCTGGCATATGAACGCAGACAAATACTGTACCAAGCCCAAAAAAGACTGTAATTCAGTGACGTTCTTCGGCGATGGTCTGTTCTGGATTTCGTCACACTTCTTAGGGTCAGGCTTCACCCCAGTCTCGTTCCATATCAGGCCAAAGAAACTCACTTCTGACTGCTTGATTGCACATTTCTCTTGTCTAAAGACTAGACCATTGTACTCAGCACTCTGCATCAGCATGTGGATGGCTCTGTCGTGAGACTTCTTGTCTCTGCCGTACACCACAAAGTCGTCGGCAATTCCAATTACTCCGGCTTCGTCGCCTAAATCAATCCTCCTCAGGATATCATCCATATGTTTCTGGAAAATGTCTTGGCTGACGCATAGCCCAAATGGCAATCGTACGAACTTGTATTTCCCCACGGGAGACTGGAACGTACAGAGCTCAGAGCTCTCTTTATCCAACTTGATGGCCCAGAATCCATGTTTGGCATCCAGCTTGCTAAATACGGTCGCTTCGCATAGCCTGTGCGTGATCTCATCCAAGGTCATTGCCCTGTAGTGGGTCCTCGACGCATCGTCGCACTTCATGATGACTCCTAGGTCTTCCATCTCGTCTAACTTCTTGCAAATCTCTGCTTTCAGATGTACTGGGTATCTTCGAGGCGCTGCCACGTGGCTCTGTGCGTCAGCCCTCAACTCAACATGATACTCCCCAGGTAAGTTCCCAATACCCTTAAAACATTTGGGATACATCTCAGCCAAATCATTAACACTATGTACTGGGGCTTGAAATTTATTTGCATTAAACCCAAATTTACCACGGCTATGCTCACTCTTAACAATCTTTCTATGTTTCAGATTATGTGACACTCTCGACATATTCTCAAGATTATCAACCTGCAACTGTCGACACTCGACACCACGATCAGCAGAATCTAAATTCAACACATCACTACAGAGACACTCATCACAATACCTATCAATTAGTGTGTTACCATATTGGGGTATCGGCTTAGTGTCGCTGTGCCTTACATCATTAAATCTGACTTTGGCCTCGTTCTGCGGCCCTACATCAACATTATTTGACATATTTTGAACTCTTTTACACTGTTCACAAGTACTACTATCAGGTCTGCCAGGATTAGTGTCATGGCGGTCTACTTTGGTATTGAACAATATTTTGTCGTCTGCTGCGACCCATTTACTGTAATTGCTAATGAGGTTTGTTTCTGGGACAACAATGAGTTGTAATTTTATACTGTCTAGACATCCAAAAATAACCGGGCCAGTAGTCTCACAGACATAAAAAGTCAGACAGTATCCAATATACCCAGAAAACTAACGCTACTGCCGTTCACGGCTTTGAGTTGGTCTACACTAGGTTCTAAAATTTCACAATTTCGTTATCACTATGGCTGGGGAATAGGTGTCTCATTACACGCATGGGAAGCAAATTACAGTTAGCACCTGTATCACATTTCATACTACAGTCAAATATTTCAGATGATTGCGACTTCCGCAATTTTACTGTGCATATTAGCTGAGACATTTGTCTCCTATTGTTTTTACACAGTCAATATTGTTCAAGCGTACTGTACCGCATCTCTTAATGATGTCCTGGTCCACGTATGCGTCATCACTGTCGTCCTGCGTGGTCGGTGTTGTCCTGATCGGGGTGACCTCGTTCCCCTCAGCCACGGTCTCATGCACGTCACGCCAACGCTGGTGCTGATGACCGCTGGCCATCCCTGCTGGTCTTTTTCCTCTTGTTGGTTGCCGTGGAGTTTTGCTGAGGTGTCCTGCACGCCGCAGAGTTGGCAAAGTGTCCAATAGCGCCACACGCTCGGCACTTCTGCTTGTAGGCTGGGCACGCTCCCTCTCATGGGTTCACCTTAGATTTACATTAAATCTATCAGTACTACCAAAAATAAACCAACACAACCAAGAATTAAACATATATACAAAATTACAAAACACACTAAACTAATTATGGGATTATGTTACACTTATGCATGGTACTATATTATACACTAATATAGTATAGTACAGCTTATTTTATATAAAAAAATATAGTATATCAACTATTCCAAATGTCATCATATAGATACTGAGCTCCAAAAAGTGATACGAATGTCAATTTTCTTTGTCATATAAAATAACATGTTTACAAAGTTGACTAACCAGTTTACTTATTTGACCTTCAGCTGACATAATAAATATAAATTTTTCATAATCATCCAAATCTTTAAAATTAGGACATATACATTCAACTGAGTTAAAAATTATTTTTTTTTTTTTTCACAATATTTAGGACAAACTATTAAAGCATGGAACTCATCCTCAATGTGTGCCTTTTTATTTATAAGACAGTGAGAGCAAATTCTCTCATTCCGGTCAAGAGGTGGCCTAATATATCGTCCTCTTTCAATAAATAACTTATGTGCACTGATTCTTAATTTAGTAACAGCAGATCGATCATCTCTATTTTTAACATCATCTAAATAATTTTCATAACAAAAGTTTTGCTTAATTTTCCGATACGTACATAGTTTGCCATGTAATGGGTTTATATTATTACCATGGACCTCTTTCTTCCACATATTAACATACAAATATTTCAAACTCTTTGCTACTACCGGAATATCTTTTACTTGTAGATTATGTAATTGTAAACCCGGAGAAGCTTTAAGTGCACACTGCATCAACTTTAACCATTTACATTGTCTGGATTCAGTTTCTACCATAGCACACTGTAATAAAGGATTATTTGACTTATTTTCTTTCACATGTATATAGAATTTTAACGAATGTAGCATAATATCAATCATGATAGGAAATCTACCCAATTCACCACTCACCGCCACATTGGAGCTTTTGTTATTAACACCAAGTGCAATTTTACAATACTTAACATGAACCTTTTCTATAGGAGCTTTCTTAAATTGCATGAATAGGCTCTCTAAATCACATTCTCGATTTCTGACATTTAATGCAGATTCTATCCATGCTTCACATCCATACATACAAAACCGGTTTAATAAGTTTATCAAATATCGCCATACTTAACCTAGGCCTTACACTATAGCCTGCCAGAATTGACTGAGTTTTAAATATGGCTTTTAAAGCCCGGTGACGCATATCCAGTTGTGCGTTTAACATCTTACCATCTGAACTTAACATAACACCTAAATATGAGTATTTATCTACAATTTCTAACAGATTGTCATAGATTTTAAAGCATTCATTATTAATTGAATTAGATGAATTTACAACCATTATCTTAGTTTTTTAACATTGACTTTCAAATGCCATTTAGTACAATAATTTTCTAGTTCAGACAATCTCTTTTTGCAAACCTGGGGCTGTATGTGACAAAATGACAAGGTCATCTGCATACATCAAGCACCCAACGGGTTGGTTATGTAGGTCTGGAGTATCGTGATCATTTAAGATACAATCAGGAATATCATTGACAAATATATTGAATAGATTTGGACTCATAACATCTCCCTGTCGAACACCTTTATATCCATTAAAATAACCAGATAAAATACCATTTGTTTTTACACACATCCTATTAACTTGGTAAATACATTGTATTAAACGAGCGAGCAAAGCGTCCCCCGTATGCCATTTTTTAACAATTTTAATATCAACCCCTTATGCCATACGCTGTCATATGCTTTTTTCAAAATCTACAAAGCACATATATAATGATTTCTTTACTCTCTTATTTCTAAATTTATCCATCAGAGTTTTTATTACAAAAATATGATCAGTAGTTCTAGCCCCCTTTTTTAAAACCTATTTGATGGGGTTTGATGATACCATTAATTTTTAAATAATTCTCCAGTCGCCGGTTAAGAACAATACTAAATAATTTACTCATACATGAAGTGATAGTCAGACCTCTGTAGTTATTCGGATCATACCTGTCGCCTTTCTTAAATAGGTTGCTAACAATGCCAACTCTCCATAAGTTGGGATAGACTGCATTATTATACATAAAATTAAAGACATTTTCATACCATCCTATACAATATTTCATGGAACACTTTATTACTTCTGCGGGTATATTGTCAATACCACATGCCTTGTTATCTTTACAACTTTGCAGCCTCTAAGATTTCCTTTTGGGTAATTTTGTAATCAAGTGAGTTAAAGTAAGGTTCACTGAATAAGGTATTCACTTCATCTGATATGTCCACATATTTATTGTTATTAATGCTGAATAAGTTTTGATAGTGTGTTACCCACTCATCATTAGTAATAGTACTACAATCATGTTCTTCCCCTTTACGAAGAGAATTTAACAGTTTCCAATAAGCTTGGGGATTTTCTTTCTCTAAGTTCTCCAGTTTATCCAGCATAGATTGTTGATATTTACTTTTATTAGACTTACACATTTTTTTGTACTGCTTTTTCATTACAAAAAACCTTTCTCGTAATTGTCTATCAAATGGGTCATTTGTTAGTAACCTTCCTAATATTTTTAAGTCTTTACGAAGTGCTACACACACATCGTCATACCATGGCTTGTTTACTTTACGTTTTTTCTTTGCTTTCTTAAAACGGTATGTTTTCACTCCTGATGCTCTAACCAACCATGAGGTTAGATCATCAATATTACCATCAACATTGTCATGATTCAAGGGTATACCAGTGATTCTATTCAGAGTTGCAACATTTTGTTCAATATAATTAACAAACGATTTTTCAGTAGCTTGATTCCACTTACATCTAGGTGGAGCTGTAAGTCCCCCCCCACCACTATCACACTCCTTTCTAGACTGTCTAGACCTAATATAAAGACCAATGGGACAGTGATCAGAGATATCTTCTAGATAACAATGAACAGTAAAGAGTGTAACATATTTCAGTAATGACTGATCTACAATAGCATAGTCTATTGCACTACATCCATTATATTTAAAACACGTACATTTGCCAGTTATATCTCCTAGAGTCCGGCCATTTAAAATTCTTAGCTGTGTAGTGATACACAAATCAATGAGTTTTTTTCCCATATTCATTCACGGTTTTATCAGTGTTCATTCTGGTCATTAAACAATCGTCTGGATTAACCATATTATTGAATGGGTGGAAACCATCAGAAACATTCATCATATAATCTTTACCCTATGTGTTCTTGCATTCATGTCACCCATGATGATGCACCTTCCAGCATTCTGGAATTTTATAAGTTCATTTTCTAAGGTTTCCCATGTTGATAAGTCTGAGTTATCAGATTTTAAATAAGAAGAGTTTGATGGACTAATATACACAAATGCAACAAACAAGTCATGGCCATCCCAATCTCCTGCGTTAATTTTTAGCCACATAATGTCTGGTGATCGACTTTTAATGTAACACGTACTTGAAATTAATCCATTTCTCACTAAAATTGCAATACCACCAGATGGTTTCTTCGCCTTTTTGTGTACTGGACGGCATGACATATAGCTCTTAAAACCAGGTATGCATGGTAACGAATCTTTATCACAGTGAGTTTCAGTCAGACCAATTATATCATACTTATCTACCACATTTAGAAATTCTATATCACTACATTTATTCCCATTCACTTTAGAGTTCAGACCCTCAATGTTCCATTGACATAACTTCAGTTCACATGCATTTTCTATTCTTGGCTTCAACACCATTATAATTTTAAACTGAATTATTCATATATACCACAAGCATAAACATAAATCAATACATCATACTGTTTCAAAATCTTCTTAACCACTACCTACAAACATTTACTTATAACTAGTATAGTTCCCCAATGTATAACGACTTTTAACAATATAAACATGAATATCATTTCTGAATATTTTCAACAACTACCCATAAACATTTACTTGTGATAATTGACTAGTATTCAGAGTATCCTCTCCTATATGGACCATACCAAGAAGGCCCTCTGTTGAAATTATTAGTATCACGAGATCCACCGTGGAATCTCCCGTGGGATCCCCCATGACGTCCACCGAAAGAATAGCCATGTAAATCATCATACCGGCGTCCACTTCCATCACCCCGGTTATGTGTTCTATTAGTCGACAGCTTTGGAGGGTTACCCAAAGCACGCGCCAGGGTTGACTTAATGTTCTTAGCTAGCTCAGCAGTACCCAGCCTGTTAAGATGCACACCATCCTGGGAGTATAAAGATGGTATAGGTGCTCCCGCTCTTGTCATTTTTCCGTGGTCAACCATAAAGAGCCCAGGTGTTGAGTGTAATGCAGTGACCAACGAGGCATTTAGCAAGCTGGCCTTGGAATTGTTCTCATCACTGTCCAAACGTGGCAAGGTTTGCGATAATACAATCGGGTTTGAGTTGATAGAACGAATTTGGTTTATCAATGTCACAGTCTTTTCACAAGCCGTCGCAACATCATCACACTTAATATTGTTATCAGTAATTTGCAGGACGGTGGCAACAGTGTCTGCAGTAACGTGAGTCTGTACAGTATCACTAGCTTCATCCAACGTGTGAGACTTGACTTTTTGGATTACATGATCATTAATCTGAAGCTTATTAGAATAAATGTATTCAGTGTGAGAGTTACCAATGAATAGTACATTTGATTTGTTACGATTAGCATGACTAACACGTGAAGGACCAAATGTAGCAGTAGCTAGCTGATTGGGGTTAGACTTGGACACCTCCTGTACCTCTGATATGGCCTTTGGTGTACTTGGGTCGCTTTGTTCTGACCTCCGGCGTTGATGTAGACTCTCTAGCTCATTCTCTAACTTTTTTATGACTTGATTTTTGGAAATCAGAGATTGTTCATAGTTCTGGATTTCTGTTTTTAGCATCTTTATTGATCTATCTCTGCTCTCAGTAATTATGTGAATTTCATTTCGACTCGCTTTCACCTCTGTCTCAAGCTGGGCAATTTGGTATATTCTTTCATTGTTAAGCACTTGTGCTGTTATACACTTTTCACAGTTGTCATTCACTCTTTTCAACTCATCTTTCTCTGATTGCACTTTTCTATGTTTATCTCTCCATTCATCTCTCTCCAGTTGTGCTTTCTTGCACTTGTCACAATTCTCCTTCGCTTTTTTCAGTTCATCTCTCTCTTCCTTTATAATTTTAACAATGCCTTTTTCCATAACTTGAATTGTACGCACAAAATCTACACAGCATCTATGCTCTTGACTAGTTGTAGCCTCGCCTCTATCTTTGTTTTGCAAAAGATCATCGAGTTCCTTTGGCACATTGACACAAAGTTCACACACAAATACACTGGACTTCGTTTGAATAAGAAAGGCCAGCATGTACGCCGGTAGCATAGTGCACTCATAGTGCCACCATCTATCACACGAATCACAATGCAGCATGTCATTTTTTTTAATATATGTACATAGTGCCTTAGCACAGGATTTGTTATCCTCAGTAGGAGACATAGACTGGCCAGTTAAATCAATTTCCGCACCATGCTCAATTTCAATTTTATCATCATCATCATCATGTTTTGACTCTAAATTATCAGACTGGTCAAAGCACTCACTCTCTAGATATAGTTTTTTTGCCTCAGTTACATCATTGTCAACACAGTTTTCTGAATATCTATTCTGAATCTGAGGAACACAGTTGTAAGCAGGGACATCTTCCTCCCCTTTCTCGCCCAGGATTAACACATCGTTTCTGGCGATGCCAGCCTGTATCATAAATTCAATAGCATCCTGTAAATCGGAGAAACCTTGATACAAGTTACCTTGAACACCTGAAGTAGCTTCTTTGCATATGGCCCACGATTTAGTTATTCCTGTCTTTCGTCCCCTGGCGATCGCATACCAAGATGCCTTGGTTTTGCTGCTCTTCTTGACAGGTGTTTTCGCGCCGCTTTTCCCAGTATCAGATCTCCTTCGTGTCATCTTTTCTTCTTATTTCATTCACTACTCCAAATATACACATACGTGGCAACTCTGCAATGTTCATGCGTGAGTCCACTGGGATGTCGCCGAAGGAACAGTATGACTTTGATGGTTTGCCGAAAAGATCTTGTAGTATAGTCCCACTGATTGATTTAGCAAGCTGTGGTTTTGAAGCCGCTTGTACTTCTATATTTTGACAATACTTTA
>JAGTTF010000539.1:0-13646 GCA_019095985.1 Streblospio benedicti
CGGCCCAATTTCCCTGCTCTTCAGTTTTCTGGTCGGCGGTTGGGTCAGAGCTGGCTGGTCAGTCCTTAACCCCACCTTTGTTTCTCCGGGATAGGGCGTTTCCGCGTGGTTTCCTCGTGGTCGCCCCCTCGTTGGACTGCAGCAAGTCCCGATATTGCCTCGCTTTCCTCTCTCCATGCAGCCACATCCTCCGGGGTCGCCTTCCGGCAAGTCCACCGCATGTGGCCTTCTATACCACATTTCCAACACTTGAGTGGTGGCCTCCCTGTGCCCCGGCGACCCTGACCAGGCCCCTCCTCCTTATCGCCTGCGGTTGCCCCTGTTTGTTGAGCCCGGTTGTTGCGGAAACGATTCCTCCTTGCGCCCTTCGCGGTGTTTCCCTTCCCCTGCGACTGATTAGCCACATTGACCTCTGCTGAGGTCGGCGGCAATCCTTCAAGGCGTCCAGCACGTCCTGCAACCGCACGACATTTGCTGTCGGGGATTCTTTGGCTTTGTCGTATTCTCCCTTTTCCTTCTCCTGCGTCATGTGCGTCTTGTAGCGGGGTCATCCCGGCTCTCACGCCGAATCAACTCCTGTATAAGGACTGATAGGCCTACTGGCGGACAGTCACCTCGGCCGTCCGCCGGGAGAAGCGCTGGCTAATCCCACTTCGATCCTCTTAATGACCGCCTCGCGCTTGCGCATGTCCTGGGCATAGGCTTTCCGCGCCAGGTACATGAGTTGTGTGACAAAATCCCGCACAGACTCTTTGGGTCCTTGTTTTCCTAACAAGGAGTTCCTCCTCCGCATTGCGCATCTCGGATGTTGTACAGCCGATCCACCAATCAGCCAACCAAATTTGGTTGGCATCTGGCTTGTTTTTTTTGTTTTTTTTTTTTGATTTTATTGGATGTTGGACATGCAATGTTTAAACATCCATACACAATGCATTTGCACACAGCATTTTATTTGACAAAAAATCAAACGAAATCAATTGTTCATTAGGTTAATACAGAAAAAGAAACTTTTTAAATTGCAATATCGAAAAGAATGAGTACACCTTCAATGATTGCATATTCAAGTTCACATAGAGGATTTAATAGACATATATTTTGCCACATAATACCTACAAAGATCGAGTTGAATTCATCATGCTTGGTTGAATGATTGTCAAGTCCGATCCCTAATAACTCCTCTTAGGGCTTAAATGCCTCAACCAATTAACAGATAATTAGTTCTATCATGTAGAAAAAATGAATCCTTATGATTGAGTGGCGTTTACCTATGCATAGATTATTTAACATCATTTTTATCATAATTCAAATTGAACAGAACTGATAATACAGGTGCCTGCACTGTGTTGTAAGTGGACATCACAGTGCTGTGTGCACCAAAAAACAATGAAAAGGTACGATTTTGTGCTATTACTTATCACTAGCTTATCTATTCATCCTTTCTTAGTACCATGTACACAGGTAAAGGCATATAATTTTCTACTTTCTACTAACAAAGAGGTCGTATCATAAAATGGTAGAATAAATCAAGAGTACATAAACAATGCTTTTCAATGCTATGAAGAATTGATGCCATCTATAACGTTATATGCTTGCTTTAATTCATGCAATAAAACACGGAATTTGTCCTGTGAGACAGTGAATGTTACTGGTTCAACATCTGCAGTAGTTGGATTCTGTACCTTTAGTCTGGACTTGTACACTGGGTTCATTTACTTCCTTTTAGGTGGCTAGAGCTGAGTACGTAATCAACTCTCCAGTCGACGGGATTGAACATTTGATAACTTCATACTTTGTTGTCTAAATGCTGTTCTTAGTTTTTGTTGATTATCAGAATAGCTTTTACAAAGCGAAGTAGAATGTTCTTTTTAGGTAAGCCTAGTTGCAGTAATTCATTATTCAAAGATTCTCCTTCAACATTGTATTTTGCTGCACTGCTTAAAATGAACCCTAATGCTGCTATGCTGGCCTTTATGTCTCCCAGTTCAAATTTAGCATCAGATGTCAACTTCTCTACCTTTTCAAAAATCAATCTGACCACCAATCAAATCTGATATAACCATTGTCCACAAAGAAGTTTCATTTTTGATGGAGGTCATTCTTGTTAAAGTACTAATTTCAGCCAAGACCCAATCAGGGCAATCCAAATCTCCACAGAACCGAAATCTCATGGTGAGTGGTATGGTATGGTATATTAGCTATGGTATGGCATCTGGCTTGGGGGAACTTTTGCAAGTTCTTTGATCCTGTCCTTGAACCGCACCGACGTCGGGACAGTCGGCCATTTTGAGGCGCCTCCATCCGACTCCGCTTGCCTGAGCTGCTGAAGCCTTCTGGATCGTCGTTTTGCGTCCCCGCACGGTTCTTATCCGTGCGGTCTTCTCGCGTCTGTCTGTATTCGCCGCCGTTCATCTTTGATCATCCTATCCCTATAACTTGATGGGTCGAGTTTTTGGGGATCGACTGCCCTCTTGCTAGGGGAAAGCGACGACGTCGCGATGTCGTCCTGCTTCCCTGTCTTCGGCTTCCCCCGCTGGCGCTTCTTGATCCGTTGCGCCCGCTGGGTCAGCTCCGACTCGCTCTCTGACGTTAGATCGTCCAACGTGGCTCCCCGCGACTCATATCCTGGAATTTTGTCGCGCTGCCAGGCATCCAAGACCCTGCTGGTTCGTCGCCACATCTCGGCGTGTTGGCCGGGCTGAGTCTCCACCAGGAGGCCTTTCAGAATTCCCGACCATTCGCGTCGCACTTCGATGGCGTGTGGAATCCCTTTTTCCACCAGTCCCTTGTCCACGTTTGGCTTGTTCAGTCGCAGGAGTTCGATCAGAACTCGCTCCACTGTGTCCAGACGTAGCAGATACCCGGGTTTTCCAGCTGCCGCGCACCACTCCACCCTAAGCTCGGATCGCTCCCCTGGTTGTATACCACAAATGGCTCCCAGGAAGTAGACCCTCTCCGCAGACTCACCCGTGATGACATCTCGGGCTTCCCACTGGCAGAGTGAAAACCACTGATCCGCATCTTCATATGTCGCTAAGCCCCGCTGTCCGGTCTGCTCTCTCGAGTCTTGACCGCTGTTCCTCGTTCCGTCGTGGACCTGGTTCGAATGTCGCCGGGTCTCCGGTTTCACCAGGGGGGGAAGGGTAAACTCATCTTCGCCCCCTATTGCTCCTAAAGCATCCTGTTGTCCCGCCGTCCTTTCCTGGGAGAAGCTCGCGTCCCCGTCCACCGGCATGTCGCTCTGATGCGAGTGTGCTGGTGAAGGATGGCGATCATCGTCGCCCTTCTCGGTCGCGCCCTCCCTCCGTTGGTCCTGATGGTCTGTCGCGCTTTTCTTCTTTGCTGGCTCCAACTGCAACTGCTGCTGAGGTAGATTTCCTGCCTCAACTGGATCGTCGCCTCGCGGCTGTTCGCTGGATTTTAACACTACCGACACGATGGATTGCGGCTGCTTGGTCACGCTCTGGGGCGTGCCAGCCCCCGCTGCAGGAACTTTATCCGCGGCGGCCCCGTCTGTCAGGTTTGAGGGTAAGGGTGGCAGAAACAGATGTCTCTGTCGCACCCCACCGGTCATCCCCTCCAATTCTAGGGTCACGTTGGATCTGCTTCGTGTCATCATTCGAGCCAGGGCTCGTCGGTCCTCCTCGGTGCCCTCCGCACTGTAACTATCGCGCTCGGAAAACGATCTTGTCTCCCGCACACCGCGAGGTCCGAACCCGGTGTAATGCTGTTTGTCGCGCACATCGCTGTCGCGATATGGACTGCCGTCATGCGCGAGATCCATTCCTACTTGTCGCGACTTTTCAGCCAACAACTCTTTCTCCACTTGTCGCGACTTTTCAGCCAACAACTCTTTCTCCACTTGTCGCGACTTTTCAGCCAACGACTCGGTCTCTCCTGTGGCACCAAATACCACTTGATTCATTAGTCGACGGGCCGACGACAGAATGCCCTCCCCGTCCTCGGGGAAGACCTGGTTGTCCGGGGACTCGGCCATCGTAGGATCTCCGGAAGAAACGGTCGAACGGTAGGTTTTTCAACCGAACCCGCTCTAGCGCATACTCACGTGAGATCCTGGTCACGGCACCAATCTGTAAACAAATTACATTACCTGTGTGTCAACCCACCGTAGCAGTGACACTCACCTGGGGTGCATGCGGCCTCCCGGCCTGGCACACCCCCAGCTGCGCCGCAGGCGTTCCTCTGCTGACTACTCCTCGTTGTGTATTCCAAGACCACACGTGCACCACGTACCTGGACCACCGGTCGGTCCTGGGTAGTGGGGTGTATTGCCCGGGTTTCACGAAAGGCCTCCTCACGGGGAGGACTTCGCACCGATGCTGACACGCTGAGCTACGGGCGTCCCCTTCGCTTCAACCACGGCAGACCAAGTCCACGACGGTGAGGGAGGAAGGCCACAGGCCAAACCTCGGTAAAGACAAATAGTAAAGGACCTGCTCCTTTTCAGGTAGCAGGTTGCCAGTCCTACGTGCTGCTGTACCAGCGTCTAAGAGAGAACTGCCGCTAATCGGCTTACAACAGTATTCGGGAGTGAATACTGTTTCATAATCCCTAATAGTGGCCATAGTAAACAACAACTCTATCAAGGTGTGTGTAACTGGGAGATCACCTAGTCCAGTGCAACGTACTACAGGGGTTATTATACTTTGTGGTCATTCTACAATGAACCCACGCACTGGAGACCCTAACAACATTTGTTACATTGACTAAAAATATACGTTTTGCATGGAATTTAATTGAATCTGCATCTCTTTTTCTAATAAAAACACATACAGCTTCTCTATGTTTATCAAAAAACTGAATGAGACATGAGAGATTTCAAAAAGGGTACACTTTGGTAGCTGCACACAGCAATGGCAAATCAGAAAATCCCCAATCATTCTAGGACTAGACCCTTATTCAATTGCTTCAACGTAGTGTAAAACATATTCTCGTGGATGGAGGACGATTCACCATGAGATGGACAGATAATATTTTGCTCAAATATTTAGTGATAAGGCATATAAATTGATATACCATGCTTAAGTGTGTATCTGCTTGTAAATTTCATCTCAATACTTCATTTCAATATTTGGTTATAGTATTCGTAGATCATAAAAACTGATAGCAATATACTTATGACACTATATCAACATTTTGTCAGGTTGTGGATGCTTAGGTGAGAGTTTTTGTCATAGCCTAGTTTTATTGTTTACTCTCAAATTCAGTCATACATGATAGTATCTTTAAACAGAATTGAATGTGTAAATGTGTATTTTCATTTGTTATTTTTCATTTATTTGAAAGCATTGTTATCTATGAATAAATACACCAAATAGTAGTACATTTTTGTTTGAACTGTTTTATATTTCATCATTCACAGGGCCACACTACGTTCCCAAAACCAGCATCAAGAGTAACTTCATGATCAGAATAATAAAAAAAAAAATCAAAAAAAATCAGCGAGAATAAAGCTCCTAAAAAATTGACACAGCACCCATGTTTCTCAAATTTCACCTCTAACAATTTGAGAAATACCCCAACATATTATATGTTCTAGAGTATTTTGATGGCAAAGTTGGGCTAAAATGTGTATTGTGCAAGTGTTCATGAAATCCGGCACACCTTTTGCTACCAGGAAAAGCCCCCAAATCAATTAATATCAAAGAGATCATAAAAGCAAAGTATCTCGTGCGTAGCTGTCATAATTATACTGCAGAATCTCTATTTGATGTATCAATCCCTATTTGATGTATCATCCAACCCCCCACCCCCCCCCCCCCCTCACACACCCCTCAGACCCCCCACCATCAAACACCCACCCCCTCACCCCCAGGAGACACTCACCGTCACCCTGAAACCCTCAGACCTTTTTGACTGTAGTGGGCTGTGTCTAGTGGGTAGTTAGTGGGGTATGGCTGTAGTGTCTCACCCACCCTGACACTCACCCTGACACTCACCCTCAGACCCCCCATACACCCCACCCTTAGACCCCCCCCCACCCTCAGACCCCCCCACAATCAAACACCCCCACCCTCACACCCTCAGAGTACAGTCAAAAGTACAAAAAGGAGACACTGTCCCCCTCACCAGAAGCTGTAGCTGTAGCTGTAGTTATTTCCTGTCACTACAGGTGGAGCCATTGAGCACCTATAATAATTAGCATAAGACCCCCCTTATGTTTAAATTATGCTAATGAAACCCACTGTCACCCACCCTCAGACCCCCACCGTCACCCTCAGACCCCCCCCCCTCAGACCCCCCACCGTCACCCACCCTCAGACCCCCCACCCTCACCCTCAGACCCCCCCCCACACACCCCTCAGACCCCCCACCCTCACACACCCTCAGACCCCCCCCCCCCCCCCCCCAGACCCCCCACCCTCACACCCCCCTCACCCCCCTCAGACCCCCCCTCAGACCCCCCCTCAGCACCCCACCCTCACATGTATCATGACAATTATATTCCTCTATAAGACAATCTCTCTCTATTTGATGTATCATCCAACCCCCCCCCCCCCAACCCCCTAGTGATGATACATGAAATATTGACAAAGACATATAGACTAGGTATTCTAAAATGTGAGCCTGCATTATTACAACATGAATTTTTAGTTAGCTCACGCGCTAGGTACTTGTCGCCTCCACTATGAGTACACAAGTTGTGCATGTCGCCTCTTTTTGCCACATGGACGCCTTCTTGCAAGAGTCGTGTAGATTTTTTTTTCTTACTATTGTCTGTGGCTTTCAGAGACGAGATGCAGGTGGACAACTTGGTCGACTCTGGTGCCACAAGTTCGGACAGAAGTGGTGCCGGCACCGTGCCCCCCCCGGCGGATATAGTTGCGGAAGGAAGGCGATTCGGCGTGTGCGTTGTTGACAGAAGTGGTGCCGGCACACGGATAGTTGAGAGGAAGGCGATTCGGCCGTCGGTTGTAGTGGTGACTCCACCCACACCCCCAACCCCCATGAAATATTGACAAAGACATATAGACTAGGTATTTTAAAGTGTGAGCCTGCAATTGATAGTCATTCTGTTGGTCACTGCACATGGACGTCTTCTCCACAGTACCATGCATTGCTGTTTCATTGAGCATTTTAATTAACGACATGAATTTTTTAGTCAGCTATTGTCTAATGGCCTCCACTATGAGTACACAAGTTGTGCTTGGACAAATAGTCGTCTACATTGTTTTTTTTTAATATTGTCTATGGCTGCCCCAGACACCAGATGCAGGTGGACAACTCATCGACTCTGGTGCCACAAGTTGACAGAAGTGGTGCCGGCACCATGCCCCCCGGCTCCCACTCACAGTTACGATCAGCATACCATTTTAACAAGTACAAGACCATCTGCATCTATTTCAAAAATATCTTTTAGTAGCACAGACAGTGGTAGTGGTTTAAATTATGTGCCAAGTAAACTTTCTGAACTAGGATTAGGATCTTCTGACGAAGAGTCCGAAGTAAAAACCACTAAAGAAAAGAAAAAGAAGAAGAAGAAGAGGAGGAAGAATAAGAAGAATAAGAAGAAGAAGAAAGAGAGAAGGGTTCGTATATATATGAGAAATGATGAAATTGGTCGCGTTGCAAAGAAGGATCCAATGATTGTCTTGATGGGTAATATTGCTATGAATCGAGGTATCGGAAACATCGCAATGAGACGGTATACTGTCTCGGGAGTTATCAGGCTATTAGCTAGACTCCTGATTGAATTAAGAACTCTGCAACCTACTGAGGAGTTGAAGAAAAACTTAACATTCTATGAGGCTTTGCACCCATCACAATATGACAACTTCATACACGCAGTGTTTGCCGTCTGTAAAGAGGAGTCCGTAGAGGAGGCGGAGCAAGATGAACAAATTGAAACAGAACCAGCAAAACTGCAAGCCCCATCCAATGCCATAAAATTGTCTTATTACATACAGAAACTCTGTCGCATGAAAATTCAGCTTTCTATTGACTCAGAAAATAGAGTAGTGGGGGAAGAGAATAGAAAAGCAACCAAGAGATTTATGGACAAGTATAAGGCAAGCTGGGAGGTAGATGTAAAGAAACGAGCTCGCCACGTTTTGAGGGAGAGGAAACTTAATGCAATGACAGAGCTACCTGATCCTGCAGACATAGCCAAGTTGGCACAGCATATGCAGGAAAGAATGCAGATGATGGAGTCACCACTAACCTATGATGAATTCAGGACGTGTCAATATCTAACTATGGCCCGTCTGATTGCCTTCAACAGACGCAGACCTGGCGAGGTACAGGTGATGAAGTAAGTAACCATTCAGTGCTACATAATAAGCTGTATTCATGTTTTAACTATGCTCACATTTTTCTAATGTTTCAACATCGGTACTCACGTCATGATAGTGGCACATATTGATACATTGAACTGAGAAAAATGTATGATTTATTTTTCAGACTGGTGCAGTACAGGAAAAGGACAAAGGGTTTGAAAGGTGTTCATCAGAGCCTAATCGATCAGCTGGATCCGGTTGAGAAGCAACTGGTTGCGTCCCAGGAGGTTATAGAAATACGAGGCAAAGTAAGTACCTCCAAATGAGTCAAAATCTTCAAACTTGGTTGACTGTTTACATTCATCGAGACCATGAGGAGTTTTTAAGTTTGGCTATTTGCTACGAAAAGTGTATGTTCCAGGCAGCCATTTAAATTTTTGTAAAGATTTCACTTGAACTACAGCGTTCACGCTTGTTGAATATTTTCCTTGCCCATATGTCAACGTTGTTTTAGCGACGCTGTCTTCTTTGAACACCATCGATCTAGTTTTAGGCATTGAGCACCTACAATTTTCAATTGGAATTTGAGGTCTTCACTGAAATAGCTTCATCTCCATTTTCAGAAAGACAAGAAAGTGCCTACAATTATTCCACCAGATTGTATCAAACCCATGCAGTATATCAACGACGTTGATCTCCGTTCTACATTCGGAGTGCGTTCTCCCTATGTATTCGCATCAAATGCACGTAAGAAATTTAAAGTTTTAATGTTATTCAATTGAATCATGTATGCATGTATGATGTTTTCTCGTACCTTTCAATTCTGTCTTTAGTTTTCAATCACTCAACCGGAGCTTGATTGCATACTTCTTAAATTTACCATTGCAGCTGGAACAGTGCTTCGTGGATATCATGCGTTGAAGTTGGCTGTACAAGGCTGTCCCGATCTAAGCGCACCTGATCTTTTGATCGCAACTGCTATGCGGAAGATGATGGCCTGTGTTACTCAGGTAAGCCGAAGATTTGTGCAAATTGTGCAACATGCAGATTTAGAATAATATAATTCATAACTATGAATTACACTGTGAATGACATGATCTGTGTGATTTCAGGGGTCAAACAGGATTCTTTCAGTTTGAATAAATATATTTGAAAGAATATAAAAAAATTCTCTTGATTTTGCAGACCATGGCCCTCAGCGCGACAGACATGAACCAAGTTTTGAATCACTTGGGCCATACTTTCGATGTTCATCGAGATTATTATCGCCATTACAGCACAATAGGTGAACGCCTCGACATTGCAAAACTGTTGCTTATCCAAGATCTAAACCGAGTCGATGAGTTCAAACATAAGGGACTCGATCAAATCGACACAGAAAAAGTGCACCAAGTCACCTTTAGAGGTAATTAGTTGATATATACTTTGCCTCACTCTACGTTCATGCCTTCTTCCATAACATTCCATGTGCCACCAGTTTTTTTACGATTCATTTCACTTTTGCTTTGTGTCTTTTAAACCTGTGCATTCAATACGTCCCGGACAGAATAACTCCATGATATTTGTTTATATAGGGCTATGCTATATTACAGTAGTGTGGGGGGCGGGGCAGACCGACTTGAACAACCCCCCTTCCTCCAACTACAGTAGAAATGGAATAGCCCCTATTATAAATTTATATGTTATATTCAGAACTTGTGGACGTGGGCCAAGAGTCAAGGCCAGATGTTGACGAGCCGGAGGAGGCAGTACACCCGGATCTTGCTGTAGATGAGGATGAAGATGACGAAACACCGCTGTTCTCGGAGCCGAAGCATACTAAACGGCGCCGTGAAGCAGAGGAAATGGGCGTGGATGTGCTCTTGGACTTTGAAAACACAAGTACAGGTAATTAAATCTTAGCGGGAATGATAATCGAATACTAATTAGGGCTATTCCTTCACGTTTTTAAGAACAACAAACGCCTCAACTCTACATTTCCGTGTTGATTTCCCGAGAAACAAAAGTATTATGATAATTATTTAGCAACGAACTTTGTTCGTGGTTGGGGGTGGCGGCGGGGTAGAGAGGTTGCTTCAAAGTAAATTTATATATATTTCTATTAGAAGGGATTTTCGAGATTTTTGTTTTTGGTGGAAATCGTATTGAATTACACGTCAGGCCCGAAAAATTTGGCAGTTCTTTAATTTTACAACATTTAATCTTTATCATCACTAAGAAATAAATATAGTGATGTCGTTGTTGTGATATATGTATTTTATTCTGCATTTGTTCGTGGCCAATTCTAACTTCATGGGAGAATTTAAGTCGATGTTGCAATACTTTAAACGCTATAATTTCACTCGTAATAAAGCAACATACTGCGTTTTACCCGGAAATCAGTGTACACCAGCAGGATAAAGTTCATCGTACAGATTTACAGATTTACAGATTTTGCAACCTTCCATCTGGCTAGATGCTTATAGGTTGGGTGCGTAAAGCTATAGAAGAGAGAAAGAGATAGGTGTTAGTGGGACAAAATAAAGAATAAACGTTATAGGTGGGGGATAAAATGTTAGTAGAGTGCAAGATAAAAAAGCAGAGAAGAGAAGAAAGGGGTTAATAAGGTGGGGGATGAGACACATTGGAAATCCTATTCTTGAAGATCTCCAGTGATTTGGATGAAAGTGTGTCTCTAGGGGAGCTGATTCCAATCTACTATTGTACGAGGGAAAAATGAATACTGGTGATATTGGGTACGGGATACTATGGGTTGGAGGTGGACACCATTTCTTTGCAGGAAAAAGTATTTGCCAATTGGTATGTTTACAAGGCCATGCACTATTTTATACATTAAACAGAGTCTACTATTTTCTCTACGATGGGCTAGTGGTCTCCAATGGAGTTCCTCCAGCATTTCACCAACTGATGATGTGTTGTGAAAGCGCCCGGTTACCCATCGCGCAGCTCGGCGCTGTACCATTTCAAGCATAGTTGTCTGCTGCTTGGTGTATGGGTCCCACACTGTTGAGCAATACTCAATAGTTGGCCTTACAATCGCCTTATAGGCTTTCTCTTTCATTTCTTTGGACTTCACTTTGATATTTCTCTTCAAAAAGCCTAATTTGCTATTGGCCTTTGAGGTCACCTGCTGAATGTGCCTGTTCCATGACAAGTCATCTGTGATTGTCACACCAAGGTACTTTGCAGAGTTCACATCCTCCAAAACTTGGCCATGCAGCTTATAGGGGAAAGATACTCTGTTCTTCTTCCTTGTGATACGGATCACATTGCACTTTGCAGGGTGGAACTCCATCAGCCACTCTTTTTCCCACATCTCAAGACTCTTCAAGTCATCTTGCAGCTGTTGACAATCATCTGTCGATGACACAGTGATATACACAATTGTGTCATCTGCAAATAGACGCACTTGTGAGTGTCTTGTGTACTGGGGAAGGTCATTGATGTAGGCCAGGAAGAGTATGGGGCCTAAGACAGACCCCTGGGGGACGCCACTTGTGACTGGCACAGAGTCGGAAGTCTCTCCATCAATGACTACCTTCTGTGTCCTGTATGACAGAAACGACTTCACCCATGCTGTAGTCTTCGGATCAATTCCCAAATTTTCCATTTTGAATATTAAGTGGTTGTGGGACACTTTGTCAAAAGCCTTACTGAAATCCATTACCACTGTATCGCACTGCTTCCTATCCTGCACTGTATTTAGGACATCTGCTGTAAATTCTAACAGCTGTGTCTCGCATGATAGTTTTGAGCGGAATCCATGTTGTCCAGAATACAGGAGGTTACTGTTTGTCAAGTGTCTCATGATGCTGCTAGCCAAGATGTGCTCCATTTGCTTGCATAGGATGCAGGTGAGAGAGACGGGCCTATAATTTACAGCCTTGTAGCGCTCTCCTTTCTTAAAGACGGGAGTAACATGGGCTTCCCTCCAAGCATCAGGAGTTTTACCCTGTTGCAGTGAGGCACGGTACAGCCTTGTAATAACTGGGGCAACGACCGGTGCAAGCTCCCTCAACACAAGTGGACTGATGTGGTCTGGGCCTGATGCTTTGTTTGGGTTCAGCTTTTCTAGCAGCTTCCGTACTCCCTCCTCCGTGATGTTGATACCTGGCATCTGTGGTATGGTATGTGTGGCATCATCTGGCTTGATGGTGCCTACGGCTCTGGTACACAGTGCTCTCAGCGACAGAGGACTTCTTGGGGAAAAGACTGATTGGAACTGGTCATTGAGTATGTTGGCTTTCTTACTAGGATCGTCCTCAAGCTTACCCTGACACTTCAGGGGTGCCACTCCTTGAGCATCCTGCTTCTGGTGCTTGATAAAACGCCAGAACTTCTTATCACTATTCGGCGAAACGCTTCCGTTGTCACTTAGTGTTCTCTCTAGGTACTGCCAGTAGGACCTCCTTATGCTGCGCTGCGTGAAGGCTTTCAGAGAGCGGTAGTGCTGTGCAGCACGACTGGCCTTAGAGCATCCCTTCTGCTTCATGAAAAGTTTCCTCTGTTTGTTTAGAAGCCTTCTTGTTTCTGGAGTTATCCATGGTGGCTTTTCTCTGGACTTAGTCATAAATGATGGGATATTGTTGTCTATTGCTATGTTTAGAGAATCTGTGAATTTTGAAAGGATGTCATCCACAGGGGTGTCTTCAGTAGTCTTTCTCATAATGTCATGACAAGCATTTTCCATATCTTCCTTCAGTTTTACCCAATCTGCCTTCCGTACGTACTTGGTGATGAGAGAGATATGTCTAAGAAGGGTTATTAACATCTGGCTTGGGGGGGACATAACACCGTCTAACTGTGGCTAACATCTTTTAGAAATAATACAGATAATAGTCTCTCACAAATTGTTAAAATTGATCCCCTTATAAGTCAAATCCCTTCTCTAGAATGAATTTTTAGGCTTTAAAAACTGGTGATAGGAAGTAAACACAGTCCCTATTCGATTTGAATATATTCTTAAGGCTATTTCAAAGGTTCAGATTGTCGCATAATTGAGTCATTTACCTCAATTATGCAACGTCTAACCCCATATCATATTCTATTGTTTCATAATCTATATAAGTATATATCATGTCAATTAGACAATAACTAGAACGCATTAGAATAAGGCTAACCATGTTATGCTCGTCAAAGGCGGTCCCAAAGAACATGGCGCTGTCGTCTGCGAGGCGGGACTTGCCACTCACGTGACAGGCACGCCGCCTCGCTAGCACAAAACTAGCCGCCGCCAGGCGACACACTGTCAGAAAACCCTCAACACACTTACACACTCGGCCCAGGCTGCTAGCCTGGGCCGATCCACAATTAGAAGACTCTCCGCATTTTTCTGTACCTCGTATTATTGTGCTCGCACTAATATCATAACATACAATAAAAGAGCAAACTCTACAACAGTCTTGTTAACAT
>JAGTTF010000540.1:0-15912 GCA_019095985.1 Streblospio benedicti
ACAAAGGCGAAAAAGGGCCGATTAACAAAGCCTTTTATTTGGGGGAAACCCTAAAAAAAAGACATAACACAGCCGCTATTATCCATTGGTCAGCCTCTGGGGTCATTGGTCGAGAAATCTAAACAAAGAGCCCTAAACATAGCAAGCAAAGCAACAATCACGGATTTCTTTAAAGCATAGATGGTCAATGAATATGTTTTGTAACCTTCAGTGTCATTTATGTTCACCCAAATTGTAGATATTTTTTTGTTGCGTGTCTGTCACGATTTATGACCAGAAAGAAAACGAAATAAATGTTGATTAAAATATGTGATGAAAGACTATTGATTCTTAGTTTGTCCTTCACCTTGCTGTTTGCAAACTAAACCGAACAACATATGGATTTTTTTAATGTAAATAGATTTTCTGTTATAAACTAACACCACACATACATATAAAAATAATAGATATAAATAAACGGTATGTAAAATTGTATTAGAATAAAAATCGGCCGGGTTTCCAACAGTTTATGACGTGTGTAGGCTGTTTAATTGTCGGACTTGCATTATGGCCTTGCTGGGGTGGCCTGTAAAAACAATAACACGTGTCCTGGTTTATCCGGCCACCTGGCGTATGCGGCCAGTTTGTGTCTGCAGATGGGATGGCCGTATAAGACAGGGACTACTGTATTTCTTAAATTACATCGATTTATTTAAACGTGTTAGTGTTTAATCGTGTCGGATAAAAAAATTTTATTCGTTCGATTGGTGGCAATAGCATTCTTTTACAAGCCGTTTTTTCTGCGATAATCGTGTTTTTTACATGTCATGTGCTGTGCCAAGTCAATCTCTAGCATATTGCTAGCCAGTCATAGTGGCTACTACATGCAATCATCAAAAATAATGCACATAGTTTGGGAGAGTCTCACTATTAGTGAAATGCACTCATTAACCCCTTTGGGCGAGATATCCAATAGACTGTCAAAGTTTTTTTCCTGGGCTAGGGAATATCAATTTTTAGCATATTGCTAGCCAGTCATAGTGGCTACTACTTGCAATCATCAAAAATAATGCACATAGTTTGGGAGAGTCTCACTATTAGTGAGAAATGCACTCATTAAGAATATCCAATAGACTGTCAAAGTTTTTTCCTGGGCTAGGGTATATCAATTTTAGCATATTGCTAGCGAGTCATAGTGGCTACTACATGCAATCATCAAAAAATAATGCACATAGTTTGGGAGAGTCTCACTATTAGTGAGAAATGTACTCATTAACCCCTTTGGAGAATATCCAATAGACTGTCAAAGTTTTATTCCTGGGCTAGGGTATATCAATTTTAGGGTCATAGTGGCTACTACATGCAATCATAAAATATAATGCACATAGTTTGGGAGAGTCTCACTATTAGTGAGAAATGCACTCATTAACCCCTTTGACGAATATCCAATAGACTGTCAAAGTTTTTATTCTGGGCTAGGGTATATCAATTTTAGCATATTGCTAGCCAGTCATAGTGGCTACTACATGCAATCATAAAAAATAATGCACATAGTTTGGGGAGAGTCTCACTATTAGTGAGAAATGCACTCATTTACCCCTTTTAACCAATATCCAATAGACTGTCAAAGTTTTATTCAGGGCAGGGTATATCAATTTTAGCATATTGCTAGCCAGTCATAGTGGCTACTACATGCAATCATAAAATAATGCACATAGTTTGGGAGAGTCTCACTATTAGTGAGAAATGCACTCATTAACCCCTTTGGGCGAATATCCAATAGACTGTCAAAGTTTTATTCCAGGGATAGGGGTATATCAATTTTAGCATATTGCTAGCCAGTCATAGTGGCTACTACATGCAATCATAAAAAATAATGCACATAGTTTGGGAGAGTCTCACTATTAGTGAGAAATGCACTCATTAACCCCTTTGGACGAATATCCAATAGACTGTCAAAAGATTCCTGGGTCATATCAATTTAGCATATTGCTAGCCAGGCATAGGCTACTACATGCAATATAAAAATAATCATAGTTTCAGAGTCTCGCTAGAAAATGCAATGGACGAATATCCAATAGAAAAGTTTTATTCCAGGGATAGGTATATCACATATTGTTAGCCAGTCATAGTGGCTACTACATGCTCATCAAAAATAATGCACATAGTTTGGGAGAGTCAGAAACTTTTAGTGAGAAATGCACTCATTAACCCCTTTTTTTTAGACAAATATGGGCTAGGGTATATCAATTCTATTATCATATACGCTAGCCAATGCAATCATCAAAAATAATGTCACATAGTTTGAGAAGTCTCACTATTAGTGAAATGCACTCATTAACCCCTTTTAACAAATATGAGCAACCAAACTGTCCAATATTCAAGCAGCAAAATTGATTATTGGATTTGAAACTGATATTGATTATCATCTTGTTATTCAGTACTACTATATGTCAACACAAATAATTATCTTTTTTGCTGGATATATTGATTCTCATTCATTCTGATATTTTCTCCTCAAATTCATAATTTTCTTGATTTGTAAAGTATACATTATTTCAGTATATATCTTAATTGCCCATAAGTCAACATCGTTCTAGCGATGCAGTGTTCTTTGAACACTTTTGATCTAGTTATTTTAGCTTTTTTTATCAGCAGATCATGTCACATTTCATCTTTTTAACTCTTGTATAATAAGGTTACCAATATTACAATAGATATCATGCCCCTTCATGATATAGGGTGCATTATGATTTTTTTATTTTAATTTTGTGTTCTGTTTATCGTAATAAGTGAACACTCTACTCCTGCATCAACATTTATTCTTTTAGCTTTTTTATCAGCAGGTCATGAAATATTTCATCTTATTTCTCTTATATAAGGTTATTAATATTACAATAGACATCATTTCCATATTTTGTCTAACTTACTGTATATCTAGATTTTATATCTAGCTTATACCCAAGCCCCGATTGGGTTGGTTAAGACTATACGCACGAGGGAAGTCTGTAGGCTATGAACTCAACTCAGAATTCAGCACGATTTTCAGCAAAATGCACGGATGACCCCGTGTTAGAAAATGCGGGTGACCCCGAGCGAATGGCGTACATCACGTTCAGATAACTACGCCACCGTGCGTTGATAAACGTGGTGGTTGCACCTACTGTACTCAATTATGGATAGCGTGCCACTTTCATATAAGCTACGGATAAGTAATTACACGAATAAAAACAATGATGCTTCTATTTCTCAAAGTTTACATAGGCTGTAAAGCTGGCAAGAACGTTGACACTTTGAGTTGTTGTTTCAGCCACGGGGACGTCCAATAATGATCTCCCCCTAGGCTCATTGTCTTTTTCACCATCGTAGTACTCTTGTCCACCCTGGACGACTGGATTTGGCGCGAAGGCGGCGCTTCCCTGCCAGTCGCGCTGATCGTCGTACCCCGTTTGCCTCCACTGCCAGTATAGCAGTAAACTCGCGGGAGTCTAGGGGTTCGTGTTTGGGGATGTTGTGCAGTCGTCTGATAAGATAGACATTGAAATCAATGCCATCCACCAGTTCAGGTTCTTCTCCATCATCGTCTGAGTCCATGTCGCGGCCTGCAAACTCCCATCTGAAGTTTGCGTCAGCCGCGAGCTTCCCTGCAAAGTTTGCATCGGGTGTATTGTGTTGCGCCACTGCATCGGGTGCGTTGTGGCGCGCCACACGAAGTGTGCAGCCCGCTTTCTTGGTGTGCTCGTCTGAATCATCTGGATCTGTGTCTCTGCATTGTTGTGATTTCGTGAAAGAGGCAGTCGGGACACTCACCTAACACACAAGGCTTCCTTTTCACGAAAGCAGTTTGCAAGTCAGGATAAGCCTCGCGCTTACGCGAAAGCGCTTCTGCCACCTCATTCCACTTCCCCATGACGTGCTATAATTTTCCAGGTTTCATACCACCCCATCTAACAACAAGCCATCTCATGTGCATGATGTTAGACTGGTGGTAATTTTGTACCCAGGTGAGTGCGGTATGGTCAGTCCATATAATGACCATTGAATCTCTTGTGATGTTTCTGAAGTACCGCATGAAGAATACTACCACATAGAATCCCCTCTAGTAGCGCAGTAAGCCTGACAGCTTTTACATAGCGTTTTTGAGGCAAATCCTAGCGGTACAACTCGGCCATCTTGCTCCTGTTCTCACGTACTCCTTATCACAAACAGACTGGCATCCACACATAGGTGAAAATCAGTGTTTGGACGAGGGTAGTAGAGCAGTGGGATCTTCTCTAAGATGTTCTTGTGGTGGTTTGAAATGCGACCTGCCTGTTTTATGTATAGACAAATGACACGCCTCTCTCGGTATCTATGTACTCACGCTCTTTTTGAGAACGACGGTAGTAGTTTTGTTTGAGTGGCGCGGCATCTCCCGTATCAATCTTGTGACGAATCATCTCCGTATAGCCCAGGGTTTCCCCCAGACCAACGAAGATGTCTTGAAACTGCATCACCAGTGCCCCCAACTTGCGGGCCTCGTTTGACGTCAACTCACATTCAGCCGGAAGCCTACATCGCAGATACTCTGGTTCATTCGCCCAGGGCTCTTTGATAGGAGGTCCAGCCGGCAACGTAAGCTCCGAAATCTCTCTGTCAGTGTAGTACAACAAACAATCACCTGTGGCCTGCAGGTGATTCGGGACCTTCTCTTTCCGGAATAAGTTGCTGGCTGGTCCACCTGCTCCCGTGCTTGGAGTTTACAGCGTTGACACTCGCCACGTGGACGGGTATCTGCCATATTTTCCAAGCAGGAGGACTCTCACCTCCCTCCGAAGGTCGGTTGGAGTCGTTCAGGCGTGCCTTTTCTTGAGTTGGTAGGTTGGTGATTTTGGCTACTATGAGCTCCGCTTCAAAATAATTTTTCTTTCGGTATGAAGTACCCTGGTTCTCTATCATGAGAGATTTGCTGCCATCGTCACGGACGACTTACTCTCGCGACACCGCTGACGTGACAGGCAATGCGTTGGACTCCCCGCGGTCGAATGCGCACATCGAATGCGCACGGTTCTGTCCAAGCTCACCAGGTCGTTACTTCATGCTGACAGCATTCTACCAAGCTCAGATTCATAGAATCTGACCTCGATCGTGCGTGCTTTGTAGTCCAGCTCCACTCCATACGTACATAGCCAGCCCATGCCGAGAAGTAGGTCCAGAGACTCTAACTTCCCCACACAGACCTCTATCGGGAGGGACTCTCTATCAAAGATGATGTCCAGATGACAGGTTCCTTCAACGTCCAGCGACTCTCCCCCAGCCCTCTGCAGTGAGAGCGTTGTGGGTTTGAGTGCCGTTAGGCGATCCTTCATCTCATGGTACACGCAGCTTGGTAGTAGACTGTGACGTAGTGCCTGTATTCAGACAGTTATCGGTCCCCGCACCCTCACAGATCAACCCGATGGCTGAATAACAGGCTAGCCCCGACGGAACAACGGCTGTTCCGCGGGTGTTGTCTTGTTCGTGTTGTTGGTGGCACCGATACATCACCCCCTGCGGAGTCCCTGCGGCTGTGCCGCGGGCCCGCCTGGTAGGGCATGGACATCTGGTGTTTTTCTCGTCATGGTTGTACTACTCGGGTTGATGCGAATGCGTTAAGCGAGCCATGGTGTGACAATTTCCGTCCACGGTCCCTCGAAGGGTCTTCCGCGACTCAACCACCACCGCCTCACCCCCCTGAAGATGCACCGCTATCGGGCTCAACAGGTGAAGTTTTTGTCTCTGTGTCCGGCCGTTGGATGCCTAGGCTACCGGACCGCACCGCTGAAGTCTTCGTTTTCGTGCAACACTTTGTACTTGATGCAGTTTGCACTCTGGAGCACTCGCGCCCCAGTTTTGCAGGAAGATGAGCATTGTCACCATGTTCCCTCCGGGTCACACTCTGTCGCGAGCGTGGCCGCGGCGGGGGGTTTCGGGGGGCAGACAATGGCGGCATCAGGAGCTTTGTCACACTCGGGGGACTCACAGTGGTCTGCGACGCCACCCGCCTCTCGGCGAGTTTTGTCACACACGGGGGACACACTGCAGTCTGTGACGCCACCCCCTCCTCGCTGATCCCTCCCAGTCGGTTGCCCTCGTCAGACAACCTCGTGGAATGACACTCACGGCAACTCCATCTGTCGGTTCTCACGGCTACAAGGCAGTCAGCCGCACTGACCTATCGTCCAGGGGAGTCACTTGACGGATGTAGTACTTCTCTCGCCCGTGGTGGAACGACCTCGCATCGCCCCACCATTCTTCTCTGCAAACGATGACTTCTCAACAGACTCGGTAGACCTCGCTACCGAGGATGCTCTGTTGGCCGAGGATTGGCTCTCGTCGTATGGTGTGACCATCTACTGTGCAGCTAAGACCATTCGGATAGCGACCAAAGATGTGACGTTCGGCAGGGCGGTGACAGTATCCAGTGGAGACCTGGCGGATGTGCAAGACCGCACGGATTCGTCCTCGAGGCGTCCAACGAGTTTTTGTGCTAAATCCGTGATCTCAGCAGGGTGGGACAAGAGGTGCTGGTGGAGGAACCACTCTGTTGGGTGGCGAACTCTATGTGGTGCCGTCGTTAGTAGTAGTTAGTTTGTTTATTTCATAATGTCATACAACATATAAATTATTATAATACATATAAAAAACATTAATATATGTTGCCGGGCCATATAGTATAGTAGTCATTCGGGAGGATGGCTCACTTTCTCTCACTCTGGACAAGCAAAGCACCCTACGTGGGGAAGCTCAAGAAGAAGTAATTGTGGCCAAGATCACAGAGTTACCAGCCCGAGGGCAAGGAGATCGCGCTTTGGGGAGAAGTCAACCGGTCTTCGGGAGGGGGTGAGAGTCCCCCTGACTTGCGTGTATGGCACATGGTGGACGATGGGCATCCGCCCACGCCACCACCGGTCGATGATGGGGGAGTGGGTGGGGATCAGTCTCCCTCACCCTCAGAGACCACAGCAGCAGCCGAGGAGGCCTTCAGCACTTACGTGTTGGGGTGTCTTCTCTCACCTCCGTAGTGGGGTCTTCCATAGTCGAGGCTATGGAAGCTAAACAGATGGGCGCGTTGGGGGAGGGGGCCACTGCGGCTGCCGAACTCATCGTCGCGGAGAGGGGGCAGTATCGCGACCCTGAGGGGCGTGATTCTGCTTCCAAAAGCAACAGACAGCAAGAGACGATGTGTCATCGGCTTCAGAGCGAGCGAGTCGTCTCAGGACAAGCAGGAGAATTCTGTCCCACGATGAAAAAACGTGAAACAGAAACTGAGTGTAAGATTCTAAAACGAGAGTTTTAGGGCGGGTGCGTCGATCTCGAAGAGGAAAAGCTATTTGTTATAAACTTACGTCAAAATGTCGTTCTCCGTTCGTTAATCGCGGCGTTTGAGAATCGTTTCCGACCCGACTCGGCGGCTTTTCCCGCGGCTCATGGTCGCTCCAAAACCGATTACAAATATTATATTGCTATATACCCGCCACCGTCGAAACGGCGATTTAAAAACTTTAAAATAAAATTTCGAATCACAACGTTCCTCCGCAGCGAAACTGTAAACGTTACGGAGTATGTATAAATCCGTCGACTTTTTAAAAAATCGCTATTCTTTGTATTTTTCTAACCTTAGTCAACCTCTCTAACCTCCCGCCAATCTTCCGTTGGGACGGTCTTTAAAACTTACACGTCAATACCTCTCGTGACGAACCATTAGGTGGTGAAAATTTATCGTCTTTAGCGAAGGGAAAAACGCTACTGGTGAGCTGATGATAGTATAACGGGATTGAATATATTTTGTCATATCTATTATTATACGTTTCCAGAATCTCTCTATAAAACTGGACATAACAAAAAAATCTTGTTTCCATAATCTCTCTCCGCACAAAGCTAAGACGACGGGGACACTTGACTCAACCGTCGTTTAATTAATGGGAGCATTTTTTCGTCATTCCAGCGACGCACACCACACTGGACATCACAGAAAAATTGAGAGAGACAGCTGACAACCGTTTTATTTCGCTTTCGTCTTTCTGGCGAACCATCTCTAAGAGAAAAAAAACGCCCGCCTCGCCTCGGGGTTCGTATACGTAAACGTTCACGCTTATAATTTCATCAAGCGATTTTTTAATCTATATATTCTCGTTTACAAAATTTCGTCTTTATATCGCAAATACAGTACTGTTATACGGCGTTCAAAGCCCGGTTTTATTTTCGAAATAACGACGTAAGTTTTTGTAATTTAGAATCGGTTAATAAAAAAGCGACTTCCTCGCGGCGCCGAACAGCGATAGGGTAAGATGTCGTTTTAAAAAACTATTTCATAACGTTCGCCTTTAACGCGGTCTAAGAGAGAGAGAGACCCCAGCGCCTTTTTTTCAAAGCCTCGGGGTTGAGGCGATAAATCGCCGTCCAAAATATTGATACGGATTATAGTGCGGAAGCTCGTAACTTCCACATCTCAAATACTTTTTGCAATCACTTTGGCAGTAACCATGAAGAATTAACCTATAATTTCATCAAGCGATTTTTTTAATCTATATATTCTCGTTTACAAAATTTCGTCTTTTATATCGCAAATATGCATTCTTTATATGGCGTTCAAAGCCCGGTTTTATTTTCGAAATAACGACGTAAGTTTTTGTAATTTAGAATCGGTTAATAAAAAAGCGACTTCCTCGCGGCGTCGAACAGCGATAGGGTAAGATGTCGTTTTAAAAAACTATTTCATAACGTTCGCCTTTAACTTTCAGTGGTTGACACTGATCGACGTACCACGGACATGGATCGCATGTGCCGACACGAGGGGTTAAACTCTCGTAGTCTGCGCGACCTGTCCCGGGCACTCCAAGATGTTGCCGCTGGCCTGCAAGAATACAGGCGTCTGCGAGATGCAGAAACAGTCAACCCGCATGCCGCCCGTGGATCACGAGAACTCGAGCATCAGCTCGACAATCTTGTTGAAATGGCGCGACATGTCGACAAGACATCTACTCCTGTGGAGATGCGGCAAGGTGACACCGTTGGGAATCCAACCACAAGCTCACCATCGACAGCTCGCGCGCCCGCAACGAAGTCTCGCTCGTCTGCAAGACAGAGAGCCCGAGCACCGCGGCGCGACATGGACCAGCAATCCAACGCGGAGCTACAGACCCCGACACTGTCTGACTTTGACGACAGTGACTCGGGTGCAGCAACAGAGAGCATGCAGGTAGACCTCGCTACCGAGGATGCTCTGTTGGCCGAGGAGCCACCACGTGGGGGAGACTCCACGTCCAGCGCGACTGCTCCCTAGGGAGTAGGATCGTACTGGGGACCGGGAAACCGCCTGAGTGTTGCACTCTCTTCGCCTCACGGTGAAGAGGTGTAATGCTGTAGGACTGTGGGGTGCAGGAACGACTGTAAACACAGTTCGCTGAAGGGCGTGGTCACAAGCAAGATCCTGTGTATCGTGTCGGGTCGACGGACCTCAATGACGATCACGGGAAGGCGAGGAGCGGCCGAATAAGGTCGGAACAAGCCCAGCAACGCCGGACGTTGTGTCGCGGTGGTCGATCCAGGGACCGGTCCCTCTTCACCGCCCCACCCGAGGGTGGCGGCGACCAGGTCGGCCCTGCTTCTGGTGTCGGGGGACGATAGCTATACGCCCCCTTGTCCTCTCCGTCTGCTCCGCTTCCGCCTCGCTCTCGTCCGTCTGATCCTGCCATTTTTCGGGCTGCACCAGGTATTGCGGGGCCGTGCGCCTCCATAATTCTGCCCGCTGTTTCTCTTGGCCCGGGACTATGACCCCGTCCAAGATTCCCTTCCACGCCTGTCGGCACGCGTTCGCGCCCTCGCGCCCCTCTTCTGCGATTTTCTCGCGAATAGAGGCGGCATTGTTGTGTAGCACCTCGAGACAAACACGCTCTGCGGTCCCGAGGGTCAGGCGGTAGGCGTAGGAGTCGCACTCCCCCACCCACTGTAGTGGAAGTCCTTCTCTTGTTCCTGGTGGGAAGTCGCAGACTGGTCCCAGAAGCAGAACACGCTCGGTGTCGCCTCCCATAAACCTCTGCGACTCCTCTAGGCGGCACAGATGATTCCATTTCATCTCTTGTACCCCATGGTGATGTGCAGCCCGGAGGTACTCCAACGAGCCCTCCCCAATGCCGTTGTCCTTGTACTTGCTCTTGTCGTCCTCAATGCGCCCTGGGTTCGTTTTTACCGACCCAGCCATGTCGCCTCGCCCTGCTGGGGCTGGCGTCACCTTCCTCTCGCTCCTCGGTGTCGATTTTCCCCGACCTCCCGTAGCCCCGTTCTCCCGTGGGACAGGACTCGGCCGATAGCCGGTTCCATTACGCCGCGGGCTTTCGCCCGCTAACGCCTCATTCTCGACCACCTCCTCCTCCGATTCCTCGCTAGTCTGACTGACAGCTTCTTCTTGGGAATTAGCACCTAGCTCTTCTTCGGGTGCTCCGTCGGCGACCCCTGTCGGGGGCGGCGGCGGAGGTTGCTCGTGTTGTACCACGGGCACGTCTGGCAGAGACTTCTTCCCCGCATCAGACCATGTCTGCACGGGGTCTTCTGTAGCCGTTGATGTCAATGGTCCGGCCTTCGGCAGCAGCTGCGATTGGGATGCAGTACGGATCGATGGATCCGCCTGCACCCCGCCCGTCATGCCACTCCATCTCAAGGTCAGCACATTGCGACTGCGTGTCACTGGTGGTGATGACTGTGTCTCACTCGCTGGTCTGCGAACTTTCTTCGCGGCATTGCGTCGTTTCGTCCGCTCCTTGACGTGGTACTCGCCATCACGTTCCCCTTCCGACATATAGTGGCGGGAACCGCGATGGTCTCCTCGTGGTGCTGCAGGTGTCGCATCATGCGACTTCCGGTCTCGTCTAGGTACGACCCCTCGCTCCCCTTCCGACTCAATGTGGCGGGGCTCACGATGATCATCCTGCTGTGCCTTAGGTATCGCATCACGCGACCCTGTTTCCTCTTGCTGATCAGCCGGCAGCTGGGCGGTTGCGCCCCTGCGACCACTCAAAACTAGCTTTGCGGTGGAGAGGGTGTCCGCGATTCCCGCGAGCCACCCTTTAGAACGTCGTGGGTCGGACATGGTGACTAGATCTCCAATCGCACTGCGCCCGAAGCGTGTACTGTCGCGAGATCCTGGTCACGGCACCAAACTGTAAACAAAGTGGAATCGGTCGCGGCGCCAGTACGACCTGCGAAGGTCCCTGGGCCGCGCGACTGTGCTGACTCGCGACGCCACTAGCCCGAGGCTAGGACGCGCGACTGACGACTGATCCCTTGACGATGTTGGTTCCCTTACTACTCCTCGTTGTGTTAACTGGTACCCCACGAACAGGCCACCGTCCAGCGTACTGGCGAGTGCCTGGTGACTAGCCCGGGTTTCACGACAGGCCCCTACGCGGAGGGGACTTCGCACCGGTGCTGACACGCAACGATCAGGGCGTCCCCTTTACGAAGCCACGTGGTCCCAGGTGCGGGAGGAGGGGGGGTTCGCCACCGGCTAGCCCCGTCAGATATGTAAGAAGGCCTATTCCGTTGGGAATAGGTTACCAGCCCTACGTGCTATCCGACTAGCGTCTACAAGGAAACTGAGGCCCTAATGGCCTGGTCTCAGTACTATAGTGTACTGAGTCCCTAATCCTACAGTGGGCTTAAGAAGGAACAACAACAAGGTGTGTGTAACAAGGATAATAAACCTAGTCCAGTGCAACTTACTTATGGCTACTTTACGGGCACACAATTTCCATAAGATATTCATTCAATGTCTTTCTTTAGAAAAATGTCAAGTATTTTAAGTATGAGTAGAAGTAATATCGTCAATATGTTACACCAATCAGAAATTGGACATGCTAAGTGTAAAAATCAACTAAGATTTGACCTTTAACACATCCTTCAAGGTCAAATTAACACTCATACTTGTTATAACCAATGTGTTTTTAAACGTTTCAAACATTTGACTATTTTAACAAGTTAGGATTAATGTAATGTAATGGGAGAAAACAAAGACATACTTATTCAGTCCAAAACAGATGATATGGTATGGCTTTTAACTAAAACAAGTGTTACTAAGTCACAATAATGTGTAGCAGCTTGAGCAGGATATCATTCTCTTCTAACAGATACAAAGCCTCTCACTAGAGTATGTGTTCTTCCTCTTCTTATGGCACCTACTTCAGAATGGTCAACATTAATAACAGTTCTCAAGCAAGCTGTTGTTGGACCAAATAAGAAAACAGTAATAACACTGGACATGCAACTTTATGAAAAAGCAAAACAACTGGAGATGTCAAGACCTGACTGCAAAAACCAATGGATACCGCGTATTGGAGAACTTCATACTACCATGGCAGCACTTAGAGCAGCTGGAAGCTATATTGAAGGCAGTGGTTTGGATGATGCTTGGGTTGAGGCTGATATATTCAGCCCGACAACGGTCAGAGAAATTCTTAAATGTAAGCATTATAAAAGAACTTTAAATGCACACATTGCCAGTCTCCTAGCTCTTTTTAGTTTGTATCAGAAGGCATTCTTTGCTGATAACCCTAGGCTGTTGGCACAAGCAGAATTATTGGAAAAACAGGTGGAACAATCATGCAATGATAGAATAGCAGTTGAAGAGTCTCACAAGGCTATGGTTCAAGAAATCAATGACAAGCTATCATCAAAACTGGAGGAATTTAATCAAAGAAATCTGGTACAGCCAATTTTCAAGGTGTTCTTTAACTACATGGAGCTCATTATGAGCATCTTTAGTTTTATTTAAGCTACCAGGGACGCTTGCTGGGAGCTGCATTTATCATCATTGGAAAGCATAACTAAATATTTCTTTGCATTGGACAAGTTAAAATATGCCAGGATGGTGCCAATTTATCTTGCAGAAATGAGAGCTCTGAAGAACACAGATAGTGACATTTGGACAGAATTTAATAATGGTAATTTTGTCATCAACAAAAATAAGATACCGTTCTGCTCAATTGGGCCAGATCATGGAATTGAACATGAGAATAGATGGATGAAGGTCTCCGGGGGTCTAATAGGAATAACTCTAAATGAAAGTGCTCGCAACAGACTCTTCCTTACAGCACCAGAGCTTGCCCGACTTGCTAATGAAGCTTCAGAGGTGGCAGGCTGTGCTGGACATGTTAGACAGAAACACCATGAATTGTCAGACAATTTGCAAGAGAGACAAGAAGAACAAGTTCAGGCACAGAGAAGTATTTTGATAGATTATCAAGATCCATTTGTGTTTGAAGGTGGCCTTGTAAGCTCAATAGGCAAAACCGTCATGCCAGAAAAAGTTGTTGATGACATGTGCAACTTACCAGTGCACTGCCAAAGTTCTTATGAAGACTTTGTCAATACCCGCATAATCAATGGAACTGTTAATCTGTAGGCTTTAATGAAAAAGATGAATTTGAGAACATGGAAAAATGCAAATCTAAATGTCAAAAAAGGAGCACCACAAGTGGTGGAATTGAAAAGCGAGAGGAACCTGTTTGCTCGATGTCTAATTGTAGCAAGATCTACGCCTGAAATTGATGTTGCAGAATCTCTGGGTAAATATGAATTTTCATCATACCCAAGGTCTCTATTTGATGGTAATGGAGGGCTTTTACCCACAGTTGATAAAAGCAAAATCATGGGTGCATTAGAAGTTTATGCACAAGAATCCAATCAAATTATTGACTCAGAAATCAGAAAACTAAGCGTTGCACTGTCATAGATGGGATGGCTGTTGTGCAGGAAATGGGCAAGCCAAATTGGGTTAGAACCTGTGATGACTTGGCGCAGCACGTCTGTACGCAAATTAAACAAAGATCTTCAGGGTATGATGAAATCCATGTAGTTTTTGATAGATATGACTTAGATGTTTCCCTTTAAGGCATCAACAAGGGCAAGACGTTTAGGTGGATCTACCCCTATATGTTATAGTATGACAGACAACACACCATTGTCGAAGGTTCCTTTAAAAAAACTACTGTCCCATACAAATACAAAAGACCAGCTTACTTCATATTTTTCTGAGAAAATACTGGATACATACAAGGAATCTCATCAGACTGTCATTGTGGCCTACAAGCAGATTGCAATTTCTAACAAAGTGAACATTGACACATTGCATCTTCACAGCTCCCCCACGAAGAGGCTGATACCAAATTGATGTTGCATGCCAAACATGCAGCAGAAACAGGAGCAACCTCTCTGGACATACAATCTCCAGACACAGATGTATTAGTTCTTGCTATCCGCAGGTATCCTGAGCTTCCCACATCTACAAACTTCATTACAGGCAGCTCAGGAGCTAGACGAACAATATCGTTGCAACGTTTGTACACTAAATTAGGAGCAAGAAATGCAGCTAGCTTACCCGGTTTTCATGCCTTTACAGGCACAGACCAAACAGGACGCTTTTCTGGGAAGAGTAAGACAACATGTTTTAAAACATTTATCAGCTCATCAGATGACATAAAAGATGCTTTTTGTACAATTGGAAAGACAATACTACCTACAGAGGACACACATGCCAAGTTAGAGGAGTTTGTCTGTCAGCTGTATGCTTCAGGCACTTTGTTAAGGGATGTTGCCTCATTGAGGTGGAGACTGTTTTGCAAAAATCAGGCAGAAGGAGAGAAACTTCCCCCAACTAAAGGCGCACTCCACCAGGCAACCCTAAGGGCTCATTACCAGGCTATGATCTGGGAGGCAGACACAGTGCCCATGCCAAATTTGCCAGACCCAACTGACTACGGATGGACAGTCAATGAAGATGTTTATTGTGCAGTGCCTACTTTAAATCCTCCTGCACCAAAGGCTGTTGTAGAATTGATTCGATGTCAGTGCTTGAGATCAAAATGTGAAACTCGTTGCTCATGCAAGCAACACAACATGTATTGTTCAGAAATGTGTGTATGTGCATCCAATATTGACAATTGTCAAAACAAAATTGAAAATGCTAGTTTGTTTGGATTGGCTAAGTGATGATTTGTAAAGTTAAGTACAGGTTAGCCAATCATTATGATCATATGTATTTCTTGTCTAAGATGTGTGAATAATTATAAAATACAAATGAGTTTTGGATTAAGTAGGTAATTCAATTTAGATACCTCGATGTAAGGATGTTTGTTATTTTTCTTTTGGTTGAATTTGAAATGGAATTGATCTTTCCTGAAATCATGGTAATTTTGACCTTGAAGGGTATTCCCAATGTCAAAGTAAGCTTTTTAGATTCATCATATCTATGATTCTTTAACATGGCAATAAAATTATTATTCATGGTTGCTAGTTTCATTTTTTTTAAATAAATTTATTGAACTCAAACTTTACGTATTTAAATGCTTATTTGACCTTGAATAGTGCATTCAAGGTCAAAACTAACATATTAACTAGATTCAGCATACCCAATATAATGGGAACACAATGAGTATGGTTTATACCATCATATATTTCATGCATTGGACCTTTTCACTAACCAAGGAATTTAACAAATGCTTTGTGAAAATTCTATGCTTGTTTGACCTTGAAGAATTACTCCAAGGTCATGGTTTGTGTGATATTTAGATTCCTCATACTCACAATTGTGTCACTTGACACTTTAACTCAATGATATTTAGATTCGGCATACCCAACTTCCTATCCCTTGACAATACAACTTATCCCCATATTTGCTATAACCACCACCCTCGTGGTGTCTGTTTGTATCTGTTCTTTAATTTCTTGTGCGTCCCCACCACCTTACTGTGGTGTCTTGTCTTGTCTGTGATTTATTGTGTTTATAGTGTTTCAAATATCCCGTATTATCACCCACACCAAAATTGTCCTTGAACCATAAACCTGGACACCATGTATTTTAGACCCCTATTTACAAGGTCTGCATTATTGATGTGCATTGTGCTATATTACTGTGTGGCT
>JAGTTF010000541.1:0-14303 GCA_019095985.1 Streblospio benedicti
TTAATGTCTAATGTTTTAATGTTTCTATTTTAGTGCTGTCTAGGGGAGCTGTAAGTCCCGCAGCTTCACCGTACATGTAAATTGGGGCACAAACAAATTTCATGTAAAAAAAGAAATATGTGGCAGGTGTCGTTACAATAGCAGTGTCCACATGTGCAGGTCCCACTGTAGTGGCGGTCGCTAAGCATTAGATCAACACCATACTGGGTGAGGTACAGTACATGGTTCATCTAAAACAAACTCGACCTCAAAATGGCTTTGATTCTTTATCGTTAGTAAGTCCATGGCTGACGTTATTACATTGGTTAAATCAACTGATGCAATAAAACTTGACCTGTGATATAATCATTTTTGCATTGATAACGTGATTTACGAGATCTATATCATTAACATAAATTTACACCTTTAAACTTGTTATTAATCGAGATAAATGCAATTTTATGACATTTTGACCACAATGACCCCTGTTTGACCCCGAAGTCAAATATGTTTTACGTTCCACATACAAATATTTTGAGGTCAAACAAGTTTTACTTATAATCGAGATAGCAATTTTATGACTAAGGTACTTGAAAAAAAATCAAATATTTTGGGCAAAATGATTTTTCCCACGTAGGGTACAAAAAGTGTTTCCCATACGGAGCCTACGGAGCCCGGATTTTGCAGCAAAACTATAAGATGTTGAGGCTTGCAGTTACTGGCCAACAAACAGTCACCCCGGTCTCATGTACAAAACTTGTGGCAAGCACAATAAAAAAACTGCAACACTTGCTCTCTGTACTACATGAACTATGATTAACGTATTGTAGTGAAGTTGGACAATATGGTTGTGCCTTGTGAAAAAAAGATTCAGACGTGACACAGTAGAACCTCACCATGTGGACACCTCACTAAAAGGGACACCTTATTACACCACCGTTCGCTACATGATATCAGTAAACATGCCGCACTAACACGGACACACCAGTAACATGGACACTTTTCCTAACTCACACCAGTTTCCATTGCTATTTGATATTGCTAAAAATGTTTCCATGATAGGGAAACGTCGGTAAGGGGAACGCTCTTCTCTGTTCACACCAGTGCCAATATTACTACTGTACCGTTCCTGTGTTCCCTCTTATAAAACAGCACACGCGTTCCTGTGATGCCAGTTGAAGTGATAATTCTTGTGATTCCTTTAATGCGTTTCCGACTTTGTGAACATAATTAAAATGGGCGTACATAAGACATCCGTACAGATGTTTTCAGTGTAAAATAAATGCTGATTTTCTTGCACTTGACAGGTACAGATAAGGTCATAGTACAAAGGTGCGTATGCAGACGAGTGGATAATGTGATCTCGGATTCGACAGCTTATAGACATGTGATGTCGCCACATGATGATGTAAACTTTCTCGGTGTCTGCTGATATGGAACACCGAATTGTGGCATGCAAATAACAACGTTTAGTTTCAGACATGTAGCCTGTTGATATATTGACACGGTTTATCTCTATACTATGGATGGTGTATGATGTGCACTGATAAAACAAATCGCATTTAACGTTATACAGTAAAACCCCTGTAAAGAACACCCGTGGACGGCACTCAAGTGGTCTCATTACACAGGTGATCAATTTATGCGTGTTCACTGTAGATCTCCTCGTCAATTGGTGAGATTTACTCGAATTTAACTCACTATAGAAGTGCTCTCTTTATAGAGGCGGTCATACTTGGAGGTTTCACTGTAACTATGACCGTGTTTTAGCGTCAGAGCGTGAGAGGTGAGCGCCTCAACTCAGCTCCAAAAATACAGTGCAGTAACATCACCACCCCCCGCGGCCACGAGGACCTTGCCGTCCACAATCCCCACAGTTGGCCTTTGATTAAAATCATTTTTAATAGATGTTATAATTGCTATGATGACAACAAGTGTTCAACTCTAAAGTGTGCCGCGTCTTGAAATATACGTGTGTATTTCATAGAGTGCAGTATATCGTGTAATATAATATTAATAAAAAATGACAAACAAGCATAAAGTTACATTATCATGGTCGTATATTTTCTAAAAAATCAGCAGTAATTTTACAAATCTGTATGATAATTTTACAAAAATGTTTAATCAATTTATGATATTCCCAATGCCAAACACAAGTTAAATATCCCATTCAAAGCAGATTCGTGTATTGTATGTACAAGCATGTGGACTAATGTTCATTAAAGCTAATTTGATTATAGTGATTACAAATGTGATAACAGTCAAAATCACCTGAAACACAATGCAAACTGTATAATATTTCGGGACGCGTATTGCAAGTCAAGTGTAGCCTACATTATTACATTACAGTGCAACATCTGACTAGTCAGACGCAAACTAAGAAAACACAACACCAATGATGATATTAAGTCAGGTATACATATAAACTAGGAAAATACAGCATATTGGATGAGAATTATTTATCACATTTCAAGTCTTGATTAAGAGGCACATGCAAACCTGCTAAATTAACCACCTGTCACCTCAAAGCACATGAGACCAGCCAAAGGTGGTCTACATAGGGGTTCTACTGTAGCCTTTATCAAACCTAACCTTTGTGTTATGTTGTCCGGTTGATCAATGTCAGGAGCATGTAATCACAGTATGCATGTATCATATAGTCAGATAAAATAAAGTACAGTATAACCACCAATTATGACAACTAGCTGTATCTTCGAAAGAGGATCTCTCAGACTATTTCACATTTCAAACTCTCATAAACTGACAACCATAAACCTCACTACACGACCACCTCTCTCTATCCATTAATTTCAGACAATCCACGAGTGGTCTTAATAGAGAGTATCTACTGTAGTCCTTATCAAAGGGCAATGTTGTCTTTGGACAAGTGAACTGATTGATCAATGACCATAACACTAAATCACTGTGTGCGTACATCATAGGCAGATAATTTGCATACAGTAGGTCACGTGACTGGACAGGAATTTACTGTGTTTAATCAGGTTAAATAGTTTATACAGACTTACACATGTTCACACCATCTAGTGTTTTCCTTCACGGTTTATGGTACACATATCTATAAAGCTTCTATCCATGCATGGCAACAATCCTAGAGTTTTCAACAGTTTATTCATGATACAAGAATCCTATTGATACATTCTGTCAATGTTTATTATATTTCACTACATCGCCCCAACGGAAAAGATATTATGCATTAATTAAACGTCAGAACAGTAATTTTGTACAATAGTTGACAGTTCCAGTCTCACACTATTCATCTGTTAAGCTTTCAACATCATACAACTTAACAACATGTGACATTAATTTTGTCAGTAAACAACATACAACAAATTATATCTAGGCGATTCCCTGACGGCAGGAGGCAGCGTTTCCTTTGGGACATGACCAGTAGAAGCTCATATCCAACATATAAATGGTATCAAATATTGGCTATATGACTCACACCCACATATGCTATATAAGTTTAAACCCTAAAGCATAACCCTGATCAACATCATACATGACACGGGTGAACACACTGACACACACACACACACACACACACACACACAGAACACACACACACACACACACGAACAAAAACCAGCAAAAGTGTCCTTCTTGCTTTTCTAAATATAGACTCAGGTCAGCGATGTTGGGGAGATGTGTCCCAAAAAGTGTCTTATAGAATATGATCAGATGACGGGTAAACAGGTACAGTAGAAACTCATCATATAAACACACCTCACTATAAGGGACACATTTTAAACACGTCTCGCAAGTTAGGGACAGATTTTCGATACAATCAAACACCCCAAATGTCACCCCATTTCCAAGATGTCCTCAACATAGGTTTTTACTGTACCATTAAAGGTGCTTTTTCTCTATTAAATGTCTAACTTGAAATACCACGAGGGTTTTTCCAAAAACCTGGGTCACCATTAAATGGTATAAAAATCTGTTACACATGTTGTAAGTAAAACCATCGTCATGGAGCTTTAGTTCTAAACGGTCTAAATGAACATATTGAACACTATAGCATTATGCACATGTTGTTTTCTGTTAACGTCCGCATGGAAATTGAGTTCTGCCTACCAATGTTCTAAATTGAAATATGACACGTTATGCTGGTTTCATAGACATGTACTTCCCTGTATCATGATACGGAGCTATCATGAATGCTTATTATGGAAAATTGATAAAGTTTCAAACTTGCAGCCATGATTTATTGACACTGATTATCTGTATATCATAAACAGTGAAACCTCTCCATAAAAGAATCATGCTTAACTTCATACAGTGAAACCTCTGTAAAGAGCACCCGGGGACGGCAATCAAGTGGTCTCATTACACAGGTGGTCAATTTATGCATGTTCACTGTGGTCCCGTTGTCAATGTGTGGGAATTACTCGAATTATCTTATTATAGAAGTGCTCTCTTTATAGAGGTGGTCTTATTTGGAGGTTTCACTGTAACTATGACCGTGTTTTAGCGTCGGAGCGTGAGAGGTGAGCGCCTCAACTCAGCTCCAGCAAATACAGCGCAGTAACATTAAAATAATAATCCCCGGCGGCCACGAGGACCTTGCCGTCCACAATCCCCACACCATGTATACATCCCTCCTCCACCCCCATCTCCGCCCGCCCCACCTCCCCGAGCTGCCGTCCGTCCCACGCATGCACAGACAGACCGGGCGGTACCACTGAGTGACCACAATGACCTGGTCAGTGGCCGCCACAGAGTTGTACAGTGATGGCGCCTGCTGCAGCCGCTGCCTGTGTGTGTGGGCGGCGGGCGACGAGTAGACGTCCAGTGTTTGTCCATCACAGTCACTGACGGCGAAATGGCCGCTACTGCCGCCGCCGCCCGGGGAGAACACACACTGACGGGCACCCACCGCCCCACACACAGAGGGAGGGCGGCGACTGGAGCGTGGTCACTGATGCTGTACAGTGACAGCTCATACTTACCATTGACATGTTTAACATACATGAGTGCATCATGCACGACCCCCGGAGACGGCCGTATTCCCCCCGCTGTGTTCCCTCAGCACCTGCGTCATGTCAGCCGACAGTATGTATGTGGGATTGTTATCAAAATATCGAAACGCCCACCTGCCGTCAGGTAGTTCATATTTATTACATTCCCCCTCACTGCCCCCGGGCGCTTTACACGGCCCACCTCCTTCACCGCCCCGCCCTGTACCTCCCACCTACACAGCTCATCCCCAACCTCTAGTACAAAACCTCGCTTACTTACACCTATACGATCATTTGCTTTATATGACAGTTTTACCCGCTGGAGCTTCCTCACAGAGGGCGCTGTGCTGATGATCACGGGTGATGCCGGGCCGCCGCCCGGGTGACGAGTGACAGTGACCGGCGGCCGGCGCTGCCTCCTTCTGGGTGGTGGGTGTAGCTTTGGGTTTAAGATTGGGTGATGAGTGACCCTTTTGGGTGACCGTGGTGCGGGACGGAGCTTTTGGTTTAACACTGGCTGATGAGTGAGCTCCCTTCTTTTGGGCCACTCTGGTGCCGGCTGTAACTTTGGGTCTGGCACCTGACTTTGATGTCAATGTATCCTCGTTTTGAGTTTTACTGTCCAAGCTCATGTCTCTCATTTGTTCCTGTAAATGTTCATTTTCATTGAGAACTTTGTCAAATTCACAATGCAACTCTTGTTGGTGGGTGTTCAAGTCATGTATTTCACGATCTTTTGACTGCAATGCTCTTCTCAATTGTTCAATTTCTTCTTTTTGTCCATCCAACTCATTGATATATCCTTTGATACTCCTTTCATTTTCACATTTCATGTTTGCATTTTCACATTTTATGCATTCCATTGCTCCTGTTAATCTCCCAATTTCATCTTTTTGTTCACCAATCTCATCGATATATCCCTGAATAATCCTTGCATTTTCACTTTCTATAGATTCCAATGAACTTGCCAATCTCTCAATTTCATTTTCTCGCCCATCCATATCATTAATATATCCCTGTACAATCCTTTGAACAAGGAAGATGCTGGGTCTCGACTTGGGCACAAAACTCATCATTTCCTTGGCCAATGACTTCAGTAATCCGTCGCTGGAGGCTTCAACAGGAAACGGGTTAAAACTCTCACCTTTCTTAGCCCTTTCAATGAGCCACTTCAATCCCAGGCACTGGTTACCGAACGTTAGGGCCTTGAGACCACACTTGGGCTGCCTGTGGACCATGGCCCATATGACCATGCCTACTGCGAACACATCAACATCCATGGTGTAGCAGATATAATCCTCGAAGAGTTCAGGCGGCATATAGTCCAAGGATCCACAGACCGTGTGGAGGCGGTGCAGGGAGGCATCTGGGATGACTGTAGACCAACCAAAGTCACAAACCTGTTGAACAGAAATTCATAATGAACTACATATCATGCGTATTATTTGTACATGGTGGAATACACGCTAAATGTATATATATACTTTATAACAGAGTCTCTGGTGCATATATGACCAGGCGATGGCTGCATGGTTCCATAGTAAATAATGTAGATTCAATGGCAGATCCAGGCTTTTTAAGAAAGGAGGGGGCGCACTTCAGGGATTTCATGGGTTCCGTACGCGTGATCGATGACAGATGTATAAGAAGTCCTATAAAAATGAAGTAATTTGGTTGGAAAGGGATTGGGGGTACCCCACGAGGTCCGCGGATCTGCCTGTGAGATTATCAAAGTTCATCCCTCTTTTATATCACATGATAGTCCGTATGATAGTAGGTTATGTGTCATGTGATGGTGAGGGTGGTGGAAGACACAGTCACATAGGGTATCTGTATCTCGAGGTCTGTATATTGTGTATGATAACTGGGTATGATCCACTTAACCATGAACCAGGTCACAAGTGGACTTTTTTCTCAGTATATCTTTCTAGAGCACTGAAGTATCAAGGTAGTGTGGGTATTGTCGTGATTTTGTATAACAATAATCATGTTTGATGCTCATGATTTCATTGTCATTTCGATATTTTAACCCTCATCAGTACGTTAACCAAACCGCCTTAATTAGTACAATAACGATCCATGTGGATACCAATCATTTCATGTAATTCTATGTTCCATTCATGATCATGATCTTTCTGATACAAATGCATCCATATAATAGTTATGACTGTGCCAGCTAGTAATAACTAATAAAGATATATGTTTTAATCTATACATATTACCCTGTGTTTTCTGTAATTACATTGTCTGGAGTATATGCGGATCCCAATAAAATTTCTTTTGTATTGGTCCTTATGAGTAACTAATTAAAATAATTTTCACTATTAATATTGCCAACATACGAGCTGACAACTTGCTAAAGAATTTCAATCAATTGTTTGTCTACAGTGCACCCAGCATCTTCTATTGTCAACGGGTGTGGGGTCCGTGCGGATCTCAAAAACATATATTTTATGTACGTCCTAATATTATAGCAAATATAATAATATTCATTCCTGAGAAAGGCAAGAAATAATGTGACAACCATTTTAAAGGAAAAGAAGAAATAGCAAGCTGGTAAAAAGTAATCACAAAAAGTATATCCCTGAGGTCTGAACGGACCATTAAATGTACTTTTTTACTCCCACTGTTCTTGAAAGCAAATATACTTATTAGGGTTTTAATTATGCCAATCTTATCACAAATGACCTGTGATAGGTAGAGTGTATTTGAATTGACGTTTATGCATGAATCAAATACTAATGTTTAGTGGCAATGGATTCATAGTTAGTAGCATCATATAGTAGTTACTGCTTATATCAAAGTTGGATAGGTGCTGACAAAATACTCAAGATAAAGGATAAGTCATAATAAGTGATATCTATGTATTGCGGTTTCCGTGTACTATACGTAGAGTTTGGGTCAATCTGTGTATATTATCAATGTTAGAGATAAATTCTAACTACCTTTTTGAGTTAAAAAGTTGTTAGGGGGTGCCACCAGAAGTAAGCAAACCTACATGTAGATTGTTAGAATCAAACATGCTGACCAAACATGAATATGCTTATATAACTATATCCTAAATTGTGGACCTATTGATAAACCAAACTGATCCATTTCTGTTTCAAATTCAAAATATGTTGACCCATTTCCATGAAAAGGTACCCCTTCTTGATGGGACGTCCCTTATGAAACTGTATAGTGAAACCCTCCCACCCCCACCATGTCATCCGAGAAATTCACAAGCATTGGGAAAGACACATACAGATTTTTGTTATTTGAAGGCAAATATTTACTCAAACCGTTAGTCTTATTAGTCTTATAGTCTTATTGTACTAACGTTTTGATGAAACAGTCACAATTGAAACTGGGAGATTATCTACATATACATGTGATTAAGAGATAAACGTAATATTAACTTATTTTAACTGGATTGGCATGAGATTTTGGCAGCAGACTTGTCAACTCCCTTCATTTAACTATGAATATTTACTTGTGCCGCACACGTGTTTAATACAGTTTCTTTTATAATGAAATATTTAGAAAATATAATAAAATGTAGAAAAAATATATGTGATTTTTGAATGACCACACGTTCTTCTTTTTGGACTAGGTGCATATGATGATTTCACATGGCATCAGAATGATTACTTTGACGTAATATAGGAGAAATAGTCAATTTTCACATTTTTATGTTGATTATACTATAAATAATGAACAACAACACATGGTTTAATTTTTTATCATTAATAGTTTTCGTGTTGTGGTGCGTTTTATGGTTTCTATTTTCTTAATGAATGATCAATGTTTTCAAATTGATTGTCAAGAAATTTCAGGAAATCGATGTCCCTTTCAAACTCAAAATGCATGTAAAATGTTTAATTCAATACAGACACAATACAATTTTTGATGGATGCGTTGTTAGATAATTATATGAATTTTATTATCGGATAGTATATTTGATGATTGCCATATTCATCTCTCATTTATATACTACACAATACAACGTAGAACCATTTACACTAATAGATTAATAACAAAAATGTGTAATTTGTAAAAATGAAGCTTTAATAAGAGAGAAAATTGAAGTTTAGTAATACCCTAGATCAACCTTTCTTTGTACCCTTAAAATGACTAAAACACAAATGTGTACCTACTTTTACAAGTATCTTTCCCTCGACGAAGGTAATTAGGTAATTTTGAGGCTTCAAATCACGATGAACTACGTTAATCCCGTGGAGGTGGCTGATGCCGGCCACACACTGCAGCACGATCTGCCTCGCCACGCGCTCACTGAGTATGTTCTTTAGAAGGAAAGTATTGAGGTCTCCCCCTTCACAATACTCCATCACGAGCCACATAAAACCGTTCTGCATTGTGTGGTAAAACAGCTTGAGAATGTGCTCATTGCCAGCTTCCTTACCAGCAAACTTCATCATTTCAACCTCCTTGTTGATGTTTTCTGTCCTAATATTCTTTTCCTCTATGCACTTAATGGCTACAATAACTTTAGTCCTGATGTGTTGGCCTTTAGAAACAGACCCATATGCACCTTGACCCAGCTTGGAGCCTGAGTCATTAAAAACCTCATAGTCACCAATTCGATCATCCGACATTGTGAGTTTGTGAACGTAAAGAAGATGTAAACTTGAATGTCCCCAAGCGGCTAGATACTGTATGCAAAATTTGTTATCATTATTGTCTTATGATGTGGGTTAAGTTTTGTGGTCACTGTGTGGAAGCAAGTATAATTCCAAAGATTATAATGGTTTAAATTTGTAAGAAATGTTATTATCATGACGTAGTTTGTCTTGTACGAATATATTTAACGGCTGGTATTGTCTTTGTATAATTGGTTTATTTTACATTCACAGCTGTCCCATACGATTGTGTTCCTAAGTCCACGTTACAACTCAGTTCAGTGTCCACCCAAGTGCGTCCAATAAATGGAACTATGAAATATCGAAATAATAACGTTCTGCACATGGCAATGATACTTGCAATTTATGGGTATTGAACACTTAACTATATATTAAGATAATTATACATACATCTTACTAGGTCCTTTGTGCTTTTCGTATCACAATGTCAATATAAATTTAATGAAAGTAAGGTGAAATTCAAATGAACATCAGTGAATTGCAAAACGTTCTCATTATTTCCTGTTAATAATGAGGATTCCTGTTTGAATGGCCAATTGTTAAGTGTGACTGGCTATTGGTTATGAGTGTGAATTAATTTTGCATCCTTTTTCATGCAGTTTGTACATTATTTCTTTCTGTAGTTCAAAGTTTGATAATCGCATGCTAATATACAGTGTAGTGCGAATTATGTTTTGCTTTTGTGTGTTCAATTCACGCTTGAACAGTCAATTGGCAACATATGGAGGCTTTATGGTTGTACGTGTTAATTTTGTATTTGGTATTTCTTGATTATTTGAAATATTTATATTCCATTGGATGTGTACATGTATTTCCCCCAACGCCTAAAGCATGTACGGGTCATCATTAATGTTGGTGTAAATGCATTGTGGGTAGAACCAAACACATTTTATGTGGTGTAGAGTTTATGTTTGGCCAAATAACTTGCCCTGGCCTGAAGCTTGTGCATATTGAATTCATGTAATGTCATGCTGTCAATTTCAATTGTAATTCAGAAGTACCTGTTCACTTGAATATGCACTTCCTTATACAAGTTTTCTTCAATGTAGTGAAGAGACCTACTTGCCTGCATACATCATTGCATCAATCCCTCACACAATGAGGAATTCGGGGCTTCACAGTTAAAAAAGCGAGGACATACAAACAGTGTATGTAAAGTCTTTCTGAAAATGTTAAGCAAGTGCAATGGCCATAGTGGTTTTGTGGGGCGAGGGATCAAAACAGTATGTTAATGTTGTAAAGGATAAGGATAAGGATAAGGATCATTTATTAGCCAAAAAGGAATTTTTTGTGAACATGTCAAAAACAGATAACACAACAGTACAAACAATAAGACAATAATATACACAAATAACACATAACAAGACAGTACAAACAATAAGACAATGCAAGTATGCATAGTAACAAAAATAGTTTTACAGATGTACACTTACAAATACTGACATTTACATAATACTGACACTTGACATAATATTGTTAATATAATACTACTAGTATAATACTGTATAGTTGAGTGAGATTATTTGCTAACATTAGACTAGATTCTCATTGAAAATTCTTATGGCAGTAGCAACAAAGGCATTATGAGATCTTTCTGTTCTTGTATGAGGCATATTGAGTCTCCGACCAGATGGAAGCATTTTGAATTGGTCGTGCAGAGGGTGAGTGACATCTGACATGATACGATTAGTGAGAGACAAACATCGATTTTGGTGGATTATGGCTGGATCATCAATAAATTTGTGGAAATCTACACTTACTAGTTTTTTTTGCATTTTTTAGATAGTTTAGTTAGGTCTGCTTTGTTCTTTTCATTAGCATTATTAAACCAGCATGCTACAGCGTACATTGTGACACTTGACACAACAGAGTTGAAAAAGAGAGCAATAATTTTAGGATTAACATTTAGTTTTCTTAGGCATCTAACATGATAGAATCTTTTGTTTGCTTTTTTAATTTGGTTAGCTATGTGAGAGTCCCATGACAGGTCATCACTGATGATACAACCTAAATATTTATACTCTTGTACAATATTAACATTACTGCCATTAATCGTGATAGGATTTTTTTTTGTTTTTCTTTCTTCTAAAATCTATTACTAATTCCTTTGTTTTATTTACGTTTAAGTTTAGAAAGTTGTTATTGCACCATTCACTTACAAATTTGATTGCACTTCTATACTCAGATTCATTATCATTTTCAATCAATCCTACCACAACTGTATCATCAGCATATTTTATGATTTTCACATTATTATTCCTCGCTAGATCATTGGTGTACAAAACGAACAAAAAGACAGAGAGTACGCATCCTTGGGGAGCACCTGTGTTTGTTGTTATTATTGATGATTGTTCTTGGCTGGTTCTTACATATTGTTGTCTATTTGTGACGAAGTCCATTATAAAGAGTTGCATATTTGCTGGTACGTTGTGGTGGTCTAGTGTTTGGATCAATATATGAGGCTGTATGGTGTTGAAGGCAGAGCTGTAATCAATGAAGAGGCATCTTGAGTAGGCTTTGGGCTTGTCTAGGTGATGGGCAGTTTGATGCAGTAATGTGTTGATTGCATCTTCTGTACTTCTTTTCTCTAGATATGCAAATTGTAGTTGATCTATTTGCGGCATGACATAAGATTTCAATTTTGGTAGCATGACTTGCTCAAAGTCTTTAGATAAAACAGCAGTAAGTGTGACTGGTCTTAGGTCATTGTCTTACGGTAGTTATTTATAAAAAAATCTATGAAGTATAGTTCACTTATGAAATACACACAGATCCAAACAGATGGACCGTTAAAAGTCTTGAAAAAGTTTTTTTTAGCTTTCAAATTAACAAAGGGTGGGTGATTTCAACTTTTCAGCAGTTCAGGGCATCAGTTGTTTGCATCAATATAGAGCCTTGAGGAGACACATTCACATTCGAGCCCCAACATCATGGAGATTAAGCAGAGATGTCTCCATGCAAACATGATAGTATATGTGTATATAGCAATAGACATACACCAAAGCAGACTACGAACAGTGATGCTCCAACAATGACATCGCCCATCCTTGTCGTGAAGGGCACTTGTTTCTTATCAGCACGCCACCGTTCAACCAGGGCATACAGTTGGACATCAAGAAATCTCGTAATGTGAATGTATGGGCAACTTTATATTAACTAACACGTATCCTTTCATAATGTACTACATTACGGTTCACTCTGCTGATTCACATTTTCGCATCCCTCAAACTTTTACTTAATCTTTTTAAGAGCAATTTAAGCACGTTCAACTGTGTAAGTCTTAATCTTTGATTTTACATGTTGAAATCACGTGGTCAAAAATGAACTTTGAATTTGAATAGATGGATCTAGTGTTTTTGTATAACCCTCTCAATGATAACAAAGTCAGGACAAGGACAAGGAGATCACTTAGAGAGCGTTTTTGTTTTAAGAAAAAAAAAAGGGTGGGGATGGGGGTGGGGGTTACCTAGTACCTGTCGTATATCATTGAATCTGTATGTGCAAACATGTTTTGTGAAACATGAAATAATCTCAAAATTACTGATCTGAAAGCTAATTTATAAGCTTGTGCATCCTGTAGTAAAATTTGAGCATTAACTTCTAACCAGTGAAATCGTTATCAAATTGTGTGGGAAGTTAATTGTGTTCTGTAAATTCTTATCATTAGTGACACTATTGACAATACGTAAATAAGTCCCCATGACAGTGATATCCCATCATGAAACAGTGTCAGTAACACTATGAATGCAAATTTGTCCCGTGAGACTTCCCCAGGTTCTACTGCACTTCCTCCAAGAGACGCGGTCCACAATCATGGTGCATGAGAACTGATATGGTGGGAACTGATAAGTATTTGGAGATTACAATATAATAACGAGACATCATAAAATTCCAAGTTCATCTACATTTCTCATTGAATCCGTCAATTTCGTACAATAACAAGTTTATATCAACAAAATCTTACAGTTGATTGATTTGAAATAGACTCATGTATATCCATTTGGCAACCTTGTAATGGCAGATCCGGCGTGGGGTGTATGGAGGCCATGGCCCAGGATTTAAGCTTGGCCTTGAACATTTGAACTAGCAGATTTTATAAACGTTTTACTCACCACCATATCCGTCCCACCCCCACACACTTCCCCATAATCGGTATCTGCCGTACCCTGGACATTGTTTCATTACTTATGTAGGACTTGAGCATGGCCTTGAGCCTTTCCAATCACGTTCATGGATATCGTATTCACACCCCTGATCCCCCAACCCCAACCCGTCCAAACACTCATCCACATACTTACCTGTAAACGTTCATGTGACTTGCGCTTGTGTCATTATCATTGGATTTAGTCCTGGCTGGGTTCACGTTCAGTTTTAATGAAATCCCCCCCCACACACACACACACTCACTGTCCAGCAAACCAGCCTTTTGACAAGGTCAATGAACACCCAGTGTCGAGCAACATAGCTTCTCACTCATTTAGCTGTGCATTGACATTATCTGTCGTCATCAAGCAGCCACATATTTTCTAAGTTTACACAGACCACTTCACAGAGACACAGTGATGCTTCAGACAACGCATGCAGCGGATCTTGTCTGACGTGGACAGTCGGGCGAAGTGGAAAAGTGTCCTTATGGGATTGGTGTCCTTAAAAATAACGTATACTTTATGTTTACTTTAGAGGGGAAGGGGGTTACAAGAGACAT
>JAGTTF010000542.1:0-13608 GCA_019095985.1 Streblospio benedicti
CTTTTTTTATCCTTTTTTTTTTTCAATTGCCTTTTGTCCTCAAAAAAAATTCTTTATTTTTTTTGGCTTTCAAAATCCTTTCACCAATTTTGGGTTTCCCTTTATTTTTTTTTTTTTCCAATTTTCATTTTTTTTTTTTCAATTTTTTTTGGAAATATTTTTCCATCCCTTTCTCAATTTAAAAAATTAAAAAAAAAAAACCTTCCCTTTCCGGCTTTTTTCCTTTTCAAAACCAAATTTCCCTATTTTTTCTTTTTTTTGTTTTTTTCTTTTCCTCCTTCATTTTTTTTTTGGGGGATTTTTTTTTAAAAAACCCTTTCATTTTTTTTTAAAAAAATTTTTAAAACATGGCCTTTTTTTGGGTGTATACCATAAAATCCTTTTGAATTTTTTTATTTTTTGGGTTGCTTTATTGTTTTAAATTTCGTTATTTTTTGAGAAATTTTTAACTGGTTCTGAATTTTTATTTTTGAAATTTTCCCTTTTGATATGTTCAACGGCAAAATGGTCATATTGAAAAGGAAGATAGATATGTAAATAATCAATAAACAATCTCGCTGCATCAACCGGATCAATATGCCAGAGAATGTGCGGACATAAATGAAAAAAAAGAATTGTTACATGTAGTTCCGTTCTTGATATAGCTGTCCATCAAAAGGCATTGGGATGAGGGAATATTGATCTTGATGGTGTTATGCAGCTCAAAGGTTTATGATATGCCTACTCTATTTGCTTGTTTTTGAAACAAGTGTTTTTACCCATAGTGCCAGATGCTTCGATTCTGGACTTCTTAACACCTGAAATTGCAGATTGTTATTTTAGAACATATGAAAAGGAATATGGAATACTATCTCAGTCTGATGAAGTGATAGTGAATAATAATTGGTGCCAGTTTTGTATTCATTTCATCAATCTCCTTTTTCAATGTGACTAATTTGTCAACTCAAAAATTAATGCATGTAAAATACTCAATCAATAGATATAAAAATGTTGAGACATGTTTTATTTTAGATAATTATATGAATGTTGTTATTGGATAGTGTTTTTTATACTCAGTTAGTATAATTTCTTTATAATTATGATATATATTTTTAAAAATTTAACAAATTTAAAAAAATTAACAAAACATATGCATCAATTTTTGGGGGGCTCAAAATGTAAAAAATCAAATATGACCCCTAATAGTTGAGATTTAAAAGTCCGACCCCTAAAAAAATCATTTTCAAAGTCCGACCCCCCTAAAACAAGCGACCCCCCTAGAAAGTCAAAATGACTCTTCCCTTAAATGAATGAAACTTTCAGAATATACACACCACATCACATTGCTTCTATACAAGCATATTTGTCTGGCCACGGGCATAACCTTTAAGCGAGCGTTGTCATTGCCAGGTCTCGTCCGTCGTCGGCCAAGGAGACGAATCGCACGGACGCGAGTCTGGGTACGCGCATCGTGCGGCAGAGTCTGGAGAACCAGCGGGGAACGGGAGGCCGGGCACCAGCCGGCGGCATACAGCAGACGGACGGCGGCCACTGCAGTCTGCGGGCAAACACAGCGGCAGCACGGTACGTCACACCTCCATTACATTGTCTCGTCCTTTTTTTTTCATTTTATTTTTTTTTTTATTTTTTTTTAATTTTCTTTATTTTTTTTTATTTTTTTTATTTTTATTATTTTTTTTTGTCTGGTCCTTGTCTTATTTGGTTATTTGAAGATAAAAGTTATTAGGGTATGGTACCACTCAAAACAAATCATGACCTATGAAAAATACGAAATTAATATAGTTATTAGTTATTGATATTGAACAAAGAACCGTGGCTAGCAACGTAACACCTATATGTCCCCAAAATACGAAAATAACATGGTTGACATAGGTTTCAAAATTGTTTGAGCAATGTAAATGGCATAATTTTAGTGGATTCACTTACCAAATATGTCTTTTACATTGGACAAGCTTTAAATCTAAGGCATGTTGCGTTGTTTAAAAGTTATAGTACAATATGTGGGAGTAACCACTTATAAAAACAATGTGGAACAACGCCGTCACGGTTCTCATGTTATCAGAAGAAGAAAATCCAATGAAATTGTATGATGCTTCAATATGCTTCATGACTTCATAAACAGCTTATAGTGAGGTGGCTTAATGAAAATACCGTTACCGGGTGGATAAAAGCACCAAATTTTGCACAGTCTTAGGTTTTTATGTATCTTTAAATATTAGAAGGGGTGCCCAATTGACCGATTCAATATATGCGAGAAATAAGGAAAAATCCAAAATGGCCGCCTCGAAGGCTTATAATTTAGCAATCTGCTCTGGTATACTATCATAGTCCGGCATTATTAGTTATTGTTTGTTGATTGCGGTGTCAAACATTACTCTTTGGGTACACTGACTCAAGAGAAACATAATTAAGGTTGTAAGATACATATTTACCTCATATTAAATCCAAGATGGCCGCCGTAATATGATCTTTCATAGGACTTTATTTTGATATTTACAAATGATGGTACAAATAATGGTAGATGGTACAAAACTATAAATGTGAAACCATTGGGTGATTTAGAACGTTGGGAAGACAAAAATAGCTAATAATGAATTTATTTATTCATTTATTTAGCACATTTGCATTTGCAAAGACGTGTACACTTTAGGCTGGCTTTGCCGCACTTGCATGAGGTACAGTTCCCTTTGCACGCACATCTGATCAGTTGTCTGCATGCACAGGAAACCTCCGATATGGTGATCCATAATGGTCTGTAACCATTTTTGCCACACACTTTTGTCCATGCAAAAGTCTCTGGATATGGCAATGACTGTAGTGCCTGATGGCTCATGCACCATACCCCATCTTGGTAAATTACCCGCAGAGCATGTTGAAGTAGTGCATCCTGTTTGTGCAAAGGATAAAAATCAGTTCCATATAGAATACTGTAAGTATGAAAATAATAAAATGTATCAATGATTGTTGTATAGGTCTAAGGGTTACCTGGGTTGGCGGGAGCTTCTCCATTGCACAGCTTCTGTGGCAAAATAGGGTCATCCTAGCCTCATTTACTGAAGAGGATGCACTTGCTTTGTCATATAATATGACCGTGTACCTTTCCAGTAGCTTGAACGTGGGTGACTCTACTGAAATTAACTGGAAAGGGGTTGAAGCAATGGCAACAAACGCCTGGGTTACTTCATCGTAGGCTTGCCATGCTTGCCAACCTGACTTCTTCCCCTTGCCAACAAAAGAACTTGTCTGATCGCACCCGGTAAAGGCATGGAAAACCAGTAAGGCTCGAGCTTTATGGTCTCCAAGTGATGAACAAATGCTTCCAATATTGTAAAAAGTGAAGTTTTTGCCCATGCCAAATGCAATCCAAATCTCTGCTGCAGGGTTTGTTACAATCAAATGGTGATATGCGCCAACAAGGATTACAATGACATCAGTGTCAACAGTTCGCACTTGCACAGTTGTTGCACCATGTTCCAAAGCATGAAGTACATGGACAACAATTCTCGTGTCTGCTTCCTCGTGGTCACAGTTTGGCATCATGTCTTCACTGTTACCCCATGATACCACAGACTGACCTGTAAAACCATAATGCAAGAGCATTTGAAATAAATACTGGTTTGATGCAACAAATTAGTATTTTATCACAATACCTAAAACCTAACACTTACCCCGATGTTTGCAAACAGAGATCCCCGGGTGGACAGTTGACATCCTCAAGTTTTGATGTTAGGAAGGCAAATAGCTCATTCTTGTTTTTGTGAATCTTTCAAAAATTCCATCAGCTGGTAGGGAATTTTGCTTGTCCTGTCTGTATGGCGCACCCTTTGCCCCCGTTTTCTCGTGTTGCCTCCTTAAAGCTGTCAGGAACATATGTGTCCCAAACAATGTCCACTCTCATTGCTGTATTCAATTGGCTCTGTAAGAAAGGGATGAACACCTTTTCACTATACTCATCAAAGGTTTTGATTCCAACAGCTGGAAGTGAGTGTACAATGACAGCTCCATCAAGTATCCTGCAGTCATAGATAGGAGGTGGCAGAAGGTTTTCAGTTGTCTGTAAGCATTTCAAGAGGTCGCTCTTTGTGCCTGGTAGGTGCAAGTTACCAAAGTCAGAAAGGGAAGCTGGGAACAGACATGGGGTCAATTCCATTCTGGCAATTCCAATTCCAATTCCAATTCCGTTTCCCCGCAAACTCAAATTCCAATTCCAATTCCAATTCCCCTGACTTCAATTCCAATTCCAATTCCAATTCCTCTGACTTCAATTCCAATTCCAATTCCAATTCTTATCCAGTGTACTGAGTGGTATTCACAAATTTGAATGACTTTCAAATCAGCTCTGCTTACCTTATATACATCACTGAGCCTTTGTTCATCTCATGCATATTTTTGAAACTCTTTCCACCAGTTTGATAGATAAACATTAATTCTGAAAATCATCCCCATTAAACTTTTCCTACAAATACTTCTATTTGAAGTTTATATCTGAAGCAATTTGAAAATACAAATTGAAACAGACAAATTGAAACATTTGTAAATTTACCTGAATGCAACTGGGTTTTCAGTCAGGCCCACACCACCACCTACACCTTTGACGATCTTATTTTCTTGCTCATGTGCCTTGTCGATAGGTATGGCAGAAAATGTCTTGGCGGTTTTGTTTATGACCCAATGACGATGCTGTACAAATTCTTCTCACGTCTGTTCTGATAACATTTGCATGTCTCTAATATGCACAGGAATCCAACGAGCATAATTGACATGGTCGAAAGCAAAGAAGAGTGGAGCTAGGTCTTTCAACACAGTCACATACAGTTCAAAATCCTTCTCCCTGTGTGCCCGGACAAATATGAGGATCAGAGTCTTATATTTGATTATCAGATACCAAAATAGATATGATGGGCTTTTCTCCTTCATTTGAGTTTCCCAATCATCTCTTGAAATATCATCTTGGTTGCAATGAGAGAAGGCTTCTTGCTGAAGATGCTGTAGTGTCAAAAGAGTCACCTGATGGGCATGTCTGAAACAAGTTTATCTGATGTAGTAATGATGTAGTGTGTAACAGTTAATAAGTATAGTTAGTATACCATTAATTTTACTTTTTTAATCAAATACGATACCAACCTTGTACCTTTTTTTGATGGAAATTCATTTATCCTGGATATAACATATATAAGTTTCACAGTAGTTTTTAATCAAGGATAACACTCAGTTTACACACTAAGCTTTCAATGGCATCCGCCATCTTGTTCACAGTGGTTGACGTCATTCATCGTCACTGGGACCTAAATAGAGATGGGGGCAGGTACCAGCTTCCTTCCATCTGGAACAATGTCCTTAACCGAGAGGGGGAGGGGGCGAGCAACCCGGGAATCTCCCGAGGTCCCAGTGACGACGAATGACGTAAACCACTGTGAACAAGATGGCGGATGCCATTGAAAGCTTAGTGTGTGAACTGAGTGTTATCCTTGATTAAAAACTACTGTGAAACTTATAAACCTTGTACGTGTTAGATGTGATGCCTTGAGAACGAATCTGCAACACCAGATGATGCCACGTCTGCCTCAGTTAAAGCTGAGGTCCAGCCTGAACATTGTAACATATCTCCAAGTGTGCTCCACAGGGCCATTTCTATGTGCAGTCCACCAAGCATTACAACATGCCTGCTCTCACCGTACGTTTCTGGCCAATTCCATTGTACAAACTTCGCAATAGCAAACAGATATATTGCATAATTTGCATTCTCTATGTTGTGTTACTTTTGAAATTCATTTAAATGGCATACATTAATATGTGTACCATGAAAATGGCATTTATTTGTACTTTTGGACTTGGTAAAGTGCCATTTTATGAAAAATGTTCCTCGATTTGGCGGCCATTTTTGACGCCATCTTGAATTTTAATCATTCTGCCATGTTGCTGCAAGTCAAACCTCACTTTTCTTGAACCCCTAACTATGTTTCTTAATATCCGAGACCAAAATTACCACATCATGATTCATGAATATGAATAAATGAGATAGACACTAAACATATGTGCTTTGCGGCGGCCATTTTGGATTTTTCCTTATTTCTCGGATGTATTGAATCGTTCAAGTGGGCACCCCTTCTAATATTAAAAGTAACATCAAGACCTAAGTCTGTGCAAAATTTGGCGCTTTTATCCGACCGGTAACGGTGTTGTTAAAATTTGATGCTAAGCCACCTCACTATTATTGGTTATTAAGAATAAGGAAGTTCTTAACGCTCCTCTCCAACAAATCTTATGTTATAGTACAGGGCAACCAGTCCATGTGGACACCTTACATTTAAGGAAACCTGTCTTAGTGGACACTTTACATTTCTGCAGAAGATGTTCACGAGACACTTCTAGTTCATAAACAGGTCTCTACCTTCCAGTTCGTCTGACATTATACATAAAAATGATGAATAAAAAAAACATGATAATGCTCTGCGTTTACGTTCGTCACTCTCTACCTTGCAGTGACAAGCCAAAGCGTCAATCCCAGCGGTCTGGCTCCACCACCTCCCCGGGCCTCAAGATCCAGGGGTCGGGGGCTCCGGGGTCGTCGGGCAAGATGACCCCCACATCGTCGGGGGCGCAGTCTGGCGGAGCGGACAGCAAGATGCAGGATTACGAGGCCTGGATGCGACGCAAGACGTACGACCTATGCAAGGTACGGTCACACCGCGGGGTGGATATATGCATCACAAGTTTGTTATGTTTCTTTTTTAACTGTTGCAATTAGTCCAAAATTTATCTAAAATAGTCTTGGACTAACTACAAAACTAGAAAAAGAAACAAAACAAACTTGCTATGCAGCAAATTACTGTGCACCAGATAAATAACATTTTTGATAGTAAATCTATAGTAAATGTCCTCAACAGCGGCACAGTGAACAATGGAAAAACTGAACAGCAGAAACTTTTCTCATGCACTACCCATTAATAATGTTGGTAAATTATGGAGTAAAAATTGGAAATCCTGTGCAGTGGAAGGATTTGTGACTGCAAATTGAGTCCCGTTGTTGAGGACTTTCACTAGTCCTAATAGAGAGGTTCAAATGTATATGGAATTTTGAAAACAGTAACTGTTTGTAAAAGAAAATTATTCATACATTTTTCTGATGATGACTGTAATGGTTGGAAATACTTAACAATTATTTTTTTTATTTATTCCAGTAGTTTATTACAATTACCATCTGGGACCACATATAGGTTGAACACTCATATAAGTCGAACCCTTTGCTTTTGGCATTCAAATAGAAGAAAATCTGAACATATTTTTCTCATCTCGTTGGAGTAAAAAGACCATGTGAAATCACTTTCCACGGAACCGCGAAAAATATTATTTCTCTACTACACTGCAGATCAGTGATTCAGTTTACAATGAAACTGCCTCTGTCTCAAATTGATTATGTTGCAATGAGGTTTTAGTTACTTTCCTCAGCATGATATCGTGCTGGAGGCTAAGTCTAATCACAACGGACCCTTACCTTTTGCCGGTAAGTGGTTCCGCTAGTATTGTTTGCATAGCACACCAGACTGATAATGTTGTTTGAAAATTTTATGTGCAATTTTCTTGAAACTTTCTTTACAGAAGTATATTATGCATGTTTACACTCATTGTAAATTGATAATAAATACTATCTAAAGTACTAGGAAATGTTGTATTGGTGACATTTCGCCCATAGGATGGCGCTAAAAATTCGACCTATGCGTGGTCCCAGACAGTACGTTATAATTTCTCTCTCTCTGAGTCTCTACATTCCTACATATTTTTTCATCTTCAGGCTCTAGAAGAAGCCAAGAGCAAAAAGGAGCAGGCGCGACGGGCGCGATCTGCCGGCCAGACGGATCAATGGGGCCGCGGCGGGGGTGGGGGCTCGGTGTCGTCTGACAACCAGAGTTTCTCGGGCAGTGCAGCGACCACGCCCCGTGGGGGTTCACGGCGCACGGAGGACGCGCAAACGCATGCCGAGATAGTCAAACTCAGCTCAAGGTCCGTGCCTTTATGGCGTTAATTGTACTTTAATCAATCACACACACCTTTTGTACCATAGCTTCCTTTGATCAAAACGGATTTCCAAAAAAGTACCATCTTTTTTTCACAGAATTTGGAACGGTAGTTAGAAATGATGACAAAATCACTCAGAATTATCTATTTAACGGGTTATAATCGAATTTCCCCTTATTTTTCAGTTCTGTTTACAGTCTGCGGTACTTCATGCATTTGTGCTTCCACCAATATTAGTGGTCTTGAATCACAGTTACATACTGTGTTCAAATTCAAATTGAGTTTTCATCCCTCTATCTCCGTCCTTTTCCTTGTTTTTTATGCCCCCTCCTTGGCCTTCATCATCCCAAGATAAATAGCAGTCCTGTACAAGCTTTGATATTTCACGTTATGCGGTTGCTAAGCGTGTGTTCATAGTATATGTATTCATACAAAAATCAGATTTTTTGATGAGTCTATAGACTCAAAATTTAGATGAAACTAAAAAGATTTTTGTGTGTGATTTTGGCTTTGTTACATATATACACAGAGACGTGAATAGCCATGATACTATGAACCCCTATGCTACATGCTTAATTATTTAAAAGAAATGTCTATTTGTTCGAGTTGAACAAAAAATTTACATATCAGAGTTCGAGATATAGATCCAACAGTGTTTCAAAATGAAAGAGGATTTGGCATAGCAGAATACAACTATCAATTGACTTTATTTTAAGAACTAACTTTAAAGATAATGCTCAGCCAAAATAATATTTGTTCTGTTAAGCGCAGTATCAATGAACAATACCTTTTCCATTGCAAATCTAAGAAAAATAATATCTATATTCTCCACATTTAATATTTATCACACCTTTAAAAATACCATGCCTTATTGCTAACTCACGTATTTTGATTGGGTTATTCCAGCCTCTTATTGCGTAGTATTTAAATTGCTCTAAATACTTTAATATGCTGTTTAAATGAATGAAACTTTCAGAATATATATACCACATCACATTGCTTCTATACAAGCATATTTGTCTGGCCACTGGGCATAACCTTTAAGCAAGCGTTGTCATTGCCAGGTCTCGTCCGTTGTCGGCCAAGGAGACGAATCGCACGGACGCGAGTCTGGGCACGCGCATCGTGCGGCAGAGTCTTGAGAACCAGTGGGCAACGGGAGGCCGGGCACCAGCCGGCGGCATACAGCGGACGGACGGCAGCCGCGGCAGTCTGTGTGCAAACACAGCGGCAGCACGGTACGTCACACCTCCATTACATTGTCTCGTCTTTTTTTTCCTTTTATTTTTTTTTATCTTTTTTTTTAATTTTCTTTATTTTATTTATTTTATTTTTATTATTTGTTTTGTCTGGTCCTTGTCTTATTTTGTTATTTGAAGTTATTAGGGTATGGTACCACCCAAAACAAATCATGACCTATGAAAAATACGAAATTAATCTAGTTATTAGTTATTGATATTGAACCAAGAACCGTGGCTAGCAACGTAACACCTATATGTCCCCAAAATATGAAAATAACATGTTTGACATAGGTGTCAAAATTGTTTGAGCAATGTAAATGGCATAATTTTACTGGATTCACTTACCAAATATGTCTTTTACATGGGACAAGCTTTAAATCTAAGGCATGTTGCGTTGTTTATCCCATTCATATCGGCATACGCAAAACGTCAACACGTAATGTAAACATTAGCGAACAGTGCCATTTGACAGCTTTACGTCCAAGACAATAACTTATCTGGGGCCTCAATATGTGCTTATTTTTTTACATAAATTGTACACGTGTATTCAGAATCGCTTAGACTTTCTTATTTTTACGACCCAGTAATAGGAATATGGATATATTTGTCTAGAATATCTTCGAAACATGTGTCTGTTGCCGGCCTCAATTAAAAATGACAGGTTCAAGATACACTTTAGAAAGACAAATTATAAAACAATGCATGGTATTTGAGAAATATCCTTTCGTCCATGACTTCATAATCGGTTTATAATTGATCCGACATGCGAATTTGTGATGGGTATGTTACTGTGACGATGATAATCCATTCGTTTCAAAAAATAATTTACCTTCAACCAACTTAACTACTGCGCCATTTTCAATAGGAAAATTAGCCTTTATCACATGCCGTCATATCTCTACACCGATCATAGCGCGATGCGATTAAGAGTAGCGACTCCATTAGCCGTTATCAAAGCAGAGAAAATGCGGGTTTATGGTGACAACGCACGGTGTGCTCGAGGTTGAGTATTAATATCCTTATTTGGAAGCAGGAATATTAATTAGGTATTTCCTAGTGACGTAATCAAAAACAACAATCGCCTCAGTCTGAACTGAAGAGAAAGGGGTTTCTTGTTTTAGATGGTAAACGACACATTGGGGTAATTTTCGTCTAAATTAGAGTATTTTGAGCTTGAATTTTGCAATGTAAATCATGTGTTTCTTGTGGAGATATATATTCTTACAAATGATGCATTAATATTCTCAAAACCCTACTTCACTTCCACAAAATTTACATCGAAATGTAAAGGTAAGGCGATTTTGTTGTCACTATTCTAAAACCCGGGAGCATGACCCCTGTGTTTATATTTGAAACACGGCAACAATCCGAGGGACTTTTCTGTGCAAAATCGGACGTAAAATTGTCCCTCAAGGGACATCCCGATACGAATGGGTTAAAAGTTACAGTACAATATGTGGGAGTAACCACTTATAAAAACAATGTGGAACAACACTATCACGATTCTCATGTTATCAGAAGAAGAAATCCAATGAAATTGTATGATACTTCATGACTTCATAAACAGCTTATTGGTTATTAAGAATAAGGAAGTTCTTAACACTCCTCTCCAACGAATCTTATGTTAAAGTACAGGGCAACTTGTCCATGTGGTGTCATGTACAGTATAGCTTAGGAGTCTATGAGTCTAAATCAGACTAATAAGCTTGGTTCAGTCTAACCAACAATACAAGTCTTATCATTGTTGGATGGCGTACGCTACATTAGTCTATAAGAAGAGAAGATATATATCGGTGTAGAGGATGATAGAGAACAGATAATAAATAGTATTCAAGCCATCTCCATGGTCTTTCTACTTCCTTATGTCTTAGAGTAAAACCACTCATGACAGTGGACACCTTACTTTTAAGGACGCCTGTTTTAGTGGACACTTTACATTTCTGCAGAAGATGTTCACGAGACACTTCTAGTTCATAAACAGGTCTCTACCTTCCAGTTCATCTGACATTATGCATAAAATGATGAATAAAAGAACCCATGATAATGGTCTAAGTTTACGTTCATCACTCTCTACCTTGCAGTGACAAGCCGAAGCCGTCGACCCCGCGGTCTTGCTTCACCACCTCCCCGGGCCTCAAGATCCAGGTGTCGGGGGCTCCAGGGTCGTCGGGCAAGATGACCCCCACATCGTCGGGGGCGCAGTCTGGCGGTGCAGACAACAAGACGCAGGATTACGAGGCCTGGATGCGACGCAAGACGTACGACCTACGCAAGGTACGGTCACACCGCGGGGTGGATATATGCATCACAAGTTTGTTATGTTTCTTTTTTAACTGTTGCAATTAGTCCAAAATTTATCTAAAATAGTCTTGGACTTACTACAACACTAGAAAAAGAAACAAAACAAACTTGCTATGCAGCAAATTACTGTGCACCAGATAAATAACATTTTAAATAGTAAATCTATAGTAAATGTCCTCAACAGCGGCGCAGTGAACAATGGAAGAACTGAACAGCAGAAACTTTTCTCATGCTCTACCCATTAATAATGTTGGTAAATTATGGAGTAAACAATGGAAATCCTGTGCAGTGGAAGGATTTGTGACTGCAAATTGAGTCCCGTTGTTGAGGACTTTCACTAGTCCTAATAGAGAGGTTCAACAGTATTTATATGGAATATTGAAAACAGTAACTGTTTGTAAAAGAAAATTATTCATACATTTTTCTGATGATGACTGTAATGGTTGGAAATACTTAACATTTTTTTTTATTTATTCCAGTAGTTTATTACAATTACCATCTGGGACCACATATAGGTTGAACACTCATATAAGTCGAACCCTTTGTTTTTGGCATTCAAATAGAAGAAAATCTGAACATATTTTTCTCATCTCGTTGGAGTAAAAAGACCATGTGAAATCACTTTCCACGAAACCGCGAAAAATATTATTTCTCTACTACACTGCAGATCAGTGATTCAGTTTACAATGAAACTGCCTCTGTCTCAAATTGATTATGTTGCAATGAGGTTTTAGTTACTTTCCTCAGCATGATATCGTGCTGGAGGCTAAGTCTAATCACAACGGATCCTTACCTTTTGCCGGTAAGTGGTTCCACTAGTATTGTTCGCATGGCACACCAGACTGATAATGTTGTTTGAAAATTTGATGTGCAATTTTCTTAAAACTTTCTTTACAGAAGTATATTATGCATGTTTACACTCATTGTAAATTGATAATAGATACTTTCTAAAGTACTAGGAAATGTTGTATTGGTGACATTTCGCCCATAGGATGGCTCTAAAAATTCGACCTATGCGTGGTCCCAGACAGTACGTTATAACTTCTCTCTCTCTGAGTCTCTACATTCCTACATGTTTTTTTGTCTGCAGACTCTAGAAGAAGCCAAGAGCAAAAAGGAGCAGGCGCGACGGGCGCGATCTGCCGGCCAGACGGATCAATGGGGCCGCGGCGGGGGCGGGGGCTCGGTGTCGTCTGGCAACCAGAGTTTCTCGGGCAGTGCAGCGACCACGCCCCGTGTGGGTTCACGGCGCACGGAGGACGCGCAAACGCACGCCGAGATACCCAAACTCAGCTCAAGGTGCGTGCCTTTATGGCGTTAAATTGTACTTTAATCAATCACACACACCTTTTGTACCATAGCTTCGTTTGATCAAAATGGATTTCTAATAAAGTAACATCTTTTTGGCGCAGAATTTGGAACGGTAGTTAGAAATGATGACAAAATCACTCAGGATTATCTATTTAATGGTTTATAATCGAATTTCCCCTTATTTTTCAGTTCTATTTACAGTCTGCGGTACTTTATGCATTTGGTGGTTCTACCGATATTAGTGATCTTGAATCACAGTTACATACTGTGTTCAAATTCAAATTTAGTTTTCATCCCTCTATCTCCGTCCTTGTCCTTGTTTTTATGCCCCCTCCTTGGCCTTCATCATCCCAAGATAAATAGCAGCCCTGTACAAGCTTTGATATTTCACGTTATGCGGTTGCTAAGCGTGTGTTCATAGTATATGTATTCACACAAAAATCAGATTTTTTGATGAGTCTATGGACTCAAAATTTAGATGAAACTAAAAGGATTTTTGTGTTTGATTTTGGCTTTGTTACATATATACACAGAGACGTGAATAGCCATGATACTATGAACCCCTATGCTACATGCTTAATTATTGAAAAGAAATGTCTATTTGTTTGAGTTAAACATAAAATTTACATATCGGAGTTTGAGATATGGATCCCACAGTGTTTGAAAATGAAAGAGGATTCGGCATAGCAGAAAACTACAATGACCTTTTTAAAAAACTTAGATTGCCCACAAATAACTA
>JAGTTF010000543.1:0-15249 GCA_019095985.1 Streblospio benedicti
CTTTTGGGGTGAAAAAAATTTTTTTTAAATTAACCCATTATTAAATATTTCCCCGAAAAAATTGCGAATACGGGAAAATCGTGAATAGGCAAACAAATAAGCTGCCATTTAGTCTAGTCACCCGTTTCTATTGATAATCTAAGGTACTTTGTCCGCTCCTTTATGGGGTGATAAAGACTAAATCGTGTCACAGATCTAGATCTTTAACAAGAAATAGGTTTGAATGGGCCGATATGTTTGATTTGTTTTCCGGATAATGGATTGTTTTGATTGTAAAAATAAATATCATATTTGTAATATAGACCTTTTGCTCGTTAAATGCATGTATTAAACTTCAAAATCTGATGAGAAAAACAAGCAAGATATTATTAATTTAAGAACGTTATGGCAATCAGAATAAAAAAGGTGGTCTTTTCATTGGTGTTCAATCAATCTCCAGTTTTTAGGTATAAGCAGCTTGTGAGGAAATCAAGAGTTTGAGGAAAAATGTTTCTAAATCGGGCGGGTTTGGATTTTCCACTGTAAATAAAAATCATTTCAATTTTTGCTCATCCATGCACTATAAGAAAGCATACTGATGCGATTTATTTCCACTTACGGGCTGCTAAATCAAGTGAGGAGTTGAAAATCATGAAACAAGAGCTTGTGAGGACTTGCATATTGCAATATTAAGAGTGTATGATGATTTATTCTGTGAAATGTTAAAGCTTAATGCTTTGTGGTAATTCTAGTTTTCATCTATGTATAGCAATTAATAAACACAGTGTTGCATCTGTACTTGAAGAGGGCACGTTATGGTTTCTTTATTCAATATGCCAGTATCATTAGTATGTATGTTTGTCATGCAGGCTCTAGCTGCTGTTTCAAATAGTGACCATATGGTCAGTTTATTTGTATAATTCAGGTGTGTGTAATAGGTATCAGGTCATTATCAATGCAAACAAAATTAACAAATTAAAGAACAGAAGAATATTTTTTTTCCACAACGTCTGCTACAGTATCAGCAGGGGACGTTATAGTTTCATTGTTGATGTGCCATGCAGTATCTTTAGTATGCATGTTTGATATGCAGATATGGAATAATTATTGTCTTTCCACTAAGGATGCCACAGTAATTGTAAGTGTTTTGATATTTATTTGTGAAATCAATTATTATTATTAATGAGAGTTCTTGTATTTAATTTACATTTTATGCCTTAAGAGCTGGTTTAAGTGTAGATCAAAATATGTTTCACACCATGCTTTCCTTCTTGGTGTTGTACATAAATTTTCCATATTGTGATATTGAATATGAATGTAAAAAAACCATGTATTTGAAAGTTTCATCGTTAATTAAGGAGTGTGAAGGTGTTTAGCATTATGCAGTGACAGGTTGAAATTGTTTATTTTAATTGAATGTGTTTCCCGAATGAAGTAGGGAATGCCGCTTCATGTTATCTTTTCTTTTGAAACTTTTTCCACAGTCACCACAGACAAAACCTGCTTCAGTGTCTTTAACAGGCTTTTCATTATCTAATTCTTTATCCACTTGCGGCTCATCTATTGGTGAAGAAGGAGGTGCATCTATTGGTGAAGAAGGAGGTGCATCTATTGGTGAAGAAGGAGGCAACGGCGCCACCCCTAAATCTTCTACGAAACTCATAATCTAAAATAAACTGAATCATGTACATAACATCCTGCATTACAATTATTCACAAAAGTAACGGAATTGTAGTGACTAATCTGGGGGGGGGTGGCAACTACAGAACACGCAAAGTTTTATGGCAATACTGAAAGTCTATATTTTATCCACATCCATTCCCACCCAATATTCTTTCTTAATGGTTAACTTTATAGTCATATCATTAATGCCGTTAGGTTTTAAAATGATGATTTACAATCTAAATTAAACACTAAATGATATCCCACCTGTTTTATTTGAGCCTAAATGCATTGGACAAATAACCACTTTCACTTTTGTTTTCAATCATGAATACGGTACTGAATTTCTGTATTACTGTACTGAAATATCCCAGCTAGCAATAGATTATTAAAAAACGTTAATATGAACATTGTGCCTTATTACACAATAATGGAATGTTGAATTTGAATGCTAATGGAAACAATCCATAGACATAATTCAATAGATATCTAACTTATTCTCGCATGTCGTATGTCGGCGAGTCATCCAAAACATTGAAGACTAGATTTGATCAACAAAGGAGACCGGGCACATCTCTTTGGTCATAATAATAATAATAATAATATATACATATTTTTATAGCGCAACCCTCAAAAAATAAATGTTCAAGTGCGCTGCATAGAGGAAATGTCCTCAGCCCTCGGTGAACAAATACGTTTTTAACATAGCTTTGAATTCGCCCAAATTTTCTATTTGTCTTATATGGAGGTAAACTGTTCCACAACAGCGGTGCCGCTTTTTGCTGGAAAGCTCGGTCCCCATAAGACTTAAGCCGAGTAGCAGGTACATGTAGAAGCCTCTGTGATGCTGAGAGCGACCTGGTTTGTGTTGCTTAATAAGGTCTTTTGAGGTATGAAGGCGCAAGGCTGTGAAGGCACTTAAAAGTCAAGGTTAATATTTTATACTCAATCCGTTTGGAGATTGGAAGCCAATGAAGAGATTTTAGTACTGGAGAAATGTGTTCATGTTTCTTAGTTCTAGTCAGTAACCTTGCAGCTGTATTTTGAATGCGCTGAAGACGCTGAATTTGAATGGTCGGTAGTCCATAAAGTAAGGAATTCCCATTGTCAAGTCGTGAAGACAGGAATGCGTGGATAACTTTTTCTGTTGCTGCTGTACTAAGAAACCTTCTGGCTTGGCCAATTGATCGGAGTTGGGCATTGCAAGATTTCACTAGTGAGGATATGTGTTGGTTAAGGCACATTGTGTCATCAAAAGTTGCACCTAGATTTCTGGCCGTGCGAGATGATTTGACTGTACAGTCCCCGATCTTAATGCTGTTGATGGATACTTTATGGGCATGTCTGGCTGGTGCAATAATGATCAGCTCGGTTTTGTCATCATTAAGTTTCAATTTGTTGAGTCGCATCCAGGTTCTGATGTCATTCACACATGCCTCCATCCTCCTGAGAGGTTCCTGCTGATTATCAAAGTCAAAGGCCACATAGAGCTGGGTGTCATCAGCATACTGATGTATACTGATGTTATGTTTTTCAGCAATACTATAGACAGGGCACATGTAAATTAAGAATTCGAAAGGTCCCAGTACTGAGCCCTGAGGTACTCCATACACTAGTGGCACTGAATCAGATGACTGTCCCTGGATATGAACACACTGGTAACGATCCATGAGATAAGAATGGAACCAGTCTAGAGCAGGCCCAGTGATTCCGATTCTACTTTGCAGCCTTGACATCAATATGGTATGATCGATGGTGTCAAAGGCTGCAGAAAGGTCAAGAGAACAAGGATGATGACACCTTTTCGGAGTCTAAAATGAAGGAGAATATCATTCTGGATCTTGACCAATGCTGTCTCTGTACTGTGTTTAGGGCGGTAGGCAGACTGAATGGGGCAGAAGAGGTTGTTATTATCCATATGGTTTAAGAGCTGGTGTAGGGCTGCTCTTTCGAGAAGTTTAGATAAAAGCCAGATTGGATACTGGCCGATAATTTTAAGAATGGATTTATCAAGGTTCGCCTTTTTCAAAAATTGGGGTTACCCTAGCATACTTCAGTGCCTGTATCAGGCATAACAAAGTGTTGGGTTTTTTGTGTTTTTTTGTTTCTTTTATTTGTTCTTTGTCCACAGACTACCTACGCAATCTTCTAAGTAAATTATTCTTATCCAATTGGTGATCTAAAATTAAAATAAACAATTTTCCTTAATGACTAATGCTACTTATAATATACTTAACTAAGGATCTTTCATAATACATGGCATGAAACTTTTTACATTTACATTCAATACACAACATGAAATACACTAATTTGAATACAACACCAAGAAGGAAAGCACATGGTATGAAACATATTTTGATATACACTTAAACCAGCTATTAACACACATCAAATGTAATACACACAAGAACTTTCATTAATAATAATATTTGATTTCACAAATAAATATCAAAACACTTAACAAATACTGTGGCATCCTAGGTGGAAAGACAATAGTTATTCCTCTATTTGTGATTGTATTGATTCTATCCTGATACTCCCATCTCCTATCTCTACTTTATGATATGTACATTTGAATCTCCTGTTTCCAACTGACACCACTGGTCACATGACCACTACCTTTGTGATTTTGAAATGAGGTCACAGATTTTTCTACATACTAAATACATAAGCAGTCTTTGTCTCTTCCTACATGAGTATTCTACATACTAATAATGCATTTCAAACAAAGAAACAATAACGCCCTCTACAAATGACTAACTTAAATTAACACAATGTTCTCATTCAACTACAAATTTAACACTCCCCACCTTGAAGGCTCCTCACTAAAATGTGATGACCTTCAACTGTTACATCAGTGATTCAACATTTATTTTTTTTCAATGCACACTTCCAACAAGTAGCTCTCTTCAAACTATACCAGTTTGGATGATACTCAATCATTCGGTCCAATGGGTGCTTGTGTCCTGTGTTGACTGAATCTTGAACAGTGTGTAGGCATACCTTGATTTCTTGATTTCTTGATCATCAACTCGGATCTTCATACTTTTCAAACGAGATACTGGACTCAAATCTTCTTCCAGGAAGGCTGGGCCCTTAGATGAAGATGCAACCATGTTCGATTTCGGTGACTTTCCATTTGCCTTTGGTCCTTTCTTGACTGGTTGTTCATTTTCTTCAGGCTTTTCTGTTTCGTCTGTATTTTCTTGTTTCCTCTCTCCTTTGTTCTGATCAACAGATGATTCTGGAATTTCACTTATAGATTCATCTTCTTGTATGTCACTGATCAATTGGATTAAATTAAAACCATCTCCAACAGAATCAATTTTATCATTTTCGGATTGTGACGTATCATTATTAAAATCATTGATGTCACATTGTTCAATGTTAGCATCAGTGCCATCTTTTTGGGATTCTAAATCGATTCCAGATTTCTCATCAGAGACATTTTTCTTTTCTCCTACATGGTCACCGGCTTTTCCTTCAACAATTCTAATGCCTCCATTTTTAACTTTAACTCTATCTTCTCCTTTGTTGACATTCTCATCCTGACTTTTGCTTCCATCTTCTCCCACTTCCTTCATAGGATTTTCTGTTTTTGACTCTGAATCATCGTAAGCTCCGTCAAGGTATAAATTCACTGACGGTGAATCATCCGATACAGTAATGAGATCAGAACATCCAATACCATTGGGATAATATATCTTTCGATCGTGTTTCCCATATCTTTTGGCATGTGATTTTGTTTTCTTTATCATTTGATTCACCTTCATTTCTCAACCTACCAGTTTGCATCAAGCCACAAAAGTTCAAACCTGCATTGATACTCCCATGCAAGGACCACCCTAGCACAGTCCTCACAGCAAACGGTTCATTTACTCTGCCTTTCTTAACTTCTAACGGAAGCAATGCTTCCGCGTTGTCCTGACCTATAAGGACGTCAACCTCTCTCAGGTCACGTCGCAAAGACACTTCCTTCAAATGATCAAACCCTTGCACATCAAAATCTTGACCATTGACCGGTATATCATCTATCACATACACATTTTTTAAGATAATTTTACCTCCACCACTGCTACCTTCTACACACAAGATTGGTATGATGTTGGTTGTTTTTGACACATTACGATTGCTCAAAGTGCTTAACTCATAATTAACAGGTTGGCCCTTGACTCCTAAACTACTTGCTAATTTTTTGGTACAAAATGTAGTTGTTGAACCAGTGTCTAACATAGCACAGGTCTCAATCATATTATTTATTTTCACAGGCACTAACGGCACCCATGATTTTGAAGCAGTGCTGGTCGAAGCACTCAAGTGTGACTTTACGCCAACTTTGCTGGCATGAAGGAGGCGACTATGCTTCAAGTCGCACCCATCGATGCCACACCTACTGGTCTTAAAGCACTTATTCGTTGCATGATTGCTCATTAAACAGTTTTCACAGAGATGTTTATCAGTTACTATGCTCAGTCTTTGAGAAGCTTCTAGGTTTTTGAATGATGGACATGTAAACAGTTTATGATCACCTCCGCAAACAACACACTGGGAGCTATCCTGTATTTGACTCGTTGCGAATGATGAGCTCCTTCTTGCACTCCCATTAGACTGGTTGATTGATGAAGTTGCTGTGGTTTGTTGCTTGTAGTTCAGGACCCCATGTTCGCCATACACAGGATCCGAATCATATTCTGTTTCTTGTTGGATGAACTCCACGAGATTTTTGAACGTGGGATATCGGCCCTTTTCTCTTCTCGTGTCCATCGCAATCTTACGCAACTTCGTCTTCCTGAAAGGTTGCAGCCTATCGATGATTGAGGCAATGAGATGCTGTGAGCGAAGCTCCTCTACCTCGTTCATTTGTAGCAACATCATCTGGCATTTATTCAGCTCATTGTAAAGTGATTCGAGGTCAGCAGAAGTCCTCACTGCTCCTCCGCCCCGAAGAGATGATTGGAGCCTCTCTGATATCAAGAGCTCATTGCCATATTTTTCTTTCAGCACCTTCCTAGCAAGTTGGTACCCTTCTGTACCGCCTAGCAAAACATATGGTTGGATCGTTTCCTTCACTGCACCCTTGGTGTATTGGATTAATTGAGCCAGCTTTGCAGAATCATCCCTCGTTCTTTTGTCCACTATGTTATCGAACATTGTCATGAAACTATGGTATAGCATAGGATCCCCATCATACGCTGCTAACTCCACTTTGGGCATGGTCAATGCCTCCACAAGGGCTCTGGAGGACTCATCCATGGATGTAGCTGAAACACTACTGGCCCTGCTTGAAGAGGATACCAGACTGTCAGCTCTCTCACATGCTTCATCTTTCTTTTCTCTCACTTCCTCCAGGTATGCATCGCTCTCTTCTATGGCTTCAACGTCTTCAAGCTTTTGGTGGATCTTGTCATGGACCTCTTCCAATTCATTAAACTTTTGCTTTATTTCTGCAATTACTCTCGTCACTTCTTCTTTGTTCTCATCTGATATTAAACTTCTAATTTTTCCACACTGTCTAGTTACGGCTGACTTGAGCTTGGCCCTTTGCACCTTAAGAGCCTTGTTTTCCTCTTCTCCTGCCATCTCACTTTACTCTTTGTATTCACTGTATTACTTCTCACTTTCACTCTCACTTCTGTTTGATTCAGCAATGATTATCACTTTGGCGCTAGTATTTATCACTGTTGTCTCCCCACCATCAGGCATAACAAAGTGTTGGGTTTTTTGTGTTTTTTTTGTTTCTTTTATTTGTTCTTTGTCCACAGACTACCTACGCAATCTTCTAAGTAAATTATTCTTATCCAATTGGTGATCTAAAATTAAAATAAACAATTTTCCTTAATGACTAATGCTACTTATAATATACTTAACTAAGGATCTTTCATAATACATGGCATGAAACTTTTTACATTTACATTCAATACACAACATGAAATACACTAATTTGAATACAACACCAAGAAGGAAAGCACATGGTATGAAACATATTTTGATATACACTTAAACCAGCTATTAACACACATCAAATGTAATACACACAAGAACTTTCATTAATAATAATATTTGATTTCACAAATAAATATCAAAACACTTACAAATACTGTGGCATCCTTAGTGGAAAGACAATAGTTATTCCTCTATTTGTGATTGTATTGATTCTATCCTGATACTCCCATCTCCTATCTCTACTTTATGATATGTACATTTGAATCTCCTGTTTCCAACTGACACCACTGGTCACATGACCACTACCTTTTGTGATTTTGAAATGAGGTCACAGAATTTTCTACATACTAAATACATAAGCAGTCTTTGTCTGCTTCTGCTTCTGCTGATACTGTTTCTTATGCTGCTTACGTTGCTACTGCTGCTTTACACACATATCGTCACTTGTATTCTATATTACTAAACAATACTGGACTACATCCGTAACAGAATGTTGTATCAACATTTTGTCATCATATTATATAGAGTAGCCATCAGAGCACTGCGCTTAGTTTAACGACTTACGTATCTAAGGAATTGCCTGTGTTGTCATAATTAACATTAGATTATGACTGGTTAAAAATCACATAACTCCGTTTTAAGCTCAGAGAATGATCAGCTTCTATAGCTGGCTATAGATGCTGGTATGGGTGCTGGCATCCAAAGATCTTTAAAACCAAACTTTAACCTACATAATTATCCGAAAGATGAAACATAATCCAAATACCTTACATATATTCAATTTACTCACAAAAAACTGGTTTGTAGCTCTCACAAAAACTGCTTATAACAGCGTACCACGACTTTTGTAATTTTGGCCAGTTATGTGGTTTTAAAAGCATGGGATTAGTGTCATCTGTTTTGTATCAAGTTTGAGATACATTCTCATTCATATTTTGCATGAATTACGTCTTTATAGCCACTATATTATTCGTTTTCATCAGATGACCTCAATTTTGAAGGTGGGTGGTCATGTATTGCAGACTTAGCAGCAGAAACCAGCCCATGTGAGTGGAAATAAATCGCATCAGTATGTGCCAGAAGTATTTTATAGTGCATGGATGACAAAAATTGTGCTTAGAAATGATTTTTAGCCCGTTTACAGTGGAAAATCCAAACCGCCCGATTTCGAAAGTAAACATTTTCCTCACGAGAACTCTTGATTTCCTCACAAGCTCTGCTTATACCTCACAAAAACTGGAGATTGATTGAACACCAAAATAGTGGAACTTAAAAAATATTGTTTCTAGAGGTCAATATGTGTTGATTATTATAATAATCTTGATAAATGTACAATGGATATTGATTATAAACGGAAGGTAAGTTACTTGTCACTTATAAGTCCAGAAATATGCCAAAAACGTTTGATACTTGTTTGTTTCTCGCATTATCGCCAATGTTATGGTCTATCAGAATAGTTATGGGTCACCACCCGGATATCTGGACGCCCGCTAATTCGGACATCATCAAGGTCCCGAGGGTCCGGATAAGCGGACCTGTACCCCTAATTGGGATCGACTTATACGATTATGTAACTGGAGTGATTCAATGTGATTCTCAGCATGCCTCTTTGACCACACGGGTATGCGCTATTATTCATTATTACACTAAAATACATTTGAACCTTCCTTATGTGGAGACCTTCGGGAGAATTGAAAAGTTTTCACATAAGACAGGTCCCACATAAAGCCGTGGGTCGCATTGCCAAGAGTCTCGTATGTGCATGATTGACTCACAAAAAGTTGTGCGAACATGTTCTTCAACAATTTAGGCAATTTTACGTGATGAATAATCATAAATGGACAGGGCATAAACATGATAAAAGTACTGACAGGTCGTGCACAAAACAGTTCAAGTCCTGGGGCCACTTTCACCAAAAACGCATCGCAAACCATTTGATTGAGTTTTTGCGACAATTGCAAACATGTTTTAGCTTGGGTTTCATGAACCACGGTGCTGATTATACGACGCTATGTAATATGTCTTGTTTTGTTGTAAACAGCGTTACATGAATACGCAAGGATAGGTCACAAACCCAGCAATTTTCTCGTTAAGTTTCCACCTACATACATAACGATAATGTCGCGTCCAAGGACACAATCATCTCCTTTGCGATGAGAAACTTAGCAATAGGTATTTTTGCTTGCAAAAGTGAGATGTGTTTTCAAGGAACAGATTTTCGTGAAACCAAAATATGTGATGTAATTCATTTTACATGCGATTTAAGCCTTATGTGATTTCAAATCAATTGCAAACAGGTTGGTGAAAGTGGGCCTGGAATCTCATAAAAGCACAACTAAAATTAACATTTTGAAATAATGCTAATTGGTTTTGCATACTCACCGACGCCTAGAAAGGGTCCCGCAAGTACAACGGATATTCCAAAAAACAATTCCTGCTAATATGGTAAAGAAGTGGTCACCGCAGCACCCCTGCATGAATATTGATTGACATATATGTATAATCTGCAAGTTCATCTTACAAACTAAGAAAATAATAAAATACTACTTACTACAATGTCCAAATTGTTATAGATAAAGGATAAATCTATCAAATGACATACTGTTACAGTAGGAAACATAACAATAGATGGGGATTTACTTTTAGGGGCCTATCCCCTGCTGAGCCAACAAGACAATAATATGATTTTAGCAAAGTCTAAAGAATAGATAATCACGAGTCACAAAAAAGATTTTATTAAACATGTAACAATGCACATGTAGTATTATTCATTGTAATTATTACTGCTATCATCACTATTACTACTAATGGTACCATTGACCAATTGTACAACTATTACCATTATTATACATTGTTATTATTAACTACAAACGTTAGTTACATATATTATATATTATATCAGGAGGAACACTGTACAATTTGATATCTTTCATGTGACGTATGACGCATGGATCGTGGACCCAAAATATTGAGCAAATGGCCGGGATACGACGATACATCTTAGTTTGTTACTGAATCCCATCAAGAAACATTGAATTTTGAGGTGTATTCTCACTAAGAAATGCTCATTGTTGTCATACCAAACCCGGATGTATCAATATCAGAGCCATGAAGTTTACTTACATCTTACATTATATGCTACTAAAAGCCAATCTGGCAATACGCTATATAGTAGAGTTCCTAGATCAGTCAATTGTTCACTTTAATGAAGAGTTTACAAAACTTTGCATGATTGGTGGTTGGTATGAGGGTTCAAAATTAAGCTTGGGAGCCACCTGAATTTTGACCTTTAAAGGGGTCAAATCAGGGGTCAAAGGGTAAAAAAAATGATAAAATTGCATTTATCTCATTTAATATTGAATTTAGGAACAAAACTTGTATTGACCTTAGATACATTGTAGGAACTTGGGTATGTAGATTTCAAAGACTGGGGCTGGCAAAAGCAATCAGGATACTGGTTGTCATATTGGACAGATTTACCTGAAGTAAGTGCTACATGTATGGCACTGCTAAAATGTAAATGTAATAACAAATGTTCAATTTCATGCTCATGTAAAACGAAAGGTTTATTATACACAGGATACTGCAACTGTAGAGACAGATGGAAGGCTTCCTTGAGGCTGTGTGAGTGCATTTGATCTAAATATTGAAAGATGTCCTTTGTATATGTTGGCAAAGACAATTATCATTTACTTTAATTATTTTTGAAATCTTTTATAATTCAAAATACCTAATATTTACTTATTAATTATTAGACCCCGCACGCACACGGCATGGGAAATCAGCCTTGCGTACTTTGGGCTAAATATCTTTAATATTGTAATATTTATAATAAAGTAACAACAATAAATAATTCATAAATACTCTTAGAATATGTTCTATGAATATGAATACTAAATGTCGCTTTTAATGTTCTTTATTTCTATTAGATACAATAAAAACAGTGATTTTTCTTAATTTGACCTACTTATTTGACCTAGAAAGAAAGGTCATAGGTCAAATACAATTTGATATTTGAAATCTACATACCCAAGTTCCTACCTAAAGGTCAATACAAGTTTTGTTCCTAAATTCAATATTAAATGAGATAAATGCAATTTTATTATTTTTTACCCTTTGACCCCTGATTTGACCCCCTTTAAAAGGTCATAATTCAGGTGGCTCCCAAGCTTAATTTTGAACCCTCATACCAACCACCAATCATGCAAAGTTTGTAAACTCTTCATGAAAGTGAACAATTAAGTTATATTTGCATTGGCTGGGTTCCCCACTAATATCCATTGTTTTAAAGATTTCATGATCACATTGTCAACAAGCTAAGCATCTAGACCATTTCTGAATTATTGAGTTACCTCAAATATACCATTTCGGCTTGTTCCGAAGCTAATTTAGGCCAATTTGATGGGGATATAAAAAGCAACAGTGTGTAGAAGTCTATTGATAAAAACATTTTTCTTACTTCAATGTCACAATATTTTTCCCAGCTGAGCAACTAAAAATTTTAAAAGTTGCTGAAGAGTTTGTTCATGAAACATAGTCTAAAAATTGGTGAACTGTAGTTACGCATAGACGAGCTTCCTGTACATATAGTATATTATAGTTACATGTAATCATTGGAAAGCATTGCTTCTGATCTATCTAATCAAAAAATAATCAGTAGGTTACTTTATAAAGTTATTGATAATATTGATAAATTTGAAGTAATACAACATTGTCACATATAATTTATTGTCATACACTACTTGTGTATTGTGTATTGATTACAATGTCAAAACAAATTTTGCTCTACAAGGGCAATCAGTAAATGTACTAACTTCCAAATGCCTAGCACTTTAGTGAAATTGGCAATAACTACAATATTTTTGGGAATTAAACACATATTCTACCACATCGTAGTAGACTTGGAGTTGGAGTTGTCTTTTTTTACACAAAAATTGCCCTCTTTTTTCAAACAACTTTTCATACAGAAGGACTGCCCATCATCATAATGCGATGCGGTTATTTCAAGACAAGCATACAAACAACTTCTAATGATGTAAATTGTATGGAAAATAAGCACCAGTATTAATGTAATTTCACTGTCAATTGAAAGAACAATTTTTTGGGCTTCGGCAATCCATTTTATGCAACTAAATTACATTGCCAAACACTCACAATTGTATGAAAATTGATCCGACATATCAAGTACCATTTTGAAGGGAATCAATCACCTACAATTTTTCATTGATAAGAATAAGGTACAAATATTTTAAATTACGTCATTAGGAAAAAGACCACAAAGAAACAGTTTTGAAATCTTACATGAATATCACAACAACGCACTTCATCTTTTTGAAAAGGCTAGTTTGAAGGTAGTCAACTGTAACCCTAGAAAAATAACAAAATGCTATTTAATTTAATTTAATTTAAGCTAAATTCACGTCTTTTGGTCTTTGGGATGATTCGCAAAATTAAAAGGTAGTTCAACATTGAGCCGACGGCGGCTCCCCAGCCAACTCACTGTGGGTAGGCTAGGGGGAGCCGACATTTTCTGCCCCTAGCTTACCCTCAGTGTGTAAGCTAGGGAGCCGACGGAAATATCTATAATAGTAGTGTATTAGCTTACCACTTTAATAAGAAATGTATGAAGATTACATTTTCCTGTTATCCTATATTGAATGTTTTGGTTACAATATAGTCAACTACTTTTTATGCATATTGATATTTGAATGAAAGATAAATTTTGATCATTCATACAGCTAAAGATGGTTATGTGGAAAGCCTAATTCGAGTAGTACTAATAAATTTCTTTCAATGAAATTGTATTTAGTACATAAGTTTATGTCAGAAGTATTCATATAGTTGAATTCAAGCACTATGACTACATTTTGTTTTGTCCAGTGCACATTAACTAAATTGATTAAAGATAACTTTGGTTCATTAATTTCTTAACCAGTTAATCAGTCAGGTTATTTGTTTGCTGAGCACATTTTATTTGCATAGAACTTATAAAGTGTTGCAAATATAGGACTTCCAAGAAAACAAACAAAATCAAGTAAGCAAACATCTTTTTGCAAGAAAACTGTATGTTGATTTTGGTAGAAAAGAAAAAATACTTTTGATGAAATTGCTTGACAATATCATACCATTGAAAGTTTTATTCACTGTTACATCCATATTAGTATGAACAAGATGAACTATATGTATTATAAGTATCATCTGAAATATGAAATTTTTGTATGTAATGATTTTTAATGTCAATATTCAATGAAGTATTAAAAAGATATACTGTTTTTTGTTACAACTGAACTGACACTTCTTGTATATAAGATATATTATATATATTGTTATATATTCCCAGTTTATCCGTATTGTTATATAATTATATGTACATATATTCCCAGTAAAGAAATCATTCTCAGCAAGCAAACAACTTAATTGGTCAACTGGTAAAGACATTCACCTAATTGACTTCTATTCAATTTAGTTACTGTGGACAAAACAACAAAGTCATAGTGCTTGAATTTAATTACATGAATACTGCAGACTTTTCCAGACTAAGTACCCATTTCATTAGAAGAAATATCTGAGGAATACATACTCAAATTAATAGGCTCATTTAAAAAAAATCATTGTTTTGTGCAAATATCATGTAATATATAAAAATAACCATTATGATGTAACTAAATCATTCAATATAGGATAACAGGAAGATATAATCATCATATATTTTTCTTAAAGTGGCAAGCCTCTACACAAAATGTATGCATAGTGTTTGAACCATCAATTATATATGAATACTTCTGACATATACATTTTTAACGAAGTACATGTTAATTGAAATAGATTTATTAGGCCTACTCAATTTTGGCTCTCAATATAACCATCTTTAATATTTTATCATGAAAATAAATATGCATGCATAAAAAGTGATTGTCTATGTTGTCCCAGAACATTCAATATACAGTATTCCACTTCATTCAAACGCCCAGGGCGTTTGAGTTCAAAATCAATCAAATTCGGGGGGTGGGCGGATAAACGGGTGGGCAAAAGAAGCATGAAATGTTTAGACCAGAAGGGATGCTTTGCTTGGAGATTGGTAGTAACCACCAACAGTCGTTTATCGCTTTCAGCGTGTAGATTTTCCTATGATTCTGGGTGTCATATCGATTGTCGTGGTATTAGTCAATTGTAGTTCTCAAATATATAATTGTATAATCCGTTAGAAACATAATCCTAATAATCTGTTACGAATGCTTCTCGGAAAATCAAAATAACTTACTTATTTATGAAATCAAAAAATGCACATGAAGTTTTCGTCTCATTGCATGCTCAGTTATTTAAATGTCCGCGCTGTTGCAAAAAATCGAAAACAAAAATATTCGATGAATCGTCGCTTATCACACCATTTCCATGAGTAATTTAATGTTTGCAAAAAATATTATGAAAAAAAAATGAGAATTGGGCGTTTGAGTTGAAATCTACCAAAATAGTGGGCACAAACGAGGAGGAATGAGTAGGTATGGTAGGATATCAGGGAAAATGTAATCTTCATGTATACATGTCTTTACTTCAAGTGTTAAAATATACACTAATGTTATGAATGTTTTCAAAGTCGGCTCTCTAGCTTATACACTGAGGGTGAGCTGGGGAGGCAGAGAAATCATGGCGGCTCCCTAGCTAACC
>JAGTTF010000544.1:0-18537 GCA_019095985.1 Streblospio benedicti
GTTGTAAACATGTCTGTGCTAGGGTTGGAATGTGCTGCATGCTCCCAGGGGAGTTGAGAAAGATATAAGCGTGATAAAAATCCCAATGACCTGGTGTGAATTTTAAGTCACTTGTAGGTGAAATGTAACTATAAATAAGCACATTTATATTTATTTTACCCTGGTCGCCGATGGAGATTTGCTGAAAAAATTTGCTGTATTGTAAAAAATTCTTTATTCAACATAAATTAGAACAATGATTTTCGTATTTCTTTTTTTCGGTGGGTTTATTTACATGTATTTTTTTCTTTTTCTTTTTTGAAATGTTCTACAAAAAAGTTCTACAAATTTTTTATGCAAATACTAAGTATACAAAGTGTGAAAAAACCAATAGACAAATGTACGATAAAGGTTATCTCAGTAACATAAACAAATCTTTATTCAATGAAATTTAGAAAAAACGATTTTTGTATTTCTTTTTTCGATGTATTTATTTACATGTATTTTCTTTCTCATTCAAAAAAGTTTTACTTGTACATATATTTCATGCAAACACCAAATATACAAAATGTAAAAATTAACAATAAACAAATGTACAATAATGATTATCTAGGTAACATAAGCCTAAGATAAATATTGATATTTTCCTGTTCATTTGTTAGCGACTTCTTGGTTAATTGGCATGCGATGCACAAATCAAAACTTGCATTTTTCATCCAATAACGTGGGAGGTGAAATAAGTAATACAGTAGAACGCCGTTATCGCAACATTGCTTATCTTTAACTTTCTTATAAAATTGCTGGATCTTAGACAGCCAAGAATTTCCTCTTTCATATGACATCCCCGAAATTAGAATTAAACAAGTTCATGTCATTAATAGTAATTAAAAAATTTGAAGTAAGAAATGTGTTCTATGGACTAAAACATCGTATTTTAAACACGCAAGTATCAAAACAATAATAATCTCAAGGTGGAATAAAAATTTGGCATATTTAGAAAATCCTGAGTCAGATTCGTAACCAGAAGGTCTTGAGTTTGAGTCCCTGTTAGTTCTGGTGATGCATGTTGATCAAATACATCCCTAACTGGTTGCACCCTCGTGGGGGCTTAATATGATTTAGGCGGGTGTGCCATTTTGAGTTCGGGAACATCACCAAAAAAATATAGTAAGATTTGCAAAAAGCATACCCAAAAATATAGTAAAATTCATTCAAAGAATACCTATAAATATAATAAACAAAAAGTTCATCCATAACAATATACTACAGAACTACATAAAGCAATCATGGTTTCCTTGCAGTACAGCAGTATTGTATTGTATTGTATAAAAAATTCTTTATTCAATGTAAATAAGAAAAAACAATTTTCATATTTCTTTTTTCGGTGTGTTTATTTACATGTATTTTTTCTTATCTTTTTTCAAATGATCTTCAGAAAGATCTACCATTTTTTTCATGCAAATACCAAATATACAAAATGCAAAAAACAAATACAAATGTACGAAAAAGATTATCTAACTAACATAAACCTAAGACAAATACTGTATTTTTTTTTATCTTTTTTCAAATGATCTACAGAAAGATCTACCATTTTTTCATGCAAATACCAAATATACAAAATGCAAAAAACAAAAACAAATGTACGAAAAAGATTATCTAACTAACATAAACCTAAGACAAATACTGTATTTTTTCTTATCTTTTTTCAAATGATCTACAGAAAGATCTACCATTTTTTCATGCAAATACCAAATATACAAAATGCAAAAAACAAAAACAAATGTACGAAAAAGATTATCTAACTAACATAAACCTAAGACAAATACTGTATTTTTATTTCTTTTTTTATAAATGTTCTACAAAAAAGTTCTACAATTTTTTCATGCAAACACCAAATATACAAAATGTAAAAAAAAAACAATAAAAACAATAGACAAATGTTTGAAAAAGCTTATCTAAGTAACATAAACCTAAGAAAAATACAGTTCGAAATATACACAATATTGTACAGTTTATGGAGAATCACAGCTGTCTCTTAATGAAGACTCGAGACTGTGAAAAATGGTACAGGCGGTCACTGACCCCTACAGGCGGTCACTCCCTGACCAGTCCACTTCATACAGGTGGTCACTCCCTCAACTGACCAGTCCACTTCATACAGGGGGTCAATCCCTCAACTGACCAGTCCACTTCATACACAATCAACATCCAACTTTCAATCTTCCTACCCTCCTCTCATTGTTTCTTAACAGTCAGATGCTAAAATCCAAAAACAGCTAACAACAATGATGTTGAGTAATATATACTTCATATTACATTCACCTATCACTACTACAATACTCTAAAACTATTCACTTTTCTTAGTTTCAGCACGTGAACCATACTAAAAAATATGTACGATTAAGCTACTGACCTATGCAGTGTAAATGATGTGTACTTAATCCAATTTTGCAACAGTTAAATTATAAAATTATACATCAGAAAAGAAATAACTTTTCAAAATCCTAATAGTTCGTAGACGCACAACGTTAGTCTCGATCATCCAGAATCTTGTGTGGTTGGATATCATAACCAGCCTGTGTGTCCGAGGCTACACAACGTTATCCGGGGTAAATGTCAAATTATATTCATGGAAACTAAATTAACAATGTTTATACATTGTAAAATATGTTTAGTACAATGACTTTTGACAATAAAATATTTATCATACTTGTTGTTTGTTATTTGTTAAAAAATCGTTATCATTCACATTTGTACAAAAAAAAATCAGCGCACCTGCCAGAGAACCTGCGGGAAACGATAATTTTCAATGGAATCTTCATATTTTCCCATATTGACATGGTAAATGATACAATGTAACTTATATATAGTTCTAGATATCATTATATTAGTAATAATATTCATTAGAAGGAAAATCATCTGTAATGTAGATCTACAATTAGCTTGAGCATTACAAAAATTACACCAAGCTTGATTACCGTAGTTCCTTGAATACCCGCATGTTATTTGAATGGGCGTATTTGAATACCAGCCAAGAGATCTAGATCTGTTATTGGCTTGGAGCTGCCATTTATTATAGACCGACGGGGGGGGGGTCTGTGGGCCCAAAATAAACATCCTACAATGATTTAAATTTCTCATACCCCCTCCGCCATGGACCACGGTAAATGATAATTCATTTGGCCAATGGAATGGATGTTTATTCAGAATTTTTTTCTGTGGTAAAATAACATATTGGGGAATGTTTTATATGGATTAAAGCAAACAAAATATACATAAATTTCCTTGTTAACTTTCCTTCTTATTTAAAATGTTTTTGTAATGTCAACATCTTCATTTGCTTCAGGTTCAATTCCAACTATGAGACAGATTTGACAAAAGACAATAAAGGAGAGAGATATGAATTTCATCAATTGTATGCTGAGTTATCAGCAGAGTGTAACAAATATCTTGTGAAACCAATTGCATCTGGATGGTTTGGAAAATTCATGTCTCGTTACTTCTCTTCGATCCCAAGCAAACGTTGTAGAAGCAAATCCGATTGGCAAAAGTTCACTCATGCTTATGAAGGATTGGCTAAGAGGACTGAATCGATTATTTATACGGATCTCGGTTCCTTCAGTAATCACCTTAGAACAGGACAGTTCATTATGGAACATACTACAGAACACATAATTATTGGTTACAAGACTAAATTTATATGTCATGATATGCCGGTTATCTTTGAGACCAAAGTCACATCATCACTGCTCGTATCAATTAATATCATGTCAAAATTTGTAGATTTGAGGTCGGTTTTTATTGCGGAAAAATTGCCCCAACTTAACTCAAATGCCATAACAGGCCTATTGAAGAGTATAACTCAATTGGAATTTTGCATGGGTGCAAATCCAGAAAATTTAGACCACCAGCCTCGTAACAGTAAACAGTTTGAGTGGACAGATGCTAATGGAGTATCCAGTAAGCATGTAAAAGCTCAAAAATGCTGTGTCATACTTCCTGTTTTACATTATGGTACAAGTTGTAGACAATGTCAGTTGAGTTTTAACTGTTTATCTAAAAAACGGCCCATCGAAGATTGTTCACCAGAACAATCATCAACCCCAATTCAACCAACGCCTGTGGAGACCATGACCCTAGGTGATGAACCAAGGCTATCTTCACAACAACCATCAACCCCAATACAACCAAAGGCTGCGGAAACCTCCACCCCAGTTAGCCAACCCCGGGCACTTTCTGCAGATGCCTGTGTGGGTACAACACCATTAAAGAACCCTGAGACTGTATTGTTGAAGTTTTTCCCACAATTATCTTCCCATCAAAAGCTTCTGGCAAATCTAACACAACAGATAACGTTAGCTGAAATTCAAGATGCTAGAGGTAGACGTTATGATAAGGAGCTTATCAGCATGGCATTGACACTGTGGGTCAGGAGTCCAAAAAATTACTCAGAACTTCTACATTCAGGCTTTCTCTTTCCATCCCCAAGATTATTATCTCTGTATAAGAATTGTGTAAGTCAAACTGCGGGCATAAATAGAGATATGCTGAGATGGATGAGCAAAGAGGCAGAAGCTCGTTCACTTTCAAAAGCAGGGTATGTAGGTGGTTTAGCATTGGATGAAATGAATATTCAGAAAGACTTACAGATTGTTTCAAAAGGAGGTGAATGGCAATTAGTGGGACTGCCTGACTTGGGGAAGGGTAGTAATGCTATGGCAAAAATGTCAAAGAACAAAAGTGAAGCAAAACTAGCAGATCATGTTTTGCAATTTTTGTTTCATGGCATTACTGGCTTTCGAATGCCTTTTGCGTGTTATCCTACAAATCAAGCCAATGCTGCAGATTTGTACCTTACTGTGTGGGATGCTATTAGCTGTCTTGATGACTGGGAGTTCAAGGTTGAGTACCTAAGTATAGATGGCTCATCAAATAACAGAGCTTTTGTGAAAATGTTGTTTAGTGGAAATCCACTTGATCATGATCTGACGGTTGTGAATCGTGCTGACAGATCGCAAAAGGTAACGATTATTCCGGATCCCTCTCATGTAATCAAAAAAATTCGCAATTCTGTGTACAATAGTGGCGATAAGGCAAAAGACAAAAGATTCACACGAACCATGGTCAAAGACGGCAAAAAAATTGTGTGGCAACACTGGATTGACGCGTATGAATGGGGCCAAGATCGAGAGGTGAATCCGGTGGCTCCACATCCCAAAATTACAAAGGAGATGGTGTATCTCACTGATCAAGCGAAAATGAGAAACTACTTCTCGGAACAGTGTTTGAATGATGACATGCTTGTGCTGATGAAGCATTACCAGCAATCACTGGAGACAGTCAAAGCTGTTGAACTAAATTCATCAGTGAAATTCCTGGAACAAACAGCGATCATTGTACGGAATTTCAAGGACGCCCGCCCAATAACAACACAAACAGATACGCGTTTACAAGCCAATAGGCAAGTGTTTAACTGGTTTCAATCTTGGGAGAAAGAAAGTGCTAACTCAAACGAACTAATGTCTGCAGAGTGTAGGGAAGATTTGATGTGGATGATTGTCGGTTTTGAGGTGTTTACGTGCAGGATGATTTCAAATCAAATTCCAGTACCCCCTTGTGACATTAACAGTGACGTAATTGAAAACTTCTTCTGCTCTCAACGTGGTATAAGAGGAGGGAGTAAAACAAATCCTCCAATGCACAGCTATTTGTATAACGTTAACAGTATAGTGCTTGGACAACAAACCTTGTCTACCAAGTCAAACACTGGTGGTAGAGGTAATGCTGCAATGCCTTACAAATTTACCACCCCATGTGCTCTGCCAACCAAAAAAAAGAAAAATAGACGACTGGATTATGATGATGTTTAAATAGGACAACTTGTTTGAAAAATAATGTATAGGAAAAGTTGATTATAATTATGCTTAGGGCATTGTAAGTGAACAATATTTGATTGAGAAACAAATCTTATTACAATGCATAGATATTTATTTACAATACATCAAATAGATTTCAATTTATGACATTATATTTGCAGTTTGCTGTGAAATCGTAACAATCTCAACTGAGATATTGTGGTACTGAATAAGTATTTTAATTAAGTGAACTATTAATAAAAACTGAGTAAAATGAAATAAAAACAATGACTAGTTAATTCATCTAAATCTATCAAATACTGTAAAACTAGAAATGTTTGCGTGTGATATAATTAGCAAATTTTGTGGGAACGTGTAAAAATGTAAACTAAAATAGTCAGCAAACATTAATAGCCTCTGTAAAGTAGGTCCAGGATGGAACAAAATCGCAAATTTAATATTCACAAAACATTCTAGTTCTACAGTATGTTTAACAGTAAACAGAATAAATAGTATAATATGTAAGTTTTACAGTAATGTCTAGCATAATGGACAAGTCCAGTGACTTTCAAGAGCCTTAAAATAGTCATCATCATTTTCTAATTCTGCGCATATTCTACAAATAAATTGGCCGCAGTTGTCATTGTCGCATCCAACCCACATCTTATCATCTTCTCTTACCAAGGAACAAATTGGGCAAAGATATTCGTCTTCTTTTTTCCTACGTCTTTTTGGTGCCGGACCTTCTAAAGGATCATCAATTTCTGGATTTTTCATTTCACTGCTGCTCTTGACAGCAGTGTTCAGTTCATCTATAAGGATGGCTTTTGTTTTTTTACTACTACTAATGGCATACATTTTGCATAATTTTTGCAAATTACCCTTTGAAAAAGTTGATAACAACTTTTTACCCTGTATTTTTAAGGCGTTATGTGATTCTGTTTTTCCAATGCTTTGATCTTTCATAATGTCTTCAAAAGAAAACTTTGGTAGCCCTTTGGTGTCATCTTTTTTCGAACCTCCTCTTTTGTTCCACACAGCTTTTCTTATTTCCAAAGTTTTAGTGTCACGCAATTCCCCTATTCTATCTTTTCTATACTGATTTGCTCGCACATGAAAATAGGGCAAGACAGCCGCCTCCATCATTTCCATGACTAAATCTTTCTTTTCATTTGGAAATAAGGCTGACCATGTTCTTACCAACTCCTTACTTTTCCATATATTTCTTTCAGCTTGAACAAGGACATTTGACCCTAATTCCCCTAATGATTTGATACTGAGATTTCTTCCAATTTCTTTGTCCAGCTGTAAATAAAAGGAAAATACCTCATCTGACACATGGGTAAGACCCTGTCTGTGATTCTGTTTTCTCACTATTGTTTGTAGGGATTCAACATCATTGGAAACCTCCATTATTTCATTTTGGGAGGGCGTGTGCTGTTTAAGCGCTTCAATTTTACTTCTTGCATGCATTACTCGTGCTCTGTCTCTTCTTTTGTGAATGTTAGCCATAACAAAAGTGCTGAGTTTGTATTTTAACTTTGCAATGCACATTCCGGCTAGATACCTCACTCCGGCCCTTGAAATGTCTGAAATGTCTGTTGATTGTTCATTATCTGCTATAGTTTCAGGTCGACTACCTTTCTCACACAGCTCAAGAAACATCTCTTGACCTTTCCGAAACAGTTTATCCGCAAGTTGTCTTTTAGTTATGTTATCAAATTGGGAAAGGTTTGCTACTAAAAGGGAATATTCTTGCGAATCTTCATATTTGGCATTTTTTTTCAGGAATTCAACAAAATCTTTACTTTCCAGCTTACCTCTTCCTTTATTTTCTAAAGCTTGATAGTGGTCACGAAATTTACCCCAGCATTCCCCCATAAATGTGTAAAATGCCCTATCACTGATAGTTTTGTCACAAGCATCTAATTTTTCTTGCGTACGTGTTTCTCTTAGATTAAAACGTTCTTGAACATCTCGCCTTATGGCATCATAAACTAAATTATTCGCTTCGGCCTCCATATCTGCCTGTAACACATCGCCAAGATTTTCATCAGACTCTGTCTCCTCAAAGTAATCTTCATTTTCATCTTCAGCCTCCACAAATGTAGTATTTATAGGGTAATCAATGATAATATCATCCTCAAATTCAATTTGCCTACAACAACTAAAATCACTTTGCAATAATGCTGGTTCTCCCTCATGCATCTCCACTCTTTCATAAAATAATTTTACCTCCTGGTCTTGCTTCACAACTAAATTGCAGTTAAAATTGGTTATGCGGAGACCTTGGCGTGATGTAGCCCTGCCTACTGCTGTAGCCAGCTGCCCAGGCTTGTTTGCAAAAGAGCAATCTACAACAACAGAATTTAAGGACATGCCTTGTGCTTTGTGCATAGTTAGAGCATAGGCCAATGTAAGCGGTAACTGCTTCCTTGTAGCAACATCCATGCCCTCCTCCCTTGAAAATACAGTAAATGTGTATGGTGTTATTTTTACTTGGCCCACATCTTTAAATGTCACAAGGACATGATCATCAAGGAGTTCATCGACAACACCAAAAGTTCCATTAACAAGTATTGGGCTTATGTTTACAGTTAGCATTACTTTGGCATGTTGTTTAAGAACAAGATTCTTTTTGGCTCTGAGTCCAAACGAATTCAAGCGTCTTTTATCCCCAGTATCTGTGGATGTGTAGCACCTCTCAACACCAGGCATATCATAAAGGAAATCATAATTTTTCAGTTCTACATCATAGTTTCTTGCGAATAGGTATATGGGTTGTTGATCACTTGGAAGTGGCCTTGCCAATGAATGCAAAAGGTCTGTACTTACTCTAGAAACAACCCCTAATGACAATTCATTTATACATTGTAACAATTCGGGATCTTGCACACGTAAAACGTCTTTTAGCACTATCGTATGGCTAATGGCAGCATTCCAAAATGGAGATGTGAAACAAAAATGGCCAGGGTCATACATGCTTGGAACAGGCTTCAATTGGTTAAAATCCCCACACAAAATAAGTTGAATCCCACCAAAAACATGTTTACTGTTTCTCAATGTTCTACATATGCACTCCAATTGATCAAATACGTCACGTGAAATCATGGAAATTTCGTCAACAACCAAGACATCAACAGTCAATATGTTTTCCTTGCATGATTTAAAAGATATGTCATCTTCGATAAGTTTTAAAAGCTGTTCATTTGTGTATCGGTTGTCTCGCAAACCAGCCCAGTGATGAAGAGTTGTAGCATCACAACCTGAAACAGTGACAAAAGACAGTTGTAACTATGGCCTTTGATTAATGTTAAGTGATAGAGTATATATTGTAGCATAAAAGCAGATAAAAATGTATGCATGGATATCATTTTGCTTCATAATTTAGTTACCCTTTTAACTTCGAAATGAATAGGAATTGAGTTTGTATAGTAAATGTTGTATATACAGCCCCCCCCCCTGGAATGGTGATGAGGTCCATGCATTAATATATCAATGTGAACAAGATGTTACCTGAAATCTGTTTGCTGGCTAAGCCAGTGGAAGCAGTCACTGCAGTTTTCTTTCCCTTTGCTCTCAAATCTTTGATGATTTTACACAACAATGTAGTTTTACCAGTGCCTATAGCACCAGTCAGAAAAAAGCTATGTCCACTTCTAGCTAAATCTAGAGCAGCTTGCTGTTTTGCATTCATATCTATCAGTATTGGTTGATACCACGTGACTGTTTCGAGGATTGTATTGGTGGTCTACAATAAGATAAACAATATTTGCTATTAGGATAGATGATTTCTTAAACATTAACCCCAATGATTTCAGCAGCTTTATAATAGCAAAGTAGACAAAGAACTCCTTACTAGATAATCATTAATAAAAGGTACTACGTACATCACGCCCCATGCAAACACATGGCCATGTAGGGTATTAGTAATTATTATTCACACTGTTTCTCGATAAATGAATCAAATAAAATACCCTGCATTAAAACTAAATAATAATTCACTAACATTACAGTAATATAATAACGATTACAGTAATAATCTATTTAATATATAGCACTTACAATTTCTGCGGTATCCTTCGTGAAAAGAAAAACTATTTTATCCTGCTATACTCTGAACTAACTTGATGATGCATACACTTCCACTAGTTAAGGCAGAATGACCAATGGCCAGAAGACCTTCCCCTCCCCCTGCCTAATTTGAGAACGAGGCTACCCCTGTTGAGGAATGTTGCCCATTAGAGAGTGACCTTTGGTCAGAACGTTAACCCAGACAAAGGCATGATACTTACTTGATACTTATACTTACTAATTAAAGGGGGTTTCCCCGATTATTTTGAAAAGGAGGTTGCCCAACAGGTATTACACCTGGGGTATTACATAGATACCACAATGTTTGTGTCAATGTGCCCCAAGTTACTTTCACTGTGTTTGAAAGTAATTAAATCGGGAGTTTGCGATTGTACATATTCTCATCCTGCATTTTAAACTAGGGATATTTATACTGTTCTTTTCTTCCAAACCAAAAGTATGATGCCCCCACCCACCCCCTTCCAACCCCCAAATGGTTTTCAAATTGAAAGTATGACCCACACTTATTACTTCAATTTTGAAAAGTACGACACCCCCCCCCCACAATTTCTAACTTTCTTAACCTCCCCAGCCAATTGTAAATGATCGGTCCCTTATTTGCTGCGGGGTCAACGTTGTGCATGGACGGAAATTTCTGTTAACTTTGTAATATTTAGTCAATTTTGATCGTTTATTGATGCTTCGTAACTAGTACAGGTATGTAATTGTCAAATAAATGTCTTTTTAACACGTTGCCACCTAAACCTATAGTCAAATGTATGTACGTTCATAGTAAATGTAGAGTGAAAGTAGTTAAAAAAAATTTCTATGGTGTCTTATCCTTGAAATGTGAATTAAATATTCCATCTATGTTTAATACTGTTCTTGCACTTCACTTATTTTTCATTGACAAAGTTGAGAAACAATGTTAAATCACATAATAAATTACACTATGTTAAATTTAGTTCTAATTTTACTATTTTCCAAAGTATTGAAACAAGATTGGAAAAACATCTTTATGATTTCAAATATGAAATAAAATTTATTGCTTCCTCATAATATTTGTTTATCAAAATCTACTTGACCATATAATTTAGCAGCCAAAGTTAAGAGTTTCATTTTCAGTCACAATGCACCGCCCTCCATACAATAGGTGATCTCTGCATGTAGGGGACTACATATTTGTTATTACTCAATAGGTATTGGGGGTGGGGATGTGTTGTTTCTTTTTTGTAGAAGGCTAACTATATTCCAAATATTGTCTGATGATATGTGATTAGTAAGTGAATAGAATTGTGATCTACATCCTTACAATAAATACAGTATGGGGATCAATTTTTCCCCACCTAAAAATTTTAAGATTGTACATACTTGGTAATAGGTTAGTATATAAGATCATATAACTTAAAGGTATATTCTTCTATTTTAGCATAATATGAATAGGCATTGCCACAGCTAGTGATTTCAAAACGTAAACTAGATCAAAATTGTTCAAAGAACACTGCGTCGCTAGAATGACGTTGACTTATGGACAATTAAGATATATACTGAAATGATGTATACTTTACAATCAAGAAATGAATTTGAGGAGAAAACATCAGAATGAATGAGAATCAATATATCCAGTGAAAAGATATTTGTGTTGCCATACAATAGTACTATTTGAATAACAGACACTAATCAATATCAGTTTCAAACCCAATAATCAATATTTGCTGCTTGGTTGAAATATGGATTTTTTCTGGCTGGCTTAATTGCATTGAATATCAGTAAGAATGTCATGAATGGGCTTCTAGAGAACACAGTTTAATTGGCAGATTGCCCAAAATCGAATCACTTCGGTGTCGCCTCATACCTCATAGTTGTGTAAAGTTTGAACGAAATCGGTTCATCGGTACGCCCGCTAGCTTGTCCGGAGACATACATACATACATAGATACATAGATACATAGAAACAAAGTGATCACAAGGCTTTCGCTTCAGCTACTGAAGCGACGCAAAAAAGAAGCTATATCTGTTTATATGTGTATTTAGTATTTATTTACCTGATAAAACAACTGACTTATCAAAAAGCTTTGTGGTATTTTATTGTTAAAAATATATTATTTATTCTTCTACGTAAAAAAAGAAAATTATTTAATAAAAATATCAAAAATGTATTTTATATCACAGAAAGATCATGAATTGAAAAGAAAATCCCATCAAGTGATTGGGTACCACATGGACCCCTATTGTACTGATTAAGATGTTTTGGTTAATGTATTGATGAGGGTTAAACAATGGTCGACAAAAAACACTACTCAATTTATAACAAAAGAACAAAAGCACTAGTCAATTATACCACAAAGGGCCTACAGCCACTAGGGGCTGGGAAGCTACCTCTCCTGAGGGAATCAAACTAATGGCGCTGAGTCCACAGTTTGACTGCTGGTCTGGTGGATTTTCGCTGCTTTTATAGTGGATTCTGGGGTGTGAGTAAGCTCGCCACATCCGCATTCAAGAAATAGATCAGCCTAATTTACGTTAGCTTATACTAGATTCTGGATGTATTTTCTCATAGTGGGTATCTTTGTTGTTCTTTAAAAGAGCAAGAGTCAAATATGATATTGTTTGTACACCTAAATTGTTATTTAATTATTTTTTGTTGAATCATAGAATATTCCAGAAATTTCATCATCCTTGTAAATTAATCCACAGTTCTTGCCGGACTATATGAATTTAAAATACATTAGTGAACATTAAGATTTTAAAATAAACCAGTTATCCTTATTCATAAGTTTGACACGCGCAAAATGTGTGGTTTCTGATTGGATTTCTAAATTATGTTGTTTAATGAAGGTATTTGAAGTTTGTAAATATTACTTTTATTGAGAGAAATTTAATTGTTCTGTTGATTCCCAATATCGCCCATGTGTTTGTGTACATTTTTCATGACGGTTTGTATATATTTTCCTATAAATACTATGATGTATTAAGTGATATATTTACAACATTAATCATACCCACAATGTACACAAATTTTACATGTAGGCATCAATAAATGAAAAAGGCACTACATGTTATAATATATCTTTATGAAGACTGTTTTAGTAGTAGGAATATCCATTTGGTTGAGATTTAAATGACATTACCACTTACATTTTTAACATTTATTTAACGTTGGTCACCATCTGAGGGACCTTCAAATAGAAGTGACTTCTTCTGGTTTTTCTCTGCCTGACAAGAGGGAACACCCCATCAGACAGCAGATGGAGTGATTTTTGGGGGATGCACCTTTGCCTCGTTAAGGTTTAGCTGCGTTGGTGCTTGTAGATTTTTTGTTGAATCATAGAATATTCCAGAAATTTTCATCATAACTTGTGTAAATTAATCCACATTTCTTGTTTTTATATCAAATTTAAAATACATTAGTGAACATTCCAAGATTTTAAAATGAAACCATTTATCCTTATTCATTTTTTGACATCAAATGGAGTGGTTTTTGATTGAAAAGTTAGTATTGTTGTAGAGCATGATAAGGCGATTTTCCTTCAGTGATATTAGCATCCAGTGATATAATCCGTTCTGGAATTTTCCCATGATTACACCCAAATATTCTATTAATCCATTTTTATAAGCAACAACACATGTCAAATATTTTTATTCCATGCTTCCCATGTATTGACTGTTTTTTAAGTGAAATGGGCTTTTCCAAATTAATGTTTGACCGGCAATGCTGACAAATACGACAGCATTTTAAAATTTATCAAAAAATCACACCATGTTATAATATATCTTTATGAAAATGTTTGGACCAGAGAATATTTTTGCCATTTGTTGCAGGCTTTTTAATTGATGAACATATACAGAAAAAATATGCATAAGGTTGCGGGCAAATATATTGAAGGCCTTAAATGTAAGGTTTGACTGTTCTGGTCGTACTTGTGGTTCTCCGGGGTCCAAAACGTATAATTCCGTCAAACATACTTGGGTTGGCAGCCCTGCAGAGTCTTGATTGGTTGGGTCCACCTGTCAGACGCGCCGTGTGACGTCATCAAAAAACTTCAGAAGAAGTCCTTCTGTTGAAGGTCCCTCTGATGGTGACCGCAACGTGATTAAATGTTAAAATGTAAGTGGTAGTCATTAAATCTCAATCAAATGTTATAATATATTGAGATAACATTTATATGGTGAAGAGAACTGTTTTAATCTTTGCAACTGGTTTGTGAAATAATAACCTTCCTATTGCTGGTTGGTAGTGGTCTATTTTATTGTTTAACAATGACCATTTTCAATCTTTTTGTTTCTGATTTATTTATTCAACAGAACATTGGATCATTTTCAAATTGGGTACAAAAAAGCACTTTGTTTTCAACAGGGGGATAGATCTACAGAAATATTTGAGTAGATCACAGTAAAAGAAAAGAAAATAGGTAAATTATGTTTTCTAAAAGTCACATTGTGAACCAGATAAAATACTTGGATATAATAATTAATGCAGCATATTTTCAGAAAGAATTCTCCAATATTTCTCCAGTATTATTTTTTCAAGGTGATTTTTTTTTAGAAAACATAGATGGTATAAATTACTTGTGAATTCACATTTACTGTTGCTCTTTGCACCCCATTTGAGATTTTTTTTTTATTGAAAATATGTTGCATTGATTATATTCATGGATCCCAGCATCATTCATAGAGGGGGGTGTATTGTAGGCTTAAATCTATAATTTACAAACACTATACATACACATTTACTATTCTATATAATGTATATGATATGGTGTTTACAAATCATTGTAGTATATATTAAGAGACCTTCCATCAGCCGATGATTATAACATACATAAACATATAAATGAGCTAAATTCTATCTATGAGTTCATTAAGAATTCAAATGAATCACAATACAAATTCTCTTTGTGTGTGCATATTTGTAGTCTGGACTGTCCTGAATAGATGAAACAGATAGATGAACTGTCCTGAATACACAGATAGATGACTTCTGCTGAATGTTTTTCTCACCAATGTCAACTTTCGGGTGATTTACGCTTTTTCTTTTTGAAATTTTTTTTTAAAGATAAGAAATATTTCAAGGTTCAGTAAAATTTAACCCCTTTTTTACAAATTTTTTAAAAAAAAAAATTTTTTTAAGGGAATTTTATCCCTGAAATAAAAATTTCCCAAATATCCTATTTAAAAATCTGCTCTGAACAATTTATTTTCTTCACGAACTGTGTCTCCGAGTAAACATAATAAACAATTGCCAACACAATTTTAATTTCTAATTTACTATTTTCAAAGTATTTAAAACAAGATTGAAAAACATCTTTAGATTTCAAACATGAAAAAAATTTATTGTTTCATCATGATATTTGTTTTTCAAAATCTACATGACCATAGAATTTATCAGCCAAAGTTAAAATTACATTTCTAGTCACAATGCCGCCCTCCATACAATAGGTGATCTCTCTTCATGGGGGACTACGCATATTTGTTATTACTCAGTGGCTATTGGGGGTGGGGATGTGTTGTTCCTTTGTTGTAGATGGCAAACTATGTTCCAAATTTTTTCTAAATGAGGACATCTGATTATTTAGTGAATTGAATCATGATCTATGTCTTAACAATAAATACAGTATTCAGCCTTTACCCACATAAAAAGATTACAGTATAGGTTGGTAATAGGTTAGTATATAAGATCATATAACTTTCCGGGCCCAATTTTCATTTTAGCAAATAAAGCACTCATAAAATGCCATTGCTTAATGTTGCCCAGCAAAACAGCTATTTGATTTCAAAACGTACTTCATTAACTCTTTTCTATTTGTAGCAAAACTGTGTATTTCTTCATAATGGATTTATAGGATTTAACGTTAGTACATTGCAAAAGTTTTTTATGATAACCTTTTCTTCTTGTATTGTGTGAATCACACACCGTCAAATATTCTATTCTATCATTAACACTTGAAGCATTTGCTTTAACCATCCAACATTTTGAAAATCATCGCAGCAAAGGTGATGAATACCATCATAGAATGAAATAAATCTAATCTAACTTGTTTTGTGTAACTTGAAATCTTGGCATTACTTTTTTTGGCAAACCTCTAAACCAGCTGTTGACACCATAATCAAAATTTGATTGCACTAATGTACTGTATGACTAACTCATGGCCTCTCAAGTTCTCGTCTTTTGTTTACTGCTTACTTTTTGTTTGAATGTATGTTTCACTCTTGACTTGTCTCGAATCAAGACTTGACTTTGCACAAATCCATGTACACACATACATATAGATACATGAATAGATGATCCTCTTCAGTCTGTCGTAGGTCAGAAACCGTACTAAATGCCATGCATGCAGTAGAATATGGAGGAGTCAGTCAGATACTTTAAGTTGGACCAATCCTTATTAAGTTTGTTTTGCAATGCATTCAATGTTTTACACAACACGGAAGTGACTGAACAATAGAAATTAGAAAAAACTGAAGAATGGAACTTTGATTATGTCCCCTTTTTTTTTCAGTGAATGTCCTCAACAACGGAAGACTGAACAATAGAAAAACTGAAGAATGGAAACTTTTTTCATGCTTAGCTATAAATAATGTATGTAAATTGTGTAGTAAACAACAGAAATCCTCTACAATGGAATAGTGCTGACAATTTATTACAACTTTTATTATCAATTATCTTTGTTGAAATAAGAACCTTATAAAAATCTTGACATTTTTCTTTTTTCTTTTTGTGAAATTGAAATGCTTTTTTATATGAGAAATGATCAATTGATGATCAATAAGTGGGCCAATGACCTGGTGTAAACTATAAAGTCGTGAGAGCAAGACTTGGATCACAACTACAAACCAGCACATTTACATTGGAAGGATTTGTGATGTTGGGTTGGTTGTTGAGGACAGTCACTGTGCTGCTTATCTTGAACTTCCTTATCTACATTATGAGCAGTTTAAGTCGGTTACCTCGATTGTTAGCTGGAGTATTGTTAGGTGGAATATTTCACTGTCACACCTACAGATAGTGTACTTTTGTGGCCGAGTGGATAGTGAGTCAGATTCATAACCAGAGGGCCTGAGTCCCAGTCAGTTTTGATGGTGCATGTTGAGCAAACTCATCCCTAACTGGTTGCACCCTCGAGGGGGATCTAAGGCTATAATTTGGTATGGGTGTGCCATTTTGACTTTGACACAGATAAATATAGTAAGATTTGCAACAAGCATACCCCAGAATATAGTAAAATTTATTCAAAGTATACCTATAAATATACTAATATATACCCAAAGTTCATCCATAACATACTACAGAAATACACAATGCAATCATGGTTTCCTTGCAGAACAGCAGTTTGCATTGTGACTGGGCTTTTGGACTTCTCAGACTGGTGTATTTGGAATGTATAAGATACTCTTGAGCTATATTTCTTCTTTAATGATGTTACTCAATGATTAAACATGAAAATACCCAATAACATGCAATATTTGGATGTCAATGCCCTATGATATAGTTATCTCTAGAGATAAGACCCTGAAATTTTGTGTTTTCTCTAATCAAGACCTAAAAATATATTGATTTCTCAAAATAGGGACTCAATGATATATCAAGAGGCTGGAAAAGGTGACCTATAACAATAGTACGTCTGTACTTACCAAATGTTGGATATACCCCCCCCCACCACCACCACCTGAATTTGCACCCACATGGTAAACAGGTACAGGTCAGGCGTTTGAATGCTCATATGAATGGTTAGCACGGTTGCAACTGTGCTGTGTGGGAGTTGTAAAAGGCAAAATAGAGTGATAAGGATGCCAATGACTTGGTGTAAATCATGTTAATTTGACTGGCCGTATCAATCGTTGACAATAAAACTTTGACATTTACATTTCGAGATTCTGAGTTTTGACTGTAACATGAGCAGCAGATTCCCATGTAGTACGGCACAGAAGACCCAAGCAATCATGTGATTTGTAGTATTTCCTTTGAAAGATATGAAAGAATCAAGTTGCTTAATATTGTGTCTTTATTTGATAATAAGCTTATTGATTTTTTATGATAAAAATGATATGACTAATTTTTATATAAATCCATTTTTAAGTTATGATGTCTTTCTTTTCGGATATAGTAGAGTCAACACCCGTCATTGGAAATATTTAGACATTATAAATAATGGATTTATCTCAAATTAGCTGTTTTATGTTTTTACATTACCATAATCATGTGTGGATTGTGGACTCGTGACCAGAAGGTCATGGGTTCGTTTACTGGTCGGGTCTGGTGGTAAGTGTTGAGCAAACTTACCTCTAACAGGTTGCACACTGCTCCCTGGCACCTACACGTTAAATAGGTACAGGTCTGGCAATAAACAGCATTGGATTTTCAATAGCTGCAAAATGCTGTATGCTCCCAATTTGGTGAGTTGAAAGAGGATATATAGGGTGTGAAAAGAAGGCCAATGATAGGAGTGGTTTGTAGTCCTCTGAATACTATGTAAATACTATGTATATGCTCAACTGATTGTACGGTTGCAAATAAATACTGAATTAAATTAAATTAAATTAAAAATTAATTAGACTTTCGAGGCAGCGTGAACTTTGATCTTGTTTGAAGTTGTTTTTCCGTAAGATTTGTGTAGATTACGGCTCGTTA